>CM052897.1:118816168-118896297 GCA_028534135.1 Potos flavus | reverse complement strand
CACCCCCTCACGGTGGTTTCTTTTTTTTTTTTTTTTAAGATTTTTATTTATTTGACAGAGAGGAGAGAGATCACAAGTAGACAGAGAGGCCGGCAGAGAGAGAAGGGGAAGCAGGCTCCCTGCTGAGCAGAGAGCCCAATGCGGGGCTCGATCCCAGGACCCTGAGATCATGACCTGAGCCGAAGGCAGAGGCTTTAACCCACTGAGCCACCCAGGCGCCCCCCCCCTTTTTAAGATTATTTATTTGAGAGAGTGAGAGAGCATGAGCAGGGGAGGGGTAGAGGGAGAAGCACACTCACCGCTGAGCAAGGAGCTCGATGTGGGACCCAATCCCAGAACCCCAGGATCATAACCGGAGCTGAAGGCAGACGCTTAACCCATTCAGCCACCCAGGTGCCCTACCCCCTCACGATTTCTAAGAGCGCAGATTTGCTCTGCCTGTTTTTAAACTCTGAATAAATGGAATCATGCACTATATCCTTTTTGTATATACCTTTTATTCAACATTATGTTTACAAGACGCGTCCAAGGTGTTTCGTGTATTCTTGAAGTGTACTTACTCTTACTGCTACAGAGCAGGGGCCTCGGAAGTACAGGGGCCAAGTCCAGGCTAAATACAATTTTCACAAAGACTTATTGGTAAACACCCATTTCCATTTATTTATATATCGTCCACATCTGTTTTCGCTGTACCACGGTGGAAGCGCAGTTGTGGCAGAGACTGTACAGCCTGCATAACCTGACATACTTCCTGCGTGGACCTTTCCAGAAGGTCTAACCCTGCAAGCAGTGGATGGATCTCACGGGGTGCTTCCCAAGTCAGTACCACCTGTGAACGTGTTTGAAATGTAAATTCTAAGCAGATTCTCAAACTTCACTTTGCATCCACATCACCTAGAGGTCTCGTTGTGGGACTCCCACCAGCAGAACTGAGTTGGGGCTGAGAATTTCTTTCCCATGATTTCCCAGGTGATGTTAATGAGGCTGGTCGAGGACTAATTTCAAGAATCATTAGTAAAGCAGTGCTGCTCCGACTTTAATAAGCATAAGAATCAACTGGGGATCGCGCTAGGGGTCCGTGGGTGGCTCAGTCGGTAGAGCATGGGACTCTTGATCACTGGATGTGAGTTCAAGCCCCACAGCTGGGGTGAGAGCCTACTTAAAACAAAAAACTGGGGATCCTGCTAAACTGTAGATTTTGATTCAGTATACTCAGCGTGAGCCCTAACCTTCTGCAATTCTAGCAAGTTCTCGGGTGTTGCAGAAGCAGTTGATTCAAGGACCACAGTTTGGGTAACAAAGTGGTAGAGGCTTCAGTTGAATGAATACACCACATGACTACACGACAACTTACTTATCCATTCTACTATTAATGGATATCTGGACAGTTGCCAGTTTTTGACTCTTATAAATAATGCTCTATGAATACTGTCAACATGTTTTTATTATGCATTTGTTGAATATATATCAAGGAAAGCACAACTATGATCAATTTCAGCAGATAATTCCTAAACAGCTTTCCAAAGTAGTTGTACTAATTTACACTTTTGTCACAGCAGTGTATGAAAGTTCCTGTTGTTTCAAATCCTTGCCCAACACTTGTGTCTTTAATTTTAACCACTCTATAGTTAGGATGTGGTTTAATTTGTATTTCCTGACAACTAACGAAGTTGAGCCCTTTTTTAGTTTATTTTATAGTTTACTGATATTTGATATGATATCTGATATCTTCTTTTGATAAGTGCCTTTTCAAATTATTTGCCCTTTTTTAAAAATGGGTTTCTTTTTCTTACTGCTACATAAAAGTTCTTTTTATATTCTGGACAGAGAAAAGTACCTTACTGGTTCTATGCACTGCAAACTTCTTCCACTCTGTGGCTTACCTTTCCACTTTCTTAACAATGTCCTGATAAAGAGAACTGAAGGCACTTTATAATTACAAAAATCAACCCTAATCTTTTCAAAAGCAATTCACTTGTCCAAAATACAAAATCCAAAGAAGCACTGACATATTACATGAAGGTAAAATAAAATTTACCTTCACAAAAACAGGTTATGACATAAACAGGAAGATGAAACAGTCCTATTTCCAGCCGACAAAGGCAGACTCCAGAGCTCAACTTTTGGAAGCAAAATCACAGCAAGCAACCCGGAGTGTTGCATTATCTTCTATATATAACTTTCCACGCTCCCCTGCAAATAAGCATGATCCACTCACTGAACCATGACTCTAAAGCAAGCACTAAAGATGGAGGCCTAAAATAAAGGGCTCAATAATTTAAAGATTCACTGAAGTCCAAAGAGCTGCTAACAACTACCTTTAGAGGCATCAACTGGAACAAATTATGACAAAAGCTAGTTAAATCTGCAGGTTCGTGGATTCCCCTAAGCCCATCTATAAGAGATTGCTTTTACATTGCCAAAAGAATAATATACATAGTAGCACAGTGTAATACTTTACATTTTGCTTTAAAGCATGGGATGAACTAATTCGCTGATAAAATTTGTCAATTATATCTGGGCATAGGGTACACATTAATGATCTTAAAATTTTAATACCTTACAAAATTAACTCAAAATTAAAATTCAGTACTACTACCTATCTGATGAATACAGAATAAGAAGCAAAGCACACTGAAGCCAGAAAAAAATACTCTACATGGATTTCCTTTTTGCACTAGAAAACCTTGTCCACCCATCATATATATCAACAATACTGATAACTTTTACCAGAAAAAACATCTATGTATTAGTGAATATTAACCAACATGTTAGTTTTAAATCTAAAGATGAGAGTACTAAACGTTTAATTCAAACTCACCCACAAATGACCTGAGCAGGATAAAAACAAACTTGTATCCAGAATAACTGAAAACTATAAAACCATCTTCAGAATCCAAGTTCTTTATGATAATGGCATCTGCCACTCACCTGGCATTTCATGTTCTCCTACATAAAAAGAGGTAACCAGATCAAACGGTTTAAAGGTCAGTGGCAGCCAAGTCCTAGTAAGGATAGACGTGCGGGGGTGAGGGAAGGGCCCTATCAGTGGTATGAAGGTCACTTCCCTTCAGCACCCTGCACATATCACCAGAGCTGCAATAATCAGAGTAACTTATTTGGACAGCACCTAAATACATTAAGGCAAAATACCTCTAATGTCCCGAAGGGGCCTGAATGGTGTTCCTATATATGAACTGTGATCAACCTACGGGGTGTTTCCTAGGTCAGTGGTACTAGAGACTAACCTGCTGTCTTGGAAAAATTAATGCCCAACTCCTTCCTGCTTAGAGAGCAAGCTTTGAAGAGAACAGAGCCCGAGTACAATATTCTGATAGATCTTCCAAGTGACCAAACTAAGCACCCACCAGAACTCTAAATCCTACTGAATTTTAAAGTTACAGGGAAGAACAAAATATAAATGACAACAACAACAAAAAACCCAAACAGAAAATAAATGCACACAAAAATATGATTAGGAAAACAAGGTACACTAAAGAAAAATGACTTTTGAAAGCTACTTACCTAGAACTATGGGGAAAATGAATTAACCAGAATATTTTTAAGTCAGTTAATCTCAATATGTCAGCGACAACATAGTAAAAATAAAATTGTTTTCAGAAGAATGTTCCTTTAAATATCTGTCCCTTGAATGCATCTCATTAAATGCTGTCAAAAGATCATTTTTCTTCAAATTGGCTCTAAATATATCTTTCCGGCTCAAAATCCTCTCCCACTGCGTAAAAGACAAAGTTCAAATTTCTCAGCCTAATACATTCAATATTCTTAGTGAAAGCCCTCTCTCCAACCCAATTTCCCAATCCGCCTCTTCATACCTTCTGTTTCAGGCAAAATAAACTCCCTATTCCTTATATACATCCTATTCTCAATACCAATCCATCCTGCTCACTCTGCCTAGAAAATCATGCCTCCTGCTCAAAGTTTACCAAATATTTTTAAAAGCCAGCTTACATACCTTCTTTGTGAAGGTTTTCCTGCTTCCTCTGTCTGAATTCTCACACCTGCAGCTCTATTCCAGCACTTAGTACTTCCTCACAGTAATCCTTATTAGCGTCATCCTCCATATGAGAAGCTCTTTGTTTATACACAGATGTAGTGCCCATAACTTATCACAACGGTCACAGTTTAAATAACTGAAACTGGATAAGCCAGTACTCCAGTAAGAGCCTTTAATCAGGTACAAGGGGGAAGGAAGATAGAGGGGACTGCTAATTATCATGGATGTGAGCCAAAACATTTAGTTAGTGGTTTTTCAAACCAAGTATCTCACTACTACTTCTAGATGCTAAAATGGGTCTGATTTTACTTCTATCCAATGGGGCCAGTATGCTTGAAACGGATTTAAAATACAGACTGCCTACAAGATATTTATACCTTCCAAAAATAAGACCTTTGTACATATTGGTCCTATGATCACTACCCTGGTGGATAGAAAGTCCTTCATCTACAAAATTCTAACATAGCAACGGCCAGGATTTTCAAGGAGCAAATCTGAGAGGCAATTTAAGATTTTTAAATCAGATATAAAAAACTCTTTTAAATGACAAAATTTTAATAAAGAAAAAGGATAAAATTTTATGTCTGGGATGTAAAATAATTTCTAAACATCTAATACCGGGAATACTGGTTAAATCTCACTAAGGTACATGTTTCTATTTGTAATTCCCTACCAGAATTATTATGTAGAACAAAACAACACAAATACCTCTGAGAGCCACAAATAGCTGTGGAACTAGTTACCCCCTTTTTTTCCTACATTATTTTTAAGAAGAGTCAGGAATTTATTGCCAATCCCAAAGTCAATTAGAAGCAGCGTATTAGGTGGTCAGATGTTGTCTACTCACGCTGAAATCAAAGAAAAGTAAAAGTCACGAGCCTAACAGCAAAGGGAGGAGGGAAAACATGAAGAGCAGACTGAAGAACTAACTCACAAAGGCCAGCAGGTTGAGAGTCTTTAATAAGGAGTGCCAGAACTTACCAGGTGTCTCAGGGGCTTCATTACGTTACAGTGTTAACACAATAACTAAGCCTCATGACGTGAACTCTTAGTAATCAAGTAAATGATTCCTCAGTTTGTTAAAGAAGTTGTGATGTCATTTGGAAAAGCTTTTTTTCAGAAAGTGGTGGTTCTTTAAAGTGATAATCCTCAATTCCTTAGAAAATTGTACAGAATATTCCATTTCTTCTGGATGGAGAATGATTTTGTTCCAAGTTATATGTTTTATGTCTTTTTTATTAAAATTACGATCAACATTTGTGGATCACCATGACCTTCATTTTAGAACAACTGATACAAAACAGTGCCAACGTTAGGCAACAGAGTAACTCAGACACTTACACTTCTTCAAAAGTAACAAGTTAATAGCACTAAAAGTACTTGACATACAGCCATCACCTAATATTTTGTACCCATAACTGATAGAGTATGCCTGTCTTTAAGTTCTCGACTCTCTGGCACTAAGTATTTATAAGCCAAAAATTAAGAAAATTAAGCAGTATGTTCACTTGAAATAGTCAATTCTGACTTGAGGGTTTTTAACTGTGCCGATCTTACTTAACAGTAAGCAGTCTTTGTGTCGCTAGAAATGAGGGTACACATTTACCATTACCAAATCATCCCATCACTACTCCTATCAATGGTGGTAAGAATGTGAATGCTCTGCATGGATATAAAAGAACATCTCAGAAAGCAATCTCAGAAGGCTCCTAGGGGTTAAAGTGACCACAGCTGTAAAGTGAGGGCAGAAATTGGTCTGATTTCCAGTTTTGTACCTACCACTCATCAAAAAGGTCACAATTAACTCAAATATTTAAATAAAGTGCATTATCTTAACTTGGCTGCTATAGAGTAAGACCATGCTATCTTTGACACACAGTGATGCTTCTGTACCAGGCATGTAGAAACCTGCAGGACAGATTTGCACTCGTTTGTCCACAACCAACTGACCTAATCCAGAGCAAATCTGAAAGACCAGCAATAACCATAGAAAAAACAGAACTGACTCTTACAACACGCTGGCAGCAACTGGACCCATTTCAATGGGCAAAATCCTGCACAAACTACTAAGCTTGGAATCCCGATTGGACACTTTAAAAATACTAACTGAAGGAAAACAGCCCCGCAGCCGGTAGGCCTGTTCATTTAGGCATCTAACCGTTTGCCAACTCACCACCTAAGAAATTCGACCAAATCCCTCACATTCAAAATGACTAGTTTTCTAGGTAAGTGACTTCATCTATTTGGTCCTACTTCCTAGCCAGTCACATGTCTGCTTCGGACTGGTCCGTAGGAGAGAACCTGGCCTCCCGCAACCCATCTCCGGTCCACTTCTTAGGGGAAAGCCCCCAGGAGAGACAATGGATGCAGGGAAGGGACCAAATCAAAGGAGAAGATGGCAATGGTCAGGAGAAAGCATCGAAGAGACAAGCTTTGAGAACACTCATTTCCAATTCTCTACAGATGCTCAGTAAGTGGGATGAGAGCGGTTAAAAGGAATGTGCAATGCTTCTCATTTGAAGTTGGGGGTGCGCGGATAAAAAGCTAATTTTCTCTAAGTTCACTGGACTGCATCAGTCACAAGACGGTGATTATCCAATGACCTGTCACAAAATCTTGTGCCTAGCTCTGGTAGGCCGAGACCGACGAGCAGCGGCGGCTCAAGTCGAAGTAGGAAACGCAGCTGCGAGCGCTCCCGCCCTCCCCCACCCCGCCTGCTGCTTTTCCGTTTCCAATCGCGAGAGGCCCTCAACCCGGAGAGGCGGCGGAGGGGCACCCACACGCCAAGCGGGCTGTCTCCCTCGTTTCCCACCCACTTTTACTTCCCCGTCGCTCGGCATCAGGCCGCCCCCGGACCGGGTTCTCCATCCCGGGGTCTGTCCTTGCACGTCCGGGGCCGGGCCGAGCCGAGCCGAGCCGCCCCCCCCCCCACCGCCTGCGCGGCCGGCCCGGCACCGCCGCAGGCCCCCGACGCCCCGGGACACGCCCCGGCTCGCGCCCCCCGCCGGGTCGCAGCGGCCCCCCACGACGACCCCAGCCCGCGCGCACGGGGACGCGGTCCGACGCGGCGCGGCCCCGCGGGGTGGGCCAGGCCTCCCGCGGCGCGCGCTGCGGGGGGAGGGGACTCACCGTCAGGCCGGTGCCCAGCACGATCACGTCGTACTCCTCATTCATGGCGGGGGACGGCGAGGACCGAGGCCCAGGGAGAGCACAAGGCGCGGGGACTCGAGGGGCCAGCGGCTATACGGCCGCCCTGGAGCCACAGGGGAAGCGCTCAGGCCGGTGTCGGGGCCCGACGGGAACGGGGAGCCAGGGCTGGAGCTGAAACGGAGCTGGAGAAGAGGGAGGCCGGCCGCCACCTCAGACGGGAAGAGAAGAGCGGGGCAGGGAGGGGAGGGAAGACGGGGAGGGCAGGGAAAGGCGGGCGGCGACCCGGGCCTCCGCAGCCGGGGCGGGGCTTAGAGACGGCGCTCGGAGGGCCGTCTATCACAGGCCTCCCGCTCGCTCATTGGCTGCGTTCCCGTCGCCCGACCAACCTGCGTCCTCTTCCGCCTCTCGCGAGAGGAGGGTGGGCGGTCCCTCCGGCGGTTCCGGTTCCCCGCCCGGCTTGCTGCCACCGTGGTTGGGGGCGGAGGAGGCGGCCGCGCGCGGGCCCCTGAGGGCCTGCCGTGGGGTGGAAGCGCGCCCGTGGCCGGAGAGCGGCGCTCCGCTTCGTTCTTCCCGCCGTAGTGTGGGACCGAGGCACGCCCAGGGCCTCGAGACCTCCCGCCGCCCTTGGACTTTGAGCCCGTGCCGGCCACGTGCGCCCGAGCCGCCGGCGCGGGGGTCTGCTGGGGACGCGGGCGGCCGTCTCGGGCCCCGCACTGCGGCCCTCGCACCCGCGGGGCTCCGTCTAGTGGCCCGGCTCCGGCTGCGGCCCGGGCGCGGTGCAGGCCTGGGCCCGGCGTGCTCCCGCGGCCGCGCCTGCCCCTGTCGTTGGCAGCTTGCTTTGTGTTTCCTCCCTTCCGGCCCATTTTTTCTGAATGAAAAAAGCCCCCACCGTCTTGAAAGCAGTTCAGAGATCGCAGGCTTTATCTTATTTCCCGCCCTGTGTCGCGCTTGCCGCGTTGCCCCATGTGCGGGCCGAGTTAATTTAATAAGAAAAAAAAAAAACTTTTTAAAAAGTAGCCCTTAGCACAAACGAAGGGAGAGGCTAGATTTGATTTGGAAGCAGCTCTGCGCCTTCTGAGAGCTCTGGCTCGGGCCAGCTCTAGAAATTGTAGCTGACCACATAGGAATAGGGTTAGGCCATCAGTGTGGAAGAAACATTCTTTGTGTGCCTTCTGTCTCCCCTACTCCTGCCCACTCCCAGCCCCCCCCCCCAATTTTTTAGGATTTCCACTGGAATCTCCAGCTTTGGGTAAAGAGATGGGTGTAAGGAGAGGCTCGTGCTCTCAACCAAAGCGCGGAGACCCTATAGAGGCAGTCTGGACAAGTGATTCCCCTAAAGCCTTGAACAACCTGTGTTTACAGCCTGTAACGTGTCAGGCATACTCGGACAAGAGAGTTGGTATTTCCTTCCAGAGTTACTCTCAAACACAGCTGGGGACGAACTTTTCAAAGTGAATCTTGGTAGCCAGAACTTCCTTCATATTTAAATCATTCAGATTCCGGAAATAATGTAACAGTGTTGTACAATGTTTCTTCATCCCAGAAAGAGTTTAAGAAATTGTGTTCTATCAGACCATGGACCTTAGGGCGGGAGGGGAGAGTTTAAATTTACATACCTTAACTGGATTTGTATACATCAGTGACCAAATGAATTTCTATAGACAAAAAATCAAGTGCAAAGTTGACTACTGAACCCATTATGTACCAGTGGGCATGACTGCTTTTTCTGTTGGCTAAAAATGATGTTTTAAGAAGGTCCTGCTGTCCCTTTCCAAGTATGTGCACATGTATTTATATGCACAAACCTGTAAACAACAGAAACTTAGGTCTCAAAGTTCTGCAGTTCTGCAGGCTACAAAGTACAAGATCAAGGTGTGTCTGGTGAGGGCCTGCTTCCTGGTTCAAGTTGTCTTTTCACTAGGACCTCAAGTAGTTGGAGGGGAAAGGGATCTCTAGGGCTACTTTTACAATGTTACCTATATATTTTTTAAGGGATCAGTTTTTTATTTTATTTATTTATATGAGAGAGAGAGAGAGCGAGCATGAGAAGGGGGAGGGTCAGAGGGAGAAGCAGACTCCCCACTGAGCAGGGAGCCGGATGCAGGACTCTTCTGGGACTCCAGGATCATGACCTGAGCTGAAGGCAGTTGCTTAACCAACTGAGCCACCCAGGCACCCACAATGTTACCTATATTTGTGAACTGACTTGAAACCTCCACCCATTTTTTAAAAACTAACAATAATGAGTCTGGCTGGCTTAGTAAGTCAGTAGACCATGTGACTCTTGATCTAGGGCTCATGAGTTTGAGCCCCACCTTGGGCATAGAGAATACTTAAATATATATGTGTGTGCGTGTGTGTGTGTGTGTGTGTGTGTATTCGGGGCGCCTGGCTGCCTCAGTTGGTAGAGCATT
This sequence comes from Potos flavus, assembly GCA_028534135.1. Classification (NCBI taxonomy): domain Eukaryota; kingdom Metazoa; phylum Chordata; class Mammalia; order Carnivora; family Procyonidae; genus Potos; species Potos flavus. The sequence continues at coordinate 118,886,715 of CM052897.1, read as the reverse complement.
CGACTCTTGATCTCAGGGTCATGAGTTCAAGCCCTACATTGGGTGTGGAGCCTACTTAAAAAAAAAAAAAGTAAAAAAATAAAACATAAAAACTGGCAATAACAATAAAGAGCCTTTTTCATGTATTGCCATCAACTTCTGAATGTTGAGGCTTTTAAGCATATCTGATGAATTGTTACCATGTTTAAAGTGAAGGGTATTTTATCAATATTCAGATGGAGTTAGTGAGAAACTTCAAGGCATTGGGTAAGGGATCTGAATTTAAGGCTAATGAGGCTCCTCGATCTGATCCCTTACACTGAAGTTTAGTTTTGTTGGCCGTACAAGTCCTGTGGCCCTGTGGAAGGACCAAAAAAACCCAAAACAACCAACTGGTTTAATCTAAAATTCTATACCTGCTCTAGAATCCTCATCATCTATTCATGTTGCCGAGGAACTTGGTAGACAACAAATGCTGTTTATGGTGAAGTGGCTTGAAAGCCATTCATTGGTTCTGTGTATTAAAGGCCTCAGTTCCTAACAGAGTGAAACTTGAGGTTTGGGGGAAGTGGGTGATTGGTGGAGAGGAGTGGAAAACACCATCCCTCTGAAAGATATTTCAAGTTTTTGTACAAAGCAAGAGTCCAGTGTGAGTGTTATTTATACCCAGGTGCTTGGGAATCATTGCTGATCTGTTTGCACTGAGCCCCCACCCACACCTCCCGGAGGGAGAGACCGAGTCCAAGGAAAAGAAAATCAGAATGAACCTTAGTCCCGGCCATCTTTCTGTCCTGAAACACTGCAACAGTTTCTTACCCGGTTTCAACCCTTCTGTCTCAGCTGACCATTATCTTCCTAAAATGTGAATCAGATCATGTTCATGCTTCTGCCTATCTTTTGCATTTAGAATAAAATTCAAACCCCTTACTATGGGCTAAAAGGTATTGTTGAACCTAACCTTTGTATCTCTCTCCAACTTCATCTCGTATACTTCTTGCTCGCTACACTCCAAACACACTAGTCTTTCAGTTCCTAGAATCTGGTCAAGCTTTTAACCACCCAAGGGCCTCTGCACCCTGGTGGGTCCCATAGCTACTAACCCTCACTTCCCTTCCTACACCTCTTCTCACAGCTGGCTCTTTCCACTTCCTTAAGTTTCCACATGAAAACCTTACCTTGGGGCGCCCGGGTGGCTCTGTCAGTTAAGTGTCTTCATTCAGCTCAGGTCATGATCCCAGGGTCCTGGGATCAAGCCCCGAGTCAGGCTCCCTGCTCAGTGGGGAGCCTGTTTCTCCCTCTCCCTCTGCCCCTGCCCTTGCTTGTGTGCTCTCTCTCTTGATCACTCTGTCTCTCAAATAAATAAAATCTTTAAAAAGAGAGAAAGAAAGAAAAAGAAAAGAAAGCCGTCCCTGACCACCTTATCTAAAGTAGGTTCCCCTCAACTTTTATTCTCTAACCACCCCCTGCCTATTTCTTTCATCGATTTTTATCAGATTGGCAAGTACATTCTTTACTTGTTTTTTGTCTGCCTGCCATTCAGAATGTAAAGTCCGTGAGGGCAGGGATAGTATCTGTCTTGTGCAGAATTATGGCTCTAGAACAATGCCGAATGCCTGGCACATGATGAGTAAATATTTGATGAATGAATAAGAGACCTGGAAGTTGATCCCTAGGTCAACAAGGACTACATGTGATGAAATAGATAGCAATTCCTCTTGATACTTTTGAGAAGGCAGCTTTTCTTATTGTGGAAGATACTAAATTATTATTTTAGAGGGTCTTAAAGATAGGGATCTATAAAATGTAAATCTCTTTAACATCTGGAAATCTAATGCTAAAGATAAAACATATTAAAATATCTAGAAAAAAACTTAATTAAATCCCCAAAATAAATATTTCCTACTTTATGATAGATTCATTTACCCACCCACCCAACACCCGCCCCCCAGCCCCACAAAGTGTCTGCTCACAGTCTCTATCTGAGTAGAGACTGGCTCCACCCTGGGTCCAAACCAGAATTCTAGATATCATCCTTGATTCTGTCTTCTTTCTCTCCTTCCACATCTATTCCTATATTCCTTTGCTGTGTAACCAACCACCCCAAAACTTAGCGACTTAACCATGTATTATTATCTCTAATGGTTCTGTGGGTTGAATGGGCTCAGATGTGTGGGAATTGCTTTCAAGCAGTCAAGCGGACTACGATGCAGTTGTAGTCAACAGCTGGGCGGGAAGACTGAAGACCAGACTAGACTGGACATCCAACATGGCGCACTCCATGGCTGACAGCTGATGCTGGCTGTCAGCTGGGAGCTTAGCTGGGGCTGTCAACAAGAGCAGCTATGTGGGTGTGTATCCTCTCCACTTGGCTTGTGCTTCTCAAAGTATGGTAGTTGTGTTCCAAGAGCATAAGTTCCAAGAAAGAAGAAATGGAAGCTGCTGGGCTCTTAAGACCTGGGCCCACAGACTGGCAGAGCGTCTCTTCTACCGTATTCTACTTGTCAGAGCAGTTACAGAGCACGCCCAGATTCAAAGGAGGAGCCACAAAGCCCACCTATCCATGCAAAGACTTGCCAATGAATGTGTAGTCATCTTCGGTTGCCACAATACCCCATTACATTCTGGCCATTCCACCTCATAAAAGTCCTCCAGTCCCTCCAGAAACTCCAACCTCACCACCTCTACACTAGTACACATCGCCATCGAGTTCTCTCCTAGATGAGCGCAAAAGCTTTCTTAATTGGCCTTCAGCCTTCAAACTTGTTCTCTATATTCCAGTCCAAGTGATCTTCGTCAAAATCAAAAGTGACCAAGCTGAGCATGTCTTTAGAACCTTTCCTAGGCCTCCACTGCTCTTAGAATCAAGTCCAAACACAGGTTATTTCCTAAGATGAGCTTCAAGGATCTGGCCCTCAATTACCCAGTCGACACATCCCTCACCCCAGCCCTCCTCCCCCCCTCGCCATAGTTTCCCATTCATCGCCGCATTAGTCAGTGTCCAGCCAGAAGAACGCAAGCTACTCTAGGTATTTTAAGTAGAGGCACTATAATACAGAGAATTGGTTTCAAAACTTGAAAGGGCTGGAGAGGCAACACAGAGAAGGTTTCCCAGAGGTTGGGAACTGCCTGAAACTCTGGAGCAAGAGGGGAAATGGTGCCACCCAGCCTTTCTGATCCCCATCGGGCTGGCCCAGCGCCATGACTGGAGCCCAGGAGTCCCCTCCCTGGCTGCTCCTGCAGATACGACTAACAGCAGGGGACTGTGGCTTCTCCTGCCTCCTGTCTTCCCCCAGCACTTTGCATTGGCAGAACTCACCGGAAACTCGTTGGCAGAGGGCTCTGGGAAGGGTGGTTTGCTGACTCAGCCCCTGCAATCCAGAGAAAAGCAGGGATGAAGCTGAAGACCGGCAGACAGATGAGGAGCAGAGCTGCCCCAAACATTTTCCTGTTCCATAAACTTGCCATGCTCCTTTCCTTCTACACATGCCTTTCCCTCAGTCTGGAACATTCTTCCCCTATCCTCTATGGCCCCTGCTTTCTTCTGCTCGTAAGAATTCTCAGTGCAGATGTCACTTCTTCCACAAATCTTTCCTTACTTCACACTCCGGATTAAATTCCTCTATTCTGGGTTAGCACGTCCTCTCTACGACCCTTCTCTTAGCACATGGCACCTGGGTTGTAACTGGGTGCTTACTGTTAGCTAGTCCTATGGAGTTGTGTTCCTCTCAAGGGTAGAATTCTACATTTTCATCCTTTTTCCTTTGCCACCTAGATCATACTAGGCACTAAATAAATACTTAATGCAGGGGTTCATAACCTGGGGGATAGTTATAATGGCCTCTAAATGGTCTGTGAACCTTCGGATTTGTATGCAAAATACAGTGCATAGGTATATTTTTCCAGAGCGAGGATCCACCATCAGAGTCTCAAAGGGGTCAGTAACTCCTAAATGATTAAGAAATTCTATGTATGGATAAGGAATGAATTCACAATATTCCTAAGAGTTGGGTAAAGAAAAATATAACTTCCGGGAAGAAACTGAGTATCAAAGACCGTTTCAGTGGCTTACCCTACATCACAACTTTTATTGAATTTCTGTATATAGAGAGAAATGAAATCAGTATCAAGACTGATGATGTACCAAGACCGATGATGTACCTACAAATACAAAATAATATGCAAAATAGAAATCATTAGCAAGTGCAATTAGTAGCAGATCTATGGAGTGCTTTAAAAATAATGACGACGAGTTGGCAGAATTGGGTGGGGCTTCAGGTGTTGTGCCCAAGCGGGTGAGTCAGGTGTCCCAATTTCCAAAAACGTCGTAAGGGTAGGACAAGCTTGTTCCAGATCCCTTCCCCTTTCAGAAAGCTTCAGCTTACTCCAACCTCTAACTGCAGAGAAGTGGTGGGAAAATAGCATGGCTGTCAAGGAAAAGCAATGACAGTTGACTGAAATGATGATTTATTTGTTCCATCCTAGACTAGAATGATCTCTAAGCTGCCCAAGCCTTAATGTTTCTTAGGTCACTTTAAAATCACTGACTTGAATGTTTCTTGTATTAGTTTGTTACTTTGCTTTCAAGTAACAAAACCCATGTCAGGCTATCTCAGGTACAAAGAGGGACTTATGAGAAGGATAAGGGGGGCAAAACTGTAGTCAGGTCTCTGGAAGGAACTGGAGTCAGGAATTGGAAAACTGTCTCTTAGCCCAGCTCCTCTCTGTGTGGCTTCTTCATTATCTTCTCTCTCTACAGGCTGACACTGCTTTCCCTGGACACGGAGGGTGGGTGACGGCTGCCAGCCCAGTTCATCTGAGTTACGCCACGTCTGTCCAGACGCTCACGATAGGGTTCCTCAGCCTCACACTGACATTTCAGGCCAGATCACTCTTCGGTGGGAGGTCAGTCCCGGGCACTGTGGGGTGTTTAGCAGCATCCCTGGCCCCTTCCCATGAGATGCCAATACCCAACCTCTCCCCGGCCCCAGCAGTGACAATCAAAACGTCTCCAGACATTGCCAACATCCCAGTGGCAGGGCAGGGGCTCAAAAATCACCTAGGGTGAGAACCCCTGGACTAGACGATCCAGGTTTTCATAATTCAACATCAGATTTCCAGGCAGAGAGTCTGATTGGCCTAGCTTGGGGTCTCGTGTCCACCTTGATCCAATTAACTAAAGCAGGGGGCATAGAGTCGCATGGTAGAAATATGGCTACCAGGAGTCCACAACCATGGGGGCGGTGGCCAAGTCCCCGGAAAGAGGCATGAACAGATCCTCTAGTAGGTGTCCGTGACATTTCCTTCACCCTAGAAGTAATGTGCTCTAGCCTGACTCTGTGGACTCTATTCATAGGTGGTTTAGGGGAACATTTTCTCAGAGATTTGCGGTATCTATGTACCTTTCGATTTTTAACCCCAAATCTTCCACTATAAGGCTTTTGAAATAAAAATATCTGATTTGTTTCATTTATCTCTTCAACAATTATTTATTGTGTCTCCTCTGTGCCAGGCACTGGGCTAGGCCTTTGTGAGCTAGGTAGATTGGGTCCTATTTACACATTTTAACTCCAGAGTGATTTAATGGTTGCGATAGTATAATCTTACTTTGGGTCAGCCTTCTTTCATTTCAAAGCCTTTTTACCTTTGACATCTAATCACTATTTTTTTTTAAAAAGATTTTTATTTACTTGACAGAGAGAGAGAGATCACAAGTAGGCAGAGAGGCAGGCAGAGAGAGAGGGGGAAGCAGGCTCCCCGCTGAGCAGAGAGCCCGATGCGGGGCTCGATCCCAGGACCCTGAGATCATGACCTGAGCTGAAGGCAGAGGCTTAACCCACTGAGCCACCCAGGCACCCCTTTAATTTTAAAGTTTTTAAATCAATTCTCTTCTTTATTTCAGTGTCGGGTTATCTGCCTGCCAGAACTGAGTGTTAGTCTTGCTATTCATGACCCCATGCCCATATTTTACTAGAAGAGTCAGTTTCAACCACTGAAACTCAGTAGCCCACAGCCCTCAAAAAATAATAATAATAATAATAATTCCAGTTAATCTTGACTCCTACCAGAAATAAGTAACAAAGTATTAGGAACATCTTGTCTTTTCTCAGATAACAGAAAAATAAGTTCTCATGTTAGTTGGCAAATAAGAATTCACTGCACAGTGAAGGTTATATAGAAGAACTCTGTTAGGTTAAAAATAAACTAGGTTTCCAGATTTTACTCTCTGCCCATCTCCCAACACAGCGTGCTGCTCTTCCAGTTTCTGTGTGGTCTGTCAGGGTCTCCCCGCAGATTCTCTTCAAGGAAAGAGTCCCAGGGTCATGTAAGTTTGGGAAATGCTGCCCATTATGTCCTCCTTTGGGAGAGTCACCGTGGAGATGGTAAGGTCCCTGAGAAGTTTCCACAGCCACAGTCATTTTGGAGAGAAATCTGGCAAATACTACTCTATTCCTGGGGGCGCGCTGAAAAGACATTTTCTGGGATATAAAAAGCAGTGCTAAAATGTTCATCAAATTCTAATATAGGGGAGCCAAGAGTGGGAGGTAAGCTCCAGGAGCCATCAGAAGGATTCAGCGTCAGCGTAGCGAAGTGGAGGCTGAAACTAGTTGACACAAGAGGAGATTTCCAACACGTGCCACTGTTGTAAGCTTTTGCAGTGTCGCACGCCGTTCAAGTACACTCATGTGTGAGTACCGGAGTGCGAGTCTGACAGCCGCGGCATTCGTTAGACAGTGGGGGTGGGGGAACGACAATAGAAGACGGAACTTGAGATGGCACGGTGCCGATGGAGCCGGCGCCTGTACCTTGCTTCCCGCCCCGGGGTCTGCTAAAATGGCACAAAAGGAAGGAAAAGGGTCCGAAGCTTTGCACTGAGGGAGAGCAGAAATGGAGTCGGCCGCTGGAAGACAGCAGACGGTCAAGTCTGCGACGTAACAGCCCAGAGAAAGCTGAGCCGTCAGAGGCAGGGCGTTGAGAAGCAAACTCACTCCAGCTAGAGGACCCCCGAGAAGACCACAGGAGCTAAGGGGGCAGATGGGGAAGCGGGGTGAGAGCGGAACCGGTGGGGGGTGCCTACAGGAAGCAGTGGGTCCCTGGATCCCATCCTGTGGCACCCCCCAGCCCCGCCTCCCCGCCGTGTCCCCAGCTAAAGGCCAGTGGCTGACTGTGGAGAGTGGAGTCAGAAGAGCCCGGGAAGAAAGAGCGTGCCCCCTCCAAATAAAGGGGCTTCTGCTGTGGGATGCTGACAGTGTGGGAAGCAGGGGGCATAGGGAAATCTCTGCACCTCCCGCTCGATTTTGCCGTGAACCTAAAATTGTTCTCAAACACAAGGTATGTTTTAGGGGCGCCCGGGTGGTTCAGTTGGTTGAGCGTGTGACTCTCGGTTTTGGCTCAGGCCGTGATCTTGGGGTCGTGAGATCGAGCCCCGCGTCAGGTTCCACGCTCAGCGGGGAGTCAGCTTCAGGTTCTCTCTCTCACCCTCTGCCCTTCCCCCCTCATGCTCTCTCTCTAAATAAATAAATAAAATCTTTTTTGAAAAATTAAAAATAGGGACGTCTGGGTGGCTCAGTCCGTTGGGCCACTGCCTTCAGCTCAGGTCATGATCCCAGGGTCCTGGGATTGAGTCCCGTATCGGGCTCCTTGCTTGGTGGGGAGCCTGCCTCCCCCTCTGCCTGCTCTGCCTGCTGCTCCCCCTGCTTGTGCTCTCTCTCTCTGACAAATAAATGAATAAAATCTTAAAAAAAAAATTAAAAATAGGCTATATTTAAAGGAAAACAACCAAAAGGGGGTTCCTGGCTGGCTCCGTCAGTAGAGCATGTGACCCTTGATTTTAGGGTCATGAGTTCGAGCCCCATGTTGGGCATAGTAATTACTTAAACAAACAAACAAACAAAGCAGCTAAAAGTTTTAAAGAAATGTTCTGGGATAGACTCTCATTTTAAGAAAATAAAACAGAGCATTTTCACTTTGGAAAAATAAAAGGACTCCCCATGGCACTTAGGAGGTGAGAACGCTGAGACGCAGGGAGTCTCCCTCGTCCGCACTGGGCACTGCTGTCCCCGGCGCCTGATGCGGGCATCGGGCAGGGTCTGGACCCCCTCACGGACCTCTCAGGTTCTCTAAGGCCACCAGTGCCAACCTGGCTACTCAGGCGAGCGTCTGGAAACAACCGGACCACTCCTCTTCTGTGGAGATAGAAGCAACCTGTCTGCATCAGTCCCCGGACCGAGGCTGTAGCCAATTTATTCCCACCATCCTACAGAGGAAAGTATCGTCATGTCTCTGTTTGGAGTTTACTTTGTCAGAAGGTGGTCTCCTGACCCTCTTGTAGAGAGAATCTCGGGTCCTGGTTCACCCCCACCCCCATCTTCACATCGTTTAGAGCTGCCAGATTCTAGAATGGACTGGAAAGGACTTTAGAGGCCTTAATCTCCCCATTTTATGGATTTTATGCATGAGGGAATCTCTGGCTGAGAAACTTTACACAGCGTGTACCGTTAACCGTCATCTCTCAGTGAATTAAACTTTTCTTCTGGTGGAATCCAGCCAACATTGTGTGTTTTACTTAAGCCTTGCTTTATGCTGTGAAGATTTAAATGTAGACCCAGAGGGGTGCCTGGGGGGCTCAGTCCGTGAAGCGTCTGCCTTCGGCTCAGGTCATGATCCCGGGGTCCTGGAATCGAGTCCTGCGTTGGGCTCCCTGCTCAGCAGGAAGTCTGCTTCTCCCTCTCCTTGCCCTCTGCTCATGCTGTCTCTACCCCTCTCTCAAATAAATAAATTAAAAATAAACAAAACAAAACAATAGATTCTACAGATGGCTTCATTTCTGTATATACACATCTGCGTCTCTTGCTAACAGTTCCATGACATCCTGTAATTCAGCCTCGTTACTATTATTTTTTAGGTTATAATATTAGAAAACTTTATGAAGACAGAAGGTGGAAAACAGTTTGGGGACACTCGTGTCAGCACCTGAATGACGAGTAACCTGCACCTTTTTGGCGAAGCGCTGCATTTGTGGCAGGACACGGGATTTCCCCCCAAGGAACATGCAAGGGGTTAAACGGTGCCCCACAAAAACCCCATGTCCCTGGAACCTGTGACTGTGACCTTATTTGCAAAAAGGTCTTCGTAGGTATAATCATGGATCTTGAGATGCGATCATCCTGGATTTGGGGCGGAGCCTCCAAGGCCGGGATCCTTCCGGGAGAATAGCTAAGGGAGAAGCCACGTGACCAGGGAGCCAGAAAGAGGAGGGTTGCAGCACCGAGACGGCGAACGCTGGAGCCCCCCTGGAAGCTGGAAGGGGCAGGAGGAGGGGCAGCTCCTCCCTTGGAGCCTTTGGAGGCAGCGCGGCACCCCTGACACCTTGACTGCGGACTCCAGCAAAAACCCTGCCTGCCGAGCCCCATGGCCATCCCAGCAGGGGGGCAGGGACCTTACCGCCTGGTGTAACCGACCATCAATGGAGCAGCAGCCCGGAGACCCAGGAACGTCCCGGATCGGGGGCTCCCCCCGAGACCTGCTCCACGCTGGCCTCCTGGCGGCCTTGTGCAGAGAGAAACCAGGCTTCATCGTGTCTCTGCCCCCCAAGGGCAGATGTAGGAAGGGGCTCTGATGGGCCCAGGGGGGGTCAAGCCCCCAGCTCCAGACCAAGGAGGAAGCCGCCTTTGGAAAACTCTGGCAGTGCCCACCTACACCGTGTGTGCGGAGCGGGTGAAGAGTATAGCCCGCTAGCACGAGAGGCAGAGAAGGCCCCGAGTGGGGGGCCGATGAGTACTGGCTATGGGGGACCCTCACCTGCTACCAGCTGACCCCTCCCCATCGCGTCCAGGGGCCAGCCCAGGACGCAGCAAAGTGGCTATGGCGAGCCGTGACCTGGGGGGCCCGAGGAGCCCCCTTGCTGCCTGCCAGTGCTGACCTTCTGTTTCTTCCCCCAGACTGTATTCCTTACACGGCCTAGGCTGGGTGCGATGTGCGTCAGCCCGGTGAGCTAGCTGAATTTGCTAATCCCCACCCAGATACATTTTCCAACCCATTCTAGCGGTTCAGAACCGAGCTAACCCACCAGGACAGCAGGCCTTGAGGTTACTATGGAAAACGTAACATTCAGGGAACAAAACAAATTAAGAGGCCCCAAGCCCTAACAAAGCAGGTAGAGACACCCAGCCCTCTCTCATGCCGTCCCCACATCCCACAACGGCCAGGTCAGAAGTCCGAAGCTCTGCTGAGAGAGTGGATATGTCGCGGACTCTGCATGCCCCGGCCCCACCCCTGCACACGGCTGCCCTCCCCTCCCACTGCCTCCGTTCCCTCCCCCAGAACCGCTTGCCCCTGGCGAACCCGGGCCTGGCCCAGGCGGGCAGTCGGCTTCCCCCTGCGGCCAATTGGAAGGCATGACCACAGGTGCTGCAAGGCTTTTAGGGGCTGCTCAGCGGGGAGCCGTGTGGGGCCAGGTGAGCAGTAAGCGGCCTCTAACCGCCAAAGCGCAGAGGCCGGGAGGGACATGCGGCTGCAGAGAGAGGGCGGGACCATGAAGTCACTTCCTGGGTTTTTGTGCTGAAGCCATCAGATAAAAGGAAAAGGGTCCAGGGACGCCTGGGGGGGGGGGGGGTCGGTCCGTGAAGTGCCTGCCTTCAGCTCAGGTCATGCCTGGGGTTGAGGCCCGCCTCGGGCTCCTTGCTCAGCAGGGAGCCTGCTTCTCCCTCTCCTGCTGCTGCTCCCCCTGTTTGTGCTCTCTCTCTCAAATAAATAAAATCTTAAAAAAAAAAAAGGAAAAGGGTCCAAACGGACCCTGTCCCCATCCACTAGCCTGCTGTCCCTCTCCTCCTTCTTTCACTTAGCCTGGACGTGGGCCGGTAGCAGCCAGGCCAGGCTACCGTCCTGCCAGAGCCGTCACCTTCTGAGAGCAATCAGCCCTTCTAGAAAACAGCGGCAACAGGCTTCAGCTGGGCATGCGCTCTCCACGTAGACTGAAGCCAGAGGGGACACGCTGTGCTTGGAGAGGCAGCCCTCCGTGAAGAGCGAAACAGTGTAAGAATCAGCGGGCTCGTGATCTGCAAGTGGGGAGGGCTGGGCTCTGCTCTGAGGTCCTTTACACCTGAGGACATTTGGTCTGGAGCCTCCCTCACACCTGCCCCCAGGCCCGCACCAGGCACTGAGCGATCGTGGGTGGGAGGCGTGTCCATGGATGAACCACCCTCCAAGGAGGAAGACTCGCCGTGACGGCAGGGACCTCCTCCAGGTAGAGAGGGAGGGGGACCACAGGAGACCCCCCAGGAAAGGGAGTCAGCTCAGGGATTGTGCAGCCGCTCAGAGGACACCGATCATTGCTCCCCGGAGGGAGTGCGGAGAAACGTGCACATTGCAGGACCGGAAACTGGTGAATTGCGGGAGAACAGAATGGGAGAAGGAATCCGATTCTGTGTGTCGGGATTCTCCAAAGAACAGACCCAGCAGGATACACAGAGGTCTAGAGAAGAGGTTTGTTATAGGAAGGGGCGCATGCGGTTATGGCGGCCGAGAAGCCCCACGACCCGCCCCGGCCCGGCGGAGCCCACAGTGCTGCCCAGTCTGAGCCCAAGAACCAGGAGTGCCGGTGGCTGAGGGCAGGAGGAGAGGGATGTCCCACCCCAGGCACGGAGCAGATTCGCCCTTCCTCTGCCTTTTTGTTCTAATCAGGCCCTCGACGGACTAGATGATGCCTGGGGGGGAGGGAGGGACACCGAGTCCAACGCTCACCTCTTCCAGAAACCTCCGCACACGCCCCAGGGACAAGGTTGTATCCGTTACCTGGGGGTCCCTACGCCCGCGTCCCGGAGAAGAGCTGGATTTCAGATCCTGTTACCGAGTGTGACGGCCTCGTGGGCAGACGGGGCCTCCGCAGGTCGGACGGCAGTGGGAGCAAGCGATGGGCTGGAGTCCTGTCGTCGGTTAGCGGGGAAGTCATTGGTTCCAGAAACCCGCAGCGGCTGCGGCGTGCGGACGGCAGGCGGTGGACACAGCGGTTGCAGGCCCCGCCCCCCGGAGCCGAGGGTAGCAGAGCGGTGGACACAGAAGAAGCATGACTGTGTGTCTGTAGGGGGAGTCTGTCTGTCCTCTCCAGAGTCCAAACAGCCTTCATGGCCACCCTACTCCATGACCGGGCCAGCCCCACCGTGGAAAGAGCTTCTTCTATGGTTTCCTAGCTCCCTGGTCCCAGGCGCGTCATTGCACCCATCCGGTGGCCGGGAGGGAGGCCCGGCCTGTGACGGCCCCTGGGTGGGCCGCAGCCCCAGCAGAAGCGCATGGAGTCCGCTCCCGCAGGAAGGAGGGCTGCTTCTGCTGCCGGAAGAAAGGGAAGGGCTGCTGAGCAGGGAAAAACCGATGCCCGCCATGGCTTTTACCCAGCGCGCTGTAGGTCGGGCTCTTGCCCGCCACAGCGGGGAGCCCGGAGCGCCCAGACTCCGGTGCACACGGAAGAGAATCGCGTGAACGGTGAGGATGAGTCACGGTTTTCTCCTAGGACCACCTAAGACTGGTTCATTCCACAGAGGGTTTAGCACACACTCATTGTGCTCCTCTGGGTCTGGCACCGTTCCAGGCTCAGGGACTCAAGGCACAGGGCCTGCCCTTAAGGAGCCGTCCACCTGGGACAGGAGGTAGACCCGTAGGAAACAGCGGTGTGTTCAGAGCAATAATTGAAGCATCAGAACCTGGGGCGCCTGGCCGGCGCAGTCGGTAAAGCGAGGGACTCTTGATCTCGGGGTTGTGAGTTCAAGCCCCACACTGGGTGCAGAGAGCACTTAAGACTTAAAAATACACTCTTTAGGGGGGAAAAAAAGAAAAAGCAGATGAATTCATCCAGGATTATGTGAAGAATGTTAACAACTCAGTAACAAAAAGACAAACAATCTGGGTAAAAAATGGGCAAGGAACTTGCATGGACACGCTCCGAAGACACAGAAATGGCCAGCAAACACACGAAAAGATGTTCCACGCCGTTAGTCTCGAGGGAATGCAAGGCAGAACCACCGGCCCCCACTTCGCACCCCTAGATGGCTATCATAGTAAAAAAAAAAAAAAAAAGGCAGGTGGTAGGGAGGGCGGCGACACTGAAGCCTCGTGCATCGCCGGCGGGAGCGTGAAATGGTGCGGGCGCCGTGGCAAACAGCTCGAGGGCTCCTCCAAAAGTGACACGGAATCAGCCTGCGACCCAGCAACTCCGCTCCGGGTGTGTTGCCCCGAACTGCGAGTGGGGACTCTAATAAATCTTCGCACACCCCTGTTTCTGGCTGCGTTACTCACAGTGGCCGGAAGGGAAACAACCCAGACGTCCACCGGGAGGTGAACGGGTAAACAAAGCCCGGTCCGTACGTCCGGTGAGCTCTTCAGCCGGAAAAGGAAAGGACGGATACGCGCTCCGAGGCTCTATGCTAAGCGAAAGCCGTCCCACACAGAAGGCCGCGTCTCGTGTGATTCCGTTAGTAGGAAGTCTCCAGAAGAAGTAAATCCCCCAAAACAGACAGCAGGTGGGTGGTTGCGGGCATGGGGGGAGGGGAACAAGGAGCACCTGCTCAAACAGGTTTTATTCCGGGACGAGGAACAGGTTTCGGAGCTAGGGAGAGGGGTGTCTGCACCCGGAATGCCCCTGCGTCCTTCGCTTTGAAATGGTGACTTTTGCAACGTGAGGTTCGCCCCCGTCGAAACCAGAGCAGCCTCTGCGTTGTGCATCAGCTACGGAGAGCATGTGACAAGGAGGGGCGGCCGAGCTCGGGGTGGCTCAGGACAGCCTCTCTCAGGAAGGGACCTTCTCTGGGGGTGGGTTTCCCCCGAGGGGCTGTGCACCGGGCCCAGAGTTCCTGTCTCCTCCTCCTTTGCACGGAGCCTGGTGCTGCTCACCCTACAATCGGGTCTCTGCGGCAGGGTCTCGGCTGTGTTTGCTGAAGCCATTCATGTTTGTTATTCTCGCGGGGAGGCCGGGACAAAGGACGATTATCAAAGGGCTGTGTGTTCCCTGCCCAGTCACCCGGCTCCCCACAGCATCCCTGGAGGCCAGCAACAAAGGTGGCCTTGTGTGGACGAGGCAGTTACACAGTACGTTTTCCTTCGGGGAGGACTGCTGAGTTGCCAGGCAGGAGCATCGCTTTCCACTTCACAGAGCACCTCGTTCTGTGCCGAGGGGTCACGGGCCACAGCGTCCACTCAGGTCTGGGCCCCGCGCCCTGCAGAGTCGGGGAGCGGGGGGTAAGGGGCCACAGGCGGCTCTGGGCCTCACTGTCAGCTTTACCAAGGGTTCGGGCCCAGAGGCCTCGTCCCCAGCTTCCCTGGAAACCCCTGGTGACGGACAGAGAATCAGACAGAAGCTGGTGGAATGTGCAGAGCCCAGGATTCCGGGTGTGCGTTTCCTGGAAGGTGTTGGCTGCTGCCACCGGCTCGGTGGGACAGGAGGCAGCGCCCATCCCCCTCCCTGGGTTTGGGGCCCCCCACGGCGATGCCCCACCCAGACTCTCCTGGCTTCTCTTCTCTAATACCATCCCACCTGTTTTGTGTTCCATTCTTTCCAAGGCCTCCTGACACGAATTCAAACTACTGTTTGGAGGAGGGGAGCTCTGTCGGTGAAGCGTCTGCCTTCGGCTCAGGTCACAATCCCGGGGTCCTGGGATCGAGCCCCAGGTCAGGCTCCTTGCTCAGCGGGGAGTCTGCTTCTCCCTCTGCCTCTGCCCCTCCCCCTGCTCTGCTTGTGTGCTCTCTTTCTGACAAATAAATAAAGTCTGAAAAAAAATCCCCAAACTACTGTTTGGAGGTCACGTTCTGGCCAGGCCCCAGCAGGTGTTTATCACATGCCGGTTCCTTAGTCCTGCGGTCGCCACATAAAGTGGGTGTTACTAAGTCCATTGTACACACGAGGGGACAGATTCCAGGAAGACTGGGATTTGCCCAAGGTAAACAGCTCGTTATTGGTGGGAGAGGATTCAAACCCTAAATTCCATGTTCTATAAACTGATCCTTCCCTAATAAATCAGTTCTTGGGGACATTATCCCTCCCAAGTGACATCATGTCTCAACAGACTAAAAATAAGAGGTTTTTCACAGTAGTACCAGTATATTTGCAGAGAGATGGGAGGTAGTTGGATATATATTTTTAGGGGGCGTCTTTCTATAACCCCCCAAATTGCATCACGTGACTGCTTTGTCTACACTTACCAGAGGCTGCTGTTGATCAGTGTTACTTAACACTCATGCAGTCGTGGTGTCCACACCTTGAACTGACATCCAGGTGACTCTGATGGAGTGATCCCTCCTTCACTGTGCCCCTAACTTACACGCCGGAGAACGAAATCAAGAGCAAGATTCACCCAAGGTCACAGGGGAGCTGGAATGTTCTTCACAACTCGCTTCAAGTCTCTGTCCTCAGAAGCCCCCAGACTCCACCCCACCCCCCACAGAAACTGCCCCTTTTGTGCAGTTCCCTACGCTAGACTCTGACGTAGTGAGCGGGGCTCTATGTGAGTAATCACATTGTCTGGTACTCTTTTAGTGGGGGCGAGGGGGACAGACAGGAAGAGAGGGAGGGAAGGAGGAAAGAAGCAATAGAAGTTTCCAGCTTTACAACGCAATATAAAACGACAAGCCAATTAAAAGAGGGACCAGGGACTTGAACAGACATTTCTCGAAGCAAGACGCACCAAAGGCCAACAAGCACGTGAGAGGACGCCCAACGTCAGGAGTCATCCAGGAAGTGCGAACCCAAACCACAAGATACCCCTTCACACCCACTAGGACGGCTGGAACCGAAGACAGACAATCCCAAATGTTTCGAGGACGGGGAGAGATCGGAACCCTCATACAGAGTGGGAGAGAGTGCGAAATGGAGCGGCCCCTTTGGGAGACCCTCCGACAGCTCCTCGAAAAATTAGCCTTACACAGGGGCTTGTTACATGCCCCAGAAGTTCCACTCCCACTCCGTGCGCAAGAGGGATGGGAACTACATGTCGCACAAAAACCTGGAAAAGAATGTTCACAGCAGCAGGAAGCCGTGTCACAGGCGAAAACAACCCAGATGGCCGTCAGCCGATACAGGGGCAGAGCGTGGTCTCTGCACGCGGCGGTGTCATTTGGCCACGGGAAGGGACGGGATTCTGAAACGTGCTACCACACAGATGAACAGTGAGCACGTTGTGCCAAATGTAAGAAGCCCGAAGACGCGTGTTCTCGGATTCCGCGGTGGCTGTGGATCCGCAGGGGCTGTCGTGGGAGTCGGGGGGGGGGGGCACAGGGTTCCCCTGTGGTGACGAAGGTGCTCCGGAGTGGACTGTGGTGGTGGCGGCCCATCGCCGTGAATATTCTAGAAACCACTGAACTGCACGCTTTCCCTATACGGCCTGTGAATTATCCATGAACTGGTTTTTTCCTCAAAGTTTCCAGAAGGCGCTGTGCCCCTCTCTGCAGTTCCTCTGGGTTCCTATTAAACTTAATGACTTGAGTTTTGGTTTTTATATATCTGATACAGATTTTTAAATTCCTCGTAAGCATTTTAATAAACACTAACATAGTATTTAATATCCGTTTTTGAGGCTTCTAAATACATACACTATTTAATTTCTTAACTTAAGGCACACGTTGTCTCCCCAAAGAATAAAATACTATCCTCTGCCATCCGGGATGTAATGCATCTGCTTTGTCCCCATCACAGCCCAGGTCCCCAAAAGCAGCTGTGGCGTTAGTGTCAAGGAGGAAGGACGCGTTTGGGGCCTCTCGCGAGCGGCGGCAGCAGCGGCCCGGAGAGTCTGTAGGAAATCGCAGTCCGCTGCCTGCCTGGCCCCAGAGAAACGGAGAGAGCAGCAGGGTCGGATCACCGCTCAGCGCCGTCCCAGACCTACGCGAACCAAGTCAGACCCGGGAGGGGCGTAAAGGAGAGCATCTGACAAAAATGAGAGCCTTTTGATTTTTAGCGAGATATTTACAGTTTGTACAAAGAGATCTACTTAAATTCAGCTGTAGATGACCAAGACGCTGGAGAGGCTCGCAGGGGACATTTTGGCCTGGCCCTTGCTTCTCTTGTGATTACCGTACAAGATGAGCCACACTCGCTCCTAGCACCCGGCAGGGCCGTGCCCTTGGCAGGAGGGAATCAGAGAAGAGTTCCCGGTTCAACAATGATTCAAACGTGTGTGCAGGGCCTGGCTGGCTCAGCGGTAGAGCATCAGACCCTCGATCTCAGGGTCGTGAGTTTGAGCCTCACAAAGGGCATGGAGCCTACTTAGAAAAATCAATTTAAAAAATTAGTTTCATCAGTTTAAAAAAAAACAAAAATCAACGTGTGTTTGTACAGATGGGCACAGGCAGGGAAATTACACGAAAAAGTGAAAGTCATGAATTTGTAGAATGAGAGCGTGATTATTATATGGAATCCCCTAAAACTGCCTTTCAGTATGATTATAATGTTGAGTAAAATGTGGGTTAAAATATTCACCTGCAATTATACCCACTGCATGGAATCCTACATAGCAGTGAAAAAGTACAAAGCATGTCTATAAAGTACTAGCACGGAGGGATGTCCCAGATACCGTTAGGGGAAAAAAGAAAGTGAATTCCAAAAAGAAAGTATTGATAAATAAATAAAATAAAGTATTAAAGGATGACCATATTTTTTTTTTGTAGTGCTCTCCCCCCCATGTATTTGTTTGCATACAGATAAAAATCTAGAAAGCTGTCCACTAAGCCATTAACTCTGGTTGTTTCTGGGAAGAAGGCTAACAGGAACTTTCACCTTCTGTGTTCACGTTTTTATATTACTTGCATCATTTACATATACAGATTTCTTTTTTTTAAGATTTTATTTATTTATTTGACAGAGAGAGAGAGATCACAAGTAGGCAGAGAGGCAGGCAGAGAGAGAGGAGGAAGCAGGCTCCCCGCTGAGCAGAGAGCCCGATGCGGGGCTCAACCCCAGGACCCTGAGATCATGACCTGAGCCGAAGGCAGAGGCTTTAACCCACTGAGCCATCCAGGTGCCCCGAGATTTCTATTTTAATAAACATTTGAAATCTATTTTTAGGCATTTCTTCCTTTTTATGTTTTCCTACACTTGATCACACATTAACTTTGGGGTCAGCAATTTAAAAAAAATGTAAATCATTCTTTAAGCTACCCTCAATTTTTTTTTTTGTAACTTCATTTTAAAAAGTCTAATTTTTGCAACTTGGGTTTAGGCTGAGGCTTGCACACACCCGATTTCAAACCAGCGCCGTATTTAGCTTTTCAAATGCTCTTTCTCACGATGCAAAGAGCCGCTTTTCTAACAAATGGCTCCTCCTTCCTCCCTCGGTGACAAGTGAAATCACCCAGCTATTTTCAACTGCAGTCACGATTTCCTTCCTGTAACCTGCCTTCTCTGTCTTCAGTTTCTCCTGTTTATTGGAGGGGAAGTTATGTATATTGTCCAGAGGGGACGATCACACAAGGGGAGCAGGACTTAGTTGCTGACCTCTATTAAGAGTTATCATGGGAGCCTCTCTCAATGTTTTTTTTTTTTTGGAAAAAAGTCAGTTATAGTGAGTCTTTGGTTGCTCTGGGAACCCCTCAGTTTTGAGGCCTGGGAGTTGTCTGACCCACGGGGGCCACCCCAGAGGGTACCACGCACTTCGGGGGGCCTGCTCCTCCCTCCTGGGAGACAGCAAACAGGATGCGATGGTCATTTCTCTCTCAGGGAACGCCCATTCAAATATTTGCTCTAAATCATAAACCTCATCTTACTTTTGCGTCAAAGGTATTTTTTGAGCCTTTCTATAGAACGAGGCATTTCATTTATCACCTAGCCTCAAAAGTACTCCTTGCCAGTCTGCTGGGGGGACAGTTCCTACTGTGATTTGCCCTGTGAAAACGTCCAGACCACAGAAGGGGATCTTGTTACTCGCTGGAGAGGACTCGTAAGGAACAACGGGTTTGAGATGTTTTGGGGGTGAACCACTTTGAGGGACAGGATCGACCTGTGAAGCAAACCTCTTCATCTTTGGGTTCAGAGGACAGGGGGGTTCCTGTGTATCCCTAAGAGCTGGGAGAACGTCCGATGTCAGCCCCGTCCCATCTTTGGTCACGGGCAGATGGACCGGCCGGATCAGCACTGTAAACCAGTCAAGGCCGTGGCAACATGTCACAAAGCCGGGACGGATGTCTGGGAAACTCATGTCGGTCACGACTTCTCTCTTCCCGAGCGCACGCTGCTTTGTCTCTAGGAAAACGATGGCGAAGATTAATTAACCTAAGCGGTACAGGCGGGAGCGCGGAAGAATCCGTTTCAGGATCTCAGCCTCTGCTGCTGGGTCACTGGAAGTTCAGCCTCCGAAGTTCCCTTGCGTTGGCAAAATGAAAGCAGGTTGAAAACCAAAAAGCAAAGCAGAGGGGAAATGTGGTCAGGCCGTTCATTGTTGTCAGTAGCAACCGACCTTCGGCGGGGACTCACGTCTGAATCGCTGGGCAGAGCAAGTGGGGCCTCCGCCTGGGGGGCTCAGGCCACCCCAAGCGGTCAGGTGTGGAGCCGAAGCCAGCCAGAGGAAGTCAGAACATTTCCCAGGCTCTTCGCCAGATTACACGCAGGCGACGTGAACGTTCGGAGCGGGGACCTGGCGTTCCAGCAGGTCCCTGCTGGCACCCAGCTCTGGTACCAGAAAGGGAAAGCAGCCGACTCTCCCCACTGCCCGAGGGAAGGAGCAAATGCAGCCTGACCCCTTCATGTGGAAATGCCCGCGGGTGACAGTGTGGACACGGGTGACAGCGTGGACACGGGCGAGCGCTGCGCCCGGTTACTGAGAGGGCCCGGTGCCGGCTGGAGTGTGAGACACTTGGCCGTGTGAGCTCAGCCGAGTTATTCAACGCGACTGAACCTCAACTCGATTGGATGGTTTTCTACATTTAAAAATTTAATTTTTTTTTAAAGATTTTATTTATTTAACAGAGAGAGAGATCACAAGTAGGCAGAGAGAGAGGCGGAAGCAGGCTCCCCGCTGAGCAGAGAGCCCGATGCGGGGCTCGATCCCAGGACCCTGAGATCATGACCCGAGCCGAAGGCAGAGGCCTTAACTCACTGAGCCACCCAGGCGCCCCTAAAAATTTAAGATAGGAAACACTTTGATACTACTGTTCCGTGTTGCTACTGGGAAACCAGCACCCAGCAGCCAGCCGAGATACTTCATCACGTTGCAAAGTATCGATGCTATGATACCAACTCAGAGCCTTCTGCACCCCGGGCGTCAGGCCTGGACCCCACTACTGCAGGAGAGGTACCGTGTGGCCTTTTTACAAGTGAGAAAATTCCCGAACATGGTGCCGAGTCTCATGCACACAGAAAGGCAGGGCCGTGATTGGAACAGAACCGCGTCCCTTCCATTGGCTCTTGGCTTGGCGGCAGCGAGCTCAGGGCCCAGGGGAAGAGGACGTTTCCTGGCCCTCCTTGCGTCTGGGTGGAGCCACCTGTCTGGTTTTGCTACTGGGAAGAGGCCGGCCGTGACGTGGGCCATTTGCAAGCCTGCCCACGGAAGGGCCACGTGACTTGTCGGGCTGCCCCTCCCCAGTTTGCGAGACCACAAACAAAGCACTCCAGGAGGTGGCACTACCGCTCAGGGGAAAACTGCCCGGGGTGGGGTGGGGGGGGACCCGCCAGGAACATGCACGCAGACATTCCATCAACAAGAAGCATACTTTTTTCTGTTAAGCCTCTGAGGTTTTGAGGTGGATTCTTCCAGTGATGGCTCAGATGCTGGGCTCCAAATTCAGCTCGCTTCATTTTTTTTCTTGTGTTCAGCTAACAAATCAAGTTCAACAAAACTAATTAAAGGACACATTGTTTTCCCCCTTTATAGAAAGAGGCCAAGTTGATACATGAATTAGCATTTTATTTAGGGTTGCCAAACCCTGCCCATGAAAACACAGATGCCCAGTTCAATTTGAATTTCAAATAAACAACAAATACCATTTTTAGTATGAGTGTGCTCCGTGCAATACGTGGGACACACTTATACTGAACAGTAATTCATTTACCTGAAATTCAAATTTACCTGCATTGTATCCGTCACCCCGGATCTCATTCTGTCACATCCTTGCTGTGGACCCTACCCAGGAAGCCTTTCCCTGTCACCTCCACAAACCAACATTATCCCCACCTTTCGGTCCCGGCCCGAGTGCCACTGCTTCCTGGAAACGGCTGTCCCCTGCAGCTCCGAGTAGCCCTTGCCACCCACGTGACTGCCATGCAGATATCTAACAAGGCTTGCTTTTTTTAAAAAAAGATTTGTTTCTATATTTTGAGAGAGAGAAAGGGAGGAAGAGAGAGTGCGCCCGAGCGTGAGTTGGGGGGAGGGGCAGAGGGCAAGAGAGAGAGAGAGAGAGAGAGAGAATCTCAACCCGACTCCCAGCTGAACGCAGAGCCTGATGTGGGGCTTCAACCCATGAACCTGAGGTCATGACCTGAGCCAAAGGCAAGAGTCGGGGGCTTCACCGAATGCACCACCCATGTGCCCCAAGGGTCGCCCTTCTTTCAGATTTTAGATTCTTGAGAGTGGAGACGGATTCTCTGTCTAGCACTCGCCCCTACCGTTTGGTCACTGAACACGTATTTAGAGGGCCCAGGCCACAGCACGATCAAGAAAGGCTGGGTTGTCGACCTTGTGGGCTTCACAGTCTTGCAGGAAAGACAGGCATCACTCAAACAGTCACAGTGATGAGAAGGAATATTGGCGAGTGCAGAGACCCTAGCCGTCCGCCAACTAGGGGGCTCTAGCACTCAGGGGGCTGAGCTGCGGCCCGTGGGGCATGGATGGAGATGACACACACGCCATCTTGAAAAGGGGGCGTCACCTCCCTTTGTCCTTGTCCTCGTCACAGGCAGGTGCGCTGGCCTGGACCCCACACAGGCCGCAAGCTTGGGATGGCAGAAGCCCCAGGAGGGGGTTCCGGGTCACCGACACCGGGAGTCTGAGCTGAGCTGACTCACCCGAGCTTGGTTCTGCCCAGGCTCTACCTAGGAGAGAAAGAAGCTTGTGTTCCTGCCGCTGTAATCTGGGTTCCCGCTTCACTTCGCCGGGAGAGCTTGTATCCTGACGGGCGTAGGCAACATATGGGGTGTGGATAGAGTCCAACGGGAGGCCCGAGAAGGAGCAGTTACGCAGGAAAGTATTTCCCCTGACCTTTCCCAGAGTGTGCGCATGCACCTGCGTCTGGGCGGGGATGTGGGGGTGGTGAGGACACAGCATCCCCACCAACAGTGCAGACGTCCTGCTTTCTTGGCGTTTGGACTATGTTTCTCTACTTGCAGAGCGGTTTCTGTCCACGAGGTCAGCCGGAGAGGGAAGGCCGCGAGGTCCGGGGCTCTGAGCCCAGGGGGCGGTGCAGCCCCCGGGCTGGAATTGGCGCCAAGGCCTTCCGTGTCCGTCCGAACCTTAGATGAGTGTGGCTTCTCAGGGAACGTGGGCCTGCTGTGGGCCGCGCGGAGGGAAGCTGTAGAACTCTGGCCATTGCTCCCACGTGGCCGCACGAGGCCGAGGAAGCAGCAAGGCCTCGAGTCCCAGCTGGGCCCCCTCCGCCAATCCCCCAGCCTCCGTGTGTCTGCCTCACGAGGGACGTCGTTTTTTAGACTTCCCTTCTGCAACCTTGCTGCCTGTTTCATTTTTCTTTCACTTACAAACATACGGCCTACATTTTATTGTTACTATCTGAATTTTGTGTGAAGCTACTTAACATAAAAAGGACTCTTACACATCAACAAGATAGACAAAACAAGACACAAAAGACAATGCAAGAGACTGAGTCCATAAATGGTCCCTATCAAAGCCGGTCTGCCTCGCGCCCAGGGAGGTGGCCTCGCACACTCAGGTTGCCCTCGGCCGCCTGGCCGTGGGGCCCGCTTTGGCCGAAGCGACAGGGGTGTCTGCACACACACAGCAGACACGGGAAAAGCACTGAGTCCTCCTCTCCCCTTTCTTGGATCTCTGCCACATCAGGAACATCAGGCCAGCGAGTCCCATTGAAGCCAAGCCAACTCCGCCCCACACCAGCCAGCCGGCGCGGCCTGGCCGCTGACCCCAGACACACGAGGGAGCCCAGCTTGCAGCTGAGTTCCGCCAGGATCAGCAAAACCGCCCGATGACCCGCGGAATTTTTTTTTTTTTTTGTACTAGAGAGAGAGAGAGAGAAATAGAGCACATAAGAGCCAGGAGGTGAGGTGGGGAGAGGCAGAGACAGAATTCCAAGCAGAGCCCCCACTGAGTGCAACGCAGAGCCCGACATGGGGCTGGATCTCATGACCCTGAGATCAGGACCTGAGCAGAAACTAAGAGTTGGATGCTTAACTGACTGAGCCACCCAGGCACCCCACCTGCAGATTCTTGAGAAATAATTAAGAGCTGTTGCTTTAAGCCATGGAGCCCAATGTAGGGCTTGAACTCATGATCCTGAGATAATGACCTGAGCTGAGATCAAGAGTCAGGTGCTTAACCGGCTGAGCCCCCTAGGTGCCCCTTGAGGTAGTTTGTTATTAGGTAATAGCTAACTAAAACAGATAAAAAATACAAAAAGTCAATAAGCAGATCTAAAAATCTTTGATCTGAGCCATAATTAAAGAAACACAAACCTGAAACAATGAGATATTAAACCAGGTTAGTAGAAATCAGGTGTGGTGACACAGCTTTGCTGATGGTGTGTTAGACTCAGGCGCTTTCATGCGCAGTAGATTCTGGAAGGTATTTTGGCAAAATCGAGTGTGATGGGTATGTGGCACTCCAGGCCCATCCCAACCTCCTTCTCATGTGGCTCCACACATCGCAGAAGCAGGAAAGTTATAAAGTACGTCCCCTGGGCTCCGGTAGAACCAGATTTCTGGCTGTAAGCTGGATTCTGCTAATTGCTTGAGTTTGGGGAGGAACCAGCGCTCTTGGGGGCAAAGGTCATCAGCGATTTGTTTTCCATGGAGACTTCCGGACTGTTTCCGCATCCCGACTGCGGCCAAGACAGCACGCCTCTGGAGCTGGAAAGCGAGGGGCAGTGGCCCAGCCAGCAAGGATTCACCTGATGAGAAAGGTAGCCCTTCTCGAGGCCCAGGTCTGCAGGACGGCTCTGGAAGTCACGCCTCCACGTTCGACCGAAACCTGTCCTTGAGCCATTGCAAGGGTTCTGCACAGCAGCCCGCGCCCTGCAGTAAATCTCTACTTACTCACACTGGCTGGAACGCATGCTGTTCTCAGTGCCTGGGACAGCCCGAGACACACGACATTTACACCATGTCCTTGAGCCACGTCTAGGAACTTCTCCTCCAGTTACACACAGAAGGACAGAGATCTGTGTTCATTGTGCCGCTGTTTATAACGAGGATTCTCAAAAACCCTGGGTGCATCCTGAATGTCTATGGACAAATTATGGAACATTTTGAATGACACGGTGGGAGAAAGAAGCAGCAGGTCTGCAAGGACGAAGGAGAAACATCGTCCAGGGTGTGCTGGTTTGTTACGAAAGTTGCACAAGAGTAAGTACAGGATCCAGGAGGTAATCAGAACCCCTCGGTGTCTGCCTCCGGGTGGAAAGCCCCCAACAGTGGTGCCTTCAGGTCAGTGAGCAGGCTGGGGGAGGATTTTTATTTGCATTGTCTGAATTCTTTTTCACCAGGAGGCGGCTTATTACTCTTATCATAAAAACTTGTTAAAAATTAAATAAGATGTGGGGCGCCTGAGTGGCTCAGTGGGTTAAAGCCTCTGTCTTCGGCTCAGGTCATGATCTCAGGGTCCTGGGATCGAGCCCCGCATCGGGCTCTCTGCTCAGCGGGGAGCCTGCTTCCCCCTCTCTCTCTGCCTGCCTCTCTGCCTACTTGTGATCTCTCTCTCTCTGTCAAATAAATAAATAAAATCTTAATAAATAAATAAATAAAATCTTAATAAATAAATAAATAAAATCTTAAAAAAAAATTAAATAAGATGCATGAGTGTTACATCATATGAGCTTATTTCAAATCCACAAACAAGTCGTTAGAGGTGCGACACGGGCCAGGCACTGGGCGCAGTGCTCCTGGCGTGTATGAGTGAGAAACAGGCCAGGGCCGACTGCAGCAGGCTCGACCAGAGCACACGCAGCTCCCACGCACAGCAAACAACGGGATCGTGGCTAGAAAGTGCGGAGCAGAGACGGGGAGGAGAGACGGGAATCCGGAAGGGGCCTGGGAGGACTGATTGCTCTGGGAGCTCACGTGGCCTCCTCTGGCCTTGGAGGACCTCGAAGGCAGACGCTTCACCAGAGTCACACCCCCCTCGCCCGCCCAGGCGTCCCCACTTACCCCTCCTTGAGAAAACCTAACTTTGTGCCTACTCTGCACCTAAAGCCGAGCAGCTGACCGTGGCTGGAGAGTGAGCAGGACGAAGAGCCTCAGCCGATATTCTACTGCATTTCCCCGGGCCAGGGCTCTCACACCACTGGCCGGACCGGCGGTGTCCATGCCAGCGCCCCCGGCCTATCAGGGGTGCAAACCCAGAACTCACAGCTCCCGCCCAACGCCCCACTGGACTGTGCAGTTCGTGCCCAACAAGCGTCCAAGCCCAACTCCCACCATTCCTCCTCGGCCCGCCCCACCCTCCCTTCTTGGCCCCGTATGTGGCAATCTCACCCTTCCGTCTGCTCAGGCCCAAAGACTGGGCTTTTCCTGTTTCTCTCACATTCCTCATCCGAGTCACTGGTAAGTGCTGCTGATCTCCCTGGACACAGAGCCTACACCTTCTCACCCAGGCGCCATGGGCCGGTGCTTGTCACCGTCACACCTCACCTGAGTTTCCATGATGTCCTCTCACTAGGTTCTTGCCTCCAGCTGGCATTCTGAACGATCCTGGTCCAGCTCGGGGCAGATTTCATCACTCCGAGGCTCACACCCTCCTGTGGCTTCCTCCTTCTTGGCCCGAGTGAAACGGCCCCGAAGGGCCTGGATGGCCGGCTTCCTGATGCTGGCCACAGGGGCTCCCGCCCTCCCTGCACGCGGAGGGACGCGGTCTCGCACGCTGGTGACCCTGCCCCTAGAGCGCCCTCCCCAGAGGGCCACACACTTTGCTCCGAGGTCCCCCACACGGCCCCTGACACTTCCTGCTCCTTCTCTGCTTTAATTTCCTCCCCGACGTTTCACATCCTTAAGTAGTTTCCAGTGTCCGGCCTGTCTCCCCAGCTACAGCGAGTCTCGGAGATTCCAGGACGAATTTCCCAAGGTCACACGGGGAGTATCCGAATCTATCCGAATCCAGGAAGCCTGAGTCTGGCCCGTCCTGGAAACCACACTCTGCCGCCTCTCCGCCCTGTGAAAACACCCGGAAGGGTGCACGAGGGGGTTAGGACGGCTGTATTTCCAGATGTGGCTTCAGGGGCCCGGGACGCCCCTCACACTGGAGTCCGCGGGGCCCTTCAGAGACAGGGCAGAGGCTGAGGCAGCACCAGAGGCGGGCGGCTCATCACGTGATCCCTTCTCAGGGACAATCATCGGAACCAAGACTCTGGAAGGGCCGTGGCGGGCTTCCATCCCGCACACGCAGCAAGTCCTTCCCCCACAGCTGAGCCCTCACTTCCACCTCATCCCTTCCCCGTAAGAACCACATCAGCCTCTAAGCGGTGACATCTTCCACACCCTTGCTGGCTCAGGAAAGCAGTTTTGAAAAGTCCATAAAGACCCCAACTGTAAGTTAACACTAACACACGTGCTCCGCCAGCCCCACACCCGCCTAATACTGACGCTACGTGAGACACGCACAGTTTTACCAGAAACTTCCTCCTCGCCGTCCCGTCTTCTTTCTCGTGTGAACCTGATCCTGATCCTGGATCCCATTCCCCTGGGACTCTCAGGCTCCCTTCCCCCTCCGTTGCCCCCTCCCACAGAGCCTGGCTCCATCAACGAACTCAGCCCTTATCGGAGCCTGAAACCCTGGGGGCTCGCCCTTTCTGAGAAAACCCGTCTTCCTACCTTTCCTTTCTTTTCACCACTCAGCAGCTCCAAGAGCGCAGGCCCACTCGGACCCGGCAGGCCCTGTCCCCACTGGCCCCACCCTGGGATCAGACCTGAGCCACTAGTGGTCAGTCCTGACGCCCCTGCCTCTGCCTCCTGCCGAGTCCCAGGGCCTCACAGATGTCCCAGTTCTTCTCTTACCGAAGCGAAACAAGAACGACAGCGTCAGAGAATAGATATGGACAGCAACACCGAGAAGCGTCAGGTAGTGATTAAAATAAAAGGTGTGCAAAGTTTTGCGGAGTTAGCATATGCTTTCAACCCGAAGTGAGGGGAGATGTGCACGGCGTCACCTCCAACATAGTTCCAGGCCAGGAGGAAATAAGGGTGGCTGTTTTCGGCTAGTGGGAGATAGGTGATTTCTCTTTTTCCTTCACTATTTGGACATTTGGTGAGCCTTGCCGGCTGGCGGGACCCCACAGCCAGCTCTCGGGTCTGCCCCCTGCTGGCGGCTGCCGGCAGCGAAGGGGGGAGTGGGATGCCTTCACCAGGCACCTGAGCTCCCTTCATGGAATTCTCCATTTTTGGCTTGACTTGTGTAATTTCTTTTCCATTTTGAGATCTCCTTTTTATTTTGTCTTGTGAATATTTTCTTGCATATTTTTCCCAGTAATATATGTTAGGCTGTAGTTATTTTCAAATGATTGCAATTCTTATTTCCATCTCCTTCCAGAGGCTTCTGTCCCGATCGTTCTTAGGAGCAGACCCTCACTGTGGGTCAGGGGCGCCTGCAGGGCCAGCCAACAGTCCTTGAGGAGGTGGGCGGGGAAACACGTCAGCGGTCAGCGCACCGGTCACCTTGGTAAGAGGTCTGGGACAGCCATGGGGGGACGGGGTCGAGGAGGGAGGGCCCGGGGGGGCAGGAGGCACCGTCAGGAGGCCGACACCACTGTGGTCTGGATGATGGCCGGAGGGCTTGAACCCGGGAGTCACGGAGAGACGGTGAACTGCAGGGACGTGGATGTGGCGGCCGCCTGGGTTCACGTGCAAGCAGCTTACGGAGAACGTCGGTTTGGGATAAGCTGAGTGTGGGACGGCCTCGAACGGGCCAGCGTCACAGGGTGGAGTGTCCCCACAGAGGTGGGTTCCAGAACAGACCAGACGGCCGGGAACCACACCGGCGGGGGCACCCCAGCTCTTCAGGACAGGCCCTAAAACGGGAGAAGGCAGAAAAACCCAGGCGTGTGTTATCGGCCGTGGTGGGGGCCGGGCTTCTAGAGGGCAGGAGGGATTCAGACCAACAGCCCCACTGAGGTGAAAGGATCCGCAACCGAGGGCTACAGATAAGCTGCTCCACCCGTCAGGTGGCAAGGCCCAGTTACCACGCAGAGCGGCAGCGAGGGGCCGGCGTCTGAGTTGGGGGGCCGGTGCACAAGTCTGGCAGAGCCAGGGGGCCCGAGGTGCAGCCGGAACGGCGGGGGAGGGGGCCGCAGAGAGACCGTGTGGGTCCGGCACGCGGCACCGCGTCCAGGACACAGACGTGTCCAAGAAACACGAATCCCCACTCACACATCGACCACGTAATAATTTAAACCCTGCATCGTGTCCGGCACCGTCTGGGCCGTGTAGACAGCGAGTGAACAAGGGAGACAAAGTCCCGCCCCGGAGCTCACGCTCCAGTCAGGGACACAGAGGAAACAAAGAGCAGGACCCACAAGGTGCGGCGGATCTGTGGGGTAAGTGCGAGCAGGGACAGAGGAGGGGACAGAGTTTTAGAGCGGGTGGCCTGGTGGGGCCTCCCCGGAAGGTGACTCAAGCTCCCACGATTTGGAAGTGAGGGTGTGACTCGCTCCTGGCGCGGCGACCCCAGGGGCAGGCTGTTCCGGGACTGTCCCTGCCGCCTCTGCCCCAATCGACACCACTGGTGTCCACGCCATGGTCCCTGGTCCTCGAGAAGCTTCAGCAGCCTCGGTCTACACTACAGAATGGAGTCGGGAACGTGCAGGGAGCAAAATCGCGGCCTCATGCTGGTTCGTGGGGCAGATGCACAGGGAACCCGCTCGAGCCGCCGCGATGGGAAGCTGCGTGGCGTGCGTGCTCGGGAAGGGCAGCCGGCGCCCCCACCACCCCTCTGGCCCCCCCGCACGTAGCAGGACTGTCTTCAGACCCAAAGGGCAGCAACACGGGGGGATCTCCAAAGCAGCAGGAACCGAAGCTCGGACTGGTGTGGATCACACGGGACGCCACTCAGAGGTCAGAACGGTGACGCCAGCAGGTACTGGCTGTCCCACTGGAAACCAGCCCGTGCCGTCTGGGATGACCGAGAACTTGAAAGTCTCGCTCCTTCCCCCGCCCAGCATGATGCTCAGGCCTGATGGCTCATGACCAACAGGAAGACCAAGTCTGGCCTGTGACCGACATGTGTCATTTCTTAAGACTGACCTGGACTAATTATTCTTTGTGACCCAGAGAAAATGCTCTTCATCACTTCCCCCGAAAAGGAACAAAGGAAAGAATCTGAATGCCTGAGGATGCAGCTTCCCTTCGATCTGTTCATACCGCTCCAGAATTTCTGCAGTCACAATGTCGAGTGTCCTCTACACTCCCAGGCCCCAGTGGGCAGGTGGCTCGGCACAGAAGTGGGGCCTGCGCTTGAAGAACAAACCCCATTCTTCCACGGAGGCAGGAGAAGAGTTTGGAAACTATCTCAGCGGCATTTCTTAGGTGTGTTTATTATCTGAACAAAGCCAACGCAGAACCATTAAAGAAAAATAACCTCGAGATTAAAACGTTCTGGCTTAACTAGCAGCGCTTACAATGTACGAATATTTCCATTACTTCCTCGCAAATGTCTGTGCAGGTGTCTCCTTCCCGGCTACAAAACCAAAGCAACAGCGCTGTAATGACCAAGAAGCAGCGAGGAAGGAAGTAGCCGGCCAGTTATGTTTCCGGCTCGGGCTCTCCTACGGTTACCAGCCTCGCCACTACCTTCCCCCACGACGTCACTCATAAAACATGTGATAGATTTACGTGAACTTGTACTCTGTGTTACAGTCACACGGGTCACCTGCTTCCCTGAGGGCTCCAGACACTGATCTCGTGAACATCCCCTGACCCCACCCGAAGGGCAGAAGAAGGCCGAATCCGGATCATGGAAAGGCTCCACGTGCGGGTCCCTGGGCTCGGGAGCCGGCGTCCTCACTGCCCGCTGGCTGGGGATCCTGACGACGGCAGCAGCCGGACGAGGTCACCGTGCCTGTTGTTGTCCTCACTCAGAAGCACCCTCAGGACGAGGGGCAGCGGTCGAAGCACTGAAGGACGTCCGCGCTGCGAGCCAGCTGCCGAGCCAGGGCACCCGAGTCGTCGGGAGAGTCGCGGAGCCCGGACCGCAGCAGGAGCCCGACACAGGCCGCGTGCTGGCCGGCGCAGGCCAGGTGCAGGGCTGCGGGGAGACAGAAGCCACACGGATGGACTTGGAGCAGGACCCACAGCGGTGCCCGCCTGGTGAGCGGCCACGACCCCAAATCAACACTCCTCCCACTGCGCGGATTTTACGTTTCCGCGACTCCTCCCTGCGCCCTTGCCTCTACAGGATCAGAGCATTTTCCCTTTTAACCGGACTGGGCTGGAAATGACTTTAAAAATATCAGCCAATGAGCGAATGTAAGAGATTTTTGTCTCAAGCAATGCGGCAAGTTCACGAGCAGGCGACTTTAAGTGGCCCAGAAACTATTTTAAAGGTTGTGAATTCTCTGCATCAGTAAAAATATCGCCACGAATGAGAATGATGTGACGAACAGACAAACATCCTCCCCTTGGAGAACGAGGGCTCCAGGTTCCTGGTGCTGCGAGCCCCAGGATCCCGCATCCTGCAGAGTCTCGTGTCCCTGGACTTCGTGACGACCTTGCAGAGTCGGAGGGAGCTTCTAAGCCTCCCAGAGACGCTTGCCAGACGCCGTGGTTCACCGAATGTCCACGGAGGCTTATTCTAACCCGGGTCTAAAGAATTAGCTCTGAAAATCTTTCTAGGACTCAAGTTTAAAAAATTATAGTGGGGCACCTGGGCGGCTGAGTCGGTTAAGCCTCTGCCTTCGGCTCAGGTCATGATCTCAGGGTGCTGGGATCGAGCCCCGCGTCGGGCGCACCGCTCAGGGGGGAATCTGCTTGGGATTCTCTCTCTCCCTCTACACCCACTCCCCACCTAAGATAAATAAATAAATCTTAAAAAGAAATCATAGTGATTCTAGTTTTCAAACGCACTCCGAAGAGAGACAACCCAGGGAGAATCGGAACTACAGGGCGGCCGGCAGCTGGTGGGTTCGGGCAGGGCTCCTGGGTGCGAACGTGGTCACGGTGCAAAGTGGTCAGAACAGCAGCGACCAGCGGCAGGCCCCGCCGCTGCCATGGGAACAGAGACATTTCCAGGGCTTTGCAAACATGTTGTTTCAAAGAAGGGTTGCTGAGCTACTAGAGGAATCGTCTAAAACCTGTGTTTTGCACGTCAAAGTCCGTGTGTCGTTTACGTCGATCACTAGTCATTTCCGAGGCGCATGGGACACGAAGCCGTACCTGATCGCTTTCTTTCATCTTTGGAGTTGATGTCGGCACCCAAGGAGAGGAGCACTTGGACTGTGCTCACGTGTCCTTCCTGAGGGTTGAGATACGCTTGTTATCTCGGGACGAGGACACGAACAAGCCCTTAAACACAAACTAATGCGTGTTAGGTACTTTTTCTAAAATACGCAGCTGCTACAATGGAATTTTCACATCTAGACGAAGACCCACCGGCTGTCAGGTTTGCGTGTAAACTGCAAAATCCAGATTTTGGGGACATTTGGTTATGAAAATGCAGAGGATCTACTCTGTAGGCTAAAATACCGATAACTGCAGTTGACAGCAGGCATCCTGATTCACACGAACACGTGCTTCCGGAGTCTTTCCCAGCAAACATGCTCTTCGCTGGAATTTCAGAGCAAAGATAAACAGGGAGACCGTGACCTGTCCCGGACGCTTGTCACAGCGCACATCACAGCACGTGTCACCTGACGGGATTCCCATCCAGCTGGCCAGGCCAGGCCAGGGAGACAGGGAATCACGGTTGCAAGTCCCATCCATCCCCCGCCTCGGCCTCTGCCAGGCATGGGACCCCCTCGTCTCTCCACTGCCTTCCTGGGGGACAGGAGAGTGCCGTTCATAGGGAAATAATTATTCCTGCTGCTGCTGGAAAAGCCAGTCGGGGCAGCTAGCCAGTGCGGCTGAAGATAACCTGCAAAACTCCCCTAACACTCGAAGCTGGGCTGTAAGCAGCGAGTGTCGGCCGCAGGAGTGCTCCCTTCTGGAATCTAGTGTACGGACCGGGCGGCAGGACTTCACGTGGGAGATTCTCAGGGCTGCAAATGACATTACTCCTGAAAACGGAACAAGGATGGGTGCAAACTAAAGGCTGGACATCACGCGGACGGAAGGTCTTTCCGGAGAGACGAACCTTAGCGGCGAAATGCAGCGGCGTCAGGCGGCTGGCTGCGGTCCTGGCGTCCACATCGGCGCCCAGCTCGGACACCAGGAATCGGAGGGCCTCGTCCTGCCCAGTGACGGCTGCCCTGTGGATGGCCTGCGCGCCCAGGGCATCCCGCATGGCCCAGCAAGCCTGGAGGGCGGGGGAGAGGAGGCCACACGTGAGGAGTGGGGACCTCCCGGCGGATCCCCAAGGCCTCTCTGGCCAACCGTGGGGGGACGCCACGCTCCGGCCACGGCGCCCTCGGCGGGCGGCCTGCGGTCACTCCTGCGGACCAGCCGCGTACTGGGCCCTCCGCCTCCTCTAACTGCTCCCCCGCATCACACACGGGACCCTCGCAGGGGCCCCAGACGAGGACGTCTGCCTCCTCCTCGCCCACCGTGACACTGACCCCACATTGGCGGTGCTCCCTGATCTGAGACCCGTAGGAAGGACCGTTTCTATACCTTGTGCTGTTCGAGCAGCAGCCTGGCCACGTCGATGTGGCCGCACTGAACCGCGTCCATGAAGGGTGTGCAGCCGCACCTGTCCGCGCCGTCGGCTTCATACAGGCACCTGCCGCCCGGACCCAAAGCGGCGGGTCAGACGGGTCCCTGC
This sequence comes from Potos flavus, assembly GCA_028534135.1. NCBI lineage: Eukaryota > Metazoa > Chordata > Mammalia > Carnivora > Procyonidae > Potos > Potos flavus. The sequence continues at coordinate 118,853,692 of CM052897.1, read as the reverse complement.
TGCACACGCATGCCGCGGAGACCGGAGCGCGGTCCCTGTCTCCCAAACTCAGCCCCTCCTCGGACTTCCTCACCCCGTTTACGGGCATCGTCTCCCCCTTGTGACCAGCCTGTCACCAAAATCTCAACTCCGGGTCCACTCCCCCCGCCGTGGCTCCTGCCTTGCTAACCCTTCTCACAGCCACCGGACCACCCTGGGTTAGGGCACCCCTCCTTGAAACCTTTATCTCCCAATCACAAAGGAAAATCTAAACCCTCACGACCTGGGGTCAGGATAACGTGGCATCTACTCGTCTCCCCAGGCTCCTCTGGGCCACCTGCCTCCTTCCCGGTCCTCCTCCTCCTCCCACCTCCTTCCCGGTCCTGCTTTTCCCACCTTCTTCTCTGTCCTACCCCCCACCTGTCCCACCTTCATCTCGAGCCTGCCTTTTTCTTTTCCTACCTACTCCACTGTCCTATCCTGTCTGTTCCTACCTGTCCTTTTTCTTCATTCAGCCTTCAGCGTGACCTCCTTCCGTTCCCACCTTCCTCACAGTTACCTGCCCTGCCGTCTCCCTGGTCCTCCTCTCAGTCCCGACTCCAAATGGACCTCCTTCTTCTGTTCCTCCCTCCTCTACGATCCTATCTGTCCTACTTTCTTCTTGGTCCTGCCTCCTACCTGACCTACCTTCTTCCGTTCCTACCTCTCCTCTCTTCTTCTGTTCTTACCTTCCGGGTCCTATCTGTCCTACCTTCTTGGCCCCCCTTCCTCCCTGTTCTACCTTCGTTAGGGTCCGACCTGTCCCACCCTCTTCTTGCTCATTATCTTCTCCTCCAGCTGCCCAGCTCTTTGCTGCCTTTGCATTTGCTGGTCGTCTCTGCTCGGGACACTGGTTCTCCCTCTTCACTTCAATTACAGCTTTGATATGATCTCACGGAGGCCTCTCTTCCCTCCTCCATCCACGGTAGGACCTTTGCTACCTCACAGCACTGCATTAAGTCCTGTTCTCTTCTTACTTTGCGGTATGTGCTCAGGTGATCTCTTCCAGTCTCATGATTCAGTCGTCATTTCTAGGTTGATGATGCCCGCATTTGTTTCTCAGCTCACACCCCTCCTATGGGCTTCGGATCTGCGTCTGTAGCTGGGCACTCGACATCTCTACGTGGGTGCCTCACAGGTACACGCAACTCAACGTGTCCAAAAGTGAAATTACCATCTTCCTGGCAAACCCGGCCTCCTCCGGTGCTCTCTGTCCCAGTAAATGGCACCAGCACCATCCCCATTGCTCAGCGAGAAACCTGTCACCCTTGACGTCTCCTCCCTCATTCCCTTGATCAAATTATTCACCTGCATCTATTGATTCCACTTCTGAAGTACCCCCACGTCCTTCTCTTCACCCCTACAGTCAGTGTCCTAGTCCAGCTACCGTCATTTCTCTCCTGGAGAACTGCAGCGGTCTCCCAACGTGCACGACACCCACTCCTGCTTCCCCCCCAATCCATTCTCTCTTTTCCAACCACCACAGGATCTCTGAAAAATGCAAATTTTGTATTACTGTCTACCCTGCACTCTGCTTAAAAACCCTTCAATGGAAAAAACAAAAACAAAAAACCCTTCAAGGGCATCGCATACACTCGGAATAAAATCTGAAGTCCTCACCCCGTCCCGTGTCCTCCCTGAGTCTGGCCTTCCTCGTGGCGCCCTGTTCTCCCTGTCGCTCCCGAGACACCAGCACACGCTGAACTTTCAGTTTACTAAAGCACCGTGCTTTCCCCCGGCTCTGAGCATCCACGGGGACTGTTACCTGTGTCTGGAATGGGGCCCGCCTCCCCCTTTCAGCCTCCTCCAGATCACAGCTGGAGTATCCCAGGGGCCAAGACTCCTCCCTCCCAGTCCAGTTGGGTCATCCTGGCATATGTTCCTGGAGGGGGCCCGTGATTCCTTGTTCTCCTCGGACTCACAGGCTGTGAACAGTGACTCTTGTCTGCCAGTGTGCGAGTTCCACGAGGGGGACCCGTGCCGGCCAGCTTCTCCTGCAGCCCGTGCATCTGGTACCGTGCTTAGTGGGTGCTGAGGCACTGAGCATGTGAATACTTGCTGAATGAGCAGATACACGGGTGATTTTTTTTTCTCATGTTACTTAGTAATTTTTGTTTTATATTCTTTGAGTTATGTCCTTTGTCCATCTCTCTTTGGGTGCTTGAGTTTCTTTCTGAGCAATTGTTCTGAGCTTTTCCTATAGCATCGATATTAACTGTCACAACTAGCGAACCCTTTCCTCCATGTGCTGTCTTGTTCTTACCTCTGGAGAAGCACCTTCACCGCGTCTAAACAGCCGTGCATTGCTGGGAGAAGAGAGTTGAGAGTCAGAGCTTTTCAGCGCAGGTATAAAACTCTGCTTTCCACCCCTCTCTGCCCATCCTTTTAGCGAGGGCTTATGAGAAGCAGTAATTAAATCAGGGACACTGTTACCATCCTAGAAAAATAAAAATTTAGCTGGGTAAGTGGTAACGATGATGTTTTCACTTAACAGGCACTTAGCCAACACTCGATTATCTTGTCTCTGTGAGCACTTCCACGGCAAATTCTCAGTCCTAAACTTTCTCCCCACTGTTGTGCTGCAAATCCTTAGGGCCGGTCAGTTTTTGCCCAGGAAATGTAAAACGTATTAATAATGATCCATGATAAAATAAGCAGAAATGTAATTCTCCTAATAAAGAGAACGACACTCAATAATAAAGATTTCAACTATCTGTTCTCCATTATTTTCTGTGAATGGCTAGGTGCTGATTGTTTCTAGGGGAACTAGTCAAACAATTCATAGAGGAGAAAAGTTTTTCTACTCACTTGTAAAGATTTAAAAAGAATTCCCTGGTCCCTAACTGCTCCCTGGAGCTATAATAATTGTACGCATATTTCCTAAACTATATCATGTCACAGGTATTGATGCTTAGAGAAACTAAGGCCCTGTATTCCAATTCACTGTACTATCCAGAAGGCTAAAGATCATTTTTTAAATTTCTTGATCTGGACTCTTGAAGTCTTTAATATCCGTGTTGTCTTATATCACAGCACTTTTTGCTTTTCACTAACTTAAAATAATCTATGAATAGATAATTCAGATTTAAGGATAATTACTCAGTTGTATCCCACATTTTTATTGATATCATCACCAGATAAGTCAAAGACACTCAGGCCCAGGTACTTAATTACAAGTTCCTATATTTATTTAAATGGGTTAGCACTGTGGTAGGTATTTCTGAGGATACACGGAAATATCGTCTCTTTTCCTCCTGCAGGTAACAATGACAACGTAAACATGATCCTGAAAATAGCCACACCTGTTTGTTCTGCACTCAGTGTGTATCAAGGGACTTACATACATCGTGTTCCTTAAACTCTACAGCAACTTTGTGATATGGGCATCATTACCATCATTATTTTGGGGATGAGGAAATTTGCTTAAGAGACTAAGTCCTTTGCCCAAGGTCAAAGACAGTGAAGAACAGAACGAGCTTTCCAACACACTGGGGTGGTCAGAACAGATACACGTGAATATGAGAAAGAAGAGCATGTTACGTGCCAAGTTCCATTAGCTGTAGGAACAAACTCTATGCTGAAATACCCCAAAGCTGCTCTTATTCCTGGGCCTCTAGTTGGCAGACCCCTGCGGCCCTGTGGGTGCCCCTAAGCAGAAGGCGTTCTGCAGGGTCGGGTGAGCGGGTTGCACATCTGTGCCCGCGCCCCTGCAGAGCTCCCGGCCATACCTGCCGTGTGCAGAGGAGTTCTCCCGATTTTGCTCTCCGTCTTCCAGGCGGCGGGGCAAACGGTGAGCAGGTACTGGAGGATCAGAGGGTTGCCCTCTCGGCTGGCAATGTGGAGACTATTCCAGCCGTCTTTGTTCTTCAGAAGTGGGTTGGCGCCATGTTCCACAAGGTCCTGGATCACCTCCAGATTCTTCTTTGTGCAGGCCATCATCAAAGGAGTCCTAAGGCCAATCAGGACAGACTGTCAGAGAGAAGGGCAGCTGAGGCATTAGAAGTGTGTGGCCGGGTCTTCGGAAAGGCACATGCCCTTGGCAGAGATGGAAAACCTAGAGGACTCAGGGGTCTGAGAAGCAGGAAAACCGCGTTGACCAGCAACTTCTCCGGCCAACATGAGGCGCTGGGAGAAAGAAGAAAGGGAAAAGGATCAGGATGTAGGCGTGCCTGCAGGAGGGTATTACTGAGGAGGCAAACCTGCTTCTGGACAAGTGTAGACTATGGGAGCAAACTGAGACAGAATTAATCAAAACCACAGTTTGTCTTGAATAATATATTTTTTAAAGATTTTATTAATTTATTTGGGAGAAGGAGAGAGAGAGAGCAGAAGCAGGAGGAGGGGCAGAGGGCAGAGGGAGAAGCAGGCTCCCCGCTGAGCAGGGAGCCCGATGCGGGGCTCAATCCAAGGACCCTGGGAACATGACCTGAGCCGAAGGCAGGCGCTTAACCGACTGAGCCACCCAGGCGCCCCTGTCTTGAATAGTATTTGTGTAAGAGGTACTCCGCTGGACTTACCCTATTCACTTTAATCAGTAATCATTTATTAATTAAATTGTGCTGAAAAAAGGCTAAAAAAGAACATTTGACACAGTGCCTACCCACGAGGAGCATACACTGGTGACACAAACGAACAGTGTGATTACAGTAAGTTTCTGAACTGACTTGTGTCCACAATTATAGGAATAAACTACATTAATATCAAGGAAAGTGGCTCTAGCCTTCCTCCTCTCATAAATAATCTTGGATGAGCCATTTCTATTCCATGAACTTCTGGTTTCTCATTTGCAAAACAAGGGAGACATAACCCCTGGAAAGCAAGGGCAGGTCTTATTTACCTCCTGATTCCTGGGGTTAGGACCCATGTCAGGAACACAGCGGGAACTCACTATACCTAGGAGACCTCAAAGGCTGCATCTAGGACATATATTCTAAGATTGCTATGATACTAATTACCAATACTTTGGGGGGGGATGTAGTAATGAGAGTGAATGAGAAATTAAGAGGGAGAAACCCAGATAAATGAAGACTGGAACCTTCCAGAAGGACTTCACAGAGGGAATAAATCTTGAGCAAGGCAGGATGATTGGAAAAGCAGGGAAGGTATTGCAGAAAGCCAGAAAGGTGAGAATGGGCAAAAATATCTCATTGCAACTACACCTCCCACATACATACTCAAATGAACTTTGCCTCTCTAATGGTTTTCTGGGGAGAGGCCAGTTTCCTGGCCACAGAATTGTTTTGAGGCATGTATGAGGTCATATGTCTCCTGGAATGGTCTTTAGACCAGTTCACCAGCAGCGGAAGAAAACCAGTCTTGTGCTAAGTTAACCATGCTGACTCCCCAATCCCAGCGGGCAAGATGGTATTTAACTATCAGTCTAGCCGCTGGGGTTCATACTGATATGAGATCAGAAATCACTTGTACATATATACAATGGAATATTATGCCTCCATCAGAAAGGATGAATACTCAACTTTTGTATCAACATGGACGGGACCGGAAGAGATTGGGCTGAGTGAAATAAGTCAAGCAGAGAGAGTCAGCTTTCATGTGGTCTCACTTACATGTGCAGCATAAGGAAAAACATGGAGGACATTGTGAGGAGGGAAGGAAGGGTGAACTGGGGGAAATCGGAGGGGGAGGTAAACCAAGAGAGACCGTGGACTCTGAGCAACAAACTGAGGGTGAAGGGGTGAGGGTTTGGGCGAGCCTGGTGGTGGGTATTGAGGAGGGCACGTATTGCATGGAGCACTGGGTGTGGTGCATGAACAACGAATCTTGGAACACTGAAAAAAATAAAATAAAATTAATTAAATTAAAAAAAAAAAAGAAATCACTTGCAGGCAGGAACTTCATTATGTTATGAATCTTAGGATGTCCCTCCCTTCTAGGAGGCCCACACAGTGAGTACTGGAAACGATGACAGTCTAACAAAAATGCAGTTGGTTTGTGTGATGGTACAGCTGAACGTCTTGTCTGAGGAGGTGCTCACGCGAGGCTCTTGGTGAGATAAAACCACACGGAGCACCACACACACACAAGTCTGTTAACTGGTAAAATCCGATGAAGCACATGGATTGTAGCACTGTCAGTTCCTTAGTCTTGGTATTGCACCGGAGCTGTGTAAGATAGTAACTTTGGGGGAGTCTGAGGGCAGGGCGCCCCCGGCTTCCCTGAACATTTCTTTGCAACCTTCTGTGAACCTCTATTCCAAAATAACAAGTTAAAACAATGCTACCGGTGAAGTCACGATCGAGCTAGGCGAGGCTCAAGCTATAGGTCGTACAGCCACTTCACTGTTGGATCGTATTCCATACTGTACCATAAAGGGAAAGAAAGGCTTTGCAACAGAGGACTGGAACAGTTAATCCCGCAAGAGTACCCCAGTGTTCGCAGAGGGTAATCTGTCCTCCAGGCGGAGGCTCAGAAACTCTGGTGTCGAGTCAGAAAAGTACATGGGAATCCATGACTCCGCGGAGAATTGGGAGTGGGGAGGTGGAGGTCGGTCTTTTGGGAACCCCAGCCACCTACCAGTCGGCTTTCTTCAGGCAGTCGACCGCGGCCCCTCTGCCCAGCAGGTACAGCACGCAGTCCCGGTGGCCCTGCGAAGCCGCCTCGTGCAGCGGCCGCTTGTAGTCTCGGTTGGCGGCCTCGATGTCCATGTCCCAGGTCTCGACCAGATAGGCCAGCACGTCCCGATGCCCGTGGCGGGCGGCGCAGTGCAGGAGGGTGTCCCCGGCGGGCCCGCGGCAGCCCGCGCGCCGGGCTCCCCGCAGCTCCTCCCGCAGGGCGCACAGCCGGCCCTCCTGCACCAGCCGGTAGAGCCGCCGCGGGTCCCCCGGCGCAGCCATGGGCGCGGGCGCGGGTGGGGGAGGCGGGAGCGTGCGGCCCCCGAGACGCCCCGGCCCCCGAGACGCCCCGACCCCCGCGGCTCTATGCGGCAGGTGGTCCTGCAGCGGACGACTCGCCTCGCGGATGCGGGCCCGGCCGTGCGCACGGGCCCAAGGCTCGTTCCCAGGCCGCCGCCCGCACGGGCTGCACGTGGGGGCGCCACATCAGGGGTGAGGGGTGCTGCCGCCCAGCCGGCCCCGGGCCCGCGCTCGCTCGGCGCGGCTGCAGGATCCGCCCGGCCCCGACAGCAGCCAGCGGGGCGGAGGAGGAGGAGCAGGAGCCGGCGCCGGGCGGCACCCGAGAGGGGCCGGGATCCCACCCGGGAACGCCGCCCTCCCGTCGCCGGGCAGCCGCGGGCCCTCAGGGAGGGGGTGGGGCCCCGCGCGTCCCCACCCTCAGCCCCTCCCTCAGCCAACCTCCGCCGGCCCCCTCCGCCCCGCCGCGACCCCTCCTCCGGTCCGCGGGAGCTCGGAGGAACTCTGGGAAAGTTTCCACTCGCCTCCTCGGCCCCAGCGGAAGCACGGACGGGGCGGGGCCTGCTGGCGGTAGCCGCGCCCCCTGGGAGAGCGCGTTCCGATTGGTCGCTGGAGAAGTCCGTCAGCACGCCCCCTCCGCGTGCCGTTCCGATTGGGCGTGCGGGCAGTCCGTCAGCCCTGGCGGCGGGCTCTTCCCGGGGCTGCGGCTAGGGCGGAGCTGGCGGAGGAAGTCCGCGGCCTGCTCGGGCTGGCGCTGCGCTGGGGACGCTGGGGCTGGGAGGCCGGGCGGCCCGGGCCCTGCGGCGGCGGCGGCGGTGGCGGCGGCGGCGGCGGCGGCGGCGGAGAGAGCCCGGGTCCGGGGCGCCATAGTGCGTGAGGCCGCGGACGTGGCAGGGAGCGCGGGCGGGGCCCTGCCGTGTGGACACTTAAGCTCTTGGGGTCCTGAGCTGGGGTCCGGCCTCGCGGGGCGGGAGCAGGTCCGCGGGGGTGGGGGGCGTGAGGGCCCGGGACGAGCCCAGCTGTGCAGGAGCTCGGGTCCGTCGCGGGCGGCCGGGCTGGAGGGGCTCGGCGGGGCGTGCACGCAGGAGGGCGAGGGGCGCCCCCACACTGCGTCCTGAGGCCGGGGAAGGGGGGAGCTGGTCGTTCCCCATCCGTTGCAGAAGGAGTCACGGGGGACGTGGCCTCCGTGGCTGACAAGCCGGCATTTCCTTTTCTACCCTGGTGTTTTGACCTTGGGCGAGTCATTTGATTGTGTCCTCTTGCGACTCTCTAATTCGTAGGCTCCCTTATCTGAATCCCCCTTCTCTGAATATTAAGGAAATTAAGGTGATGTGGGAAGGCCTTGAGCTTGTCTTGTGGAGAGTACGTTGAGATCTAAGCAAGCCGAATGGGGTGATGGGAGAGACTAGGGCAGGTGCTGAATTCTTAACCAGGTCTTTTTGGGTACTAGTCGTTCAAACCTCCTGGTTTTTTTAGACCAGAAGTTGCTACTATTTGCCAGGCCTGGAAACAGTTATGCTTTACATTTTGTGTTGCTGCTGTAGAGTTTACAGAGTCGTTAATCAATCTGCAAACAACCCAGTGAGGCAGGGAAATTGATGCCTCAAGAAGTTAGTGATTTTCCCATGGAGCTAGAGGTAATAAAGTCCTCTGGAACAAAGGATAGTGGCACCTAGTGGGTGCCTGCTGGGGCCTGGCACTGTGCTCCCGTAAATTAAGGGAGATAAAATGAAAGGAGACCTCTCGTATGGGCCCATGCAAATAAGCCCATTTCACTAATGAGCAGATGGAATTTGGTTAATTTACTGAGTAATGTGGATAGGCACTGGAGACGGAACTGGGTCCAGTATTGGCTTTGCCGAGGTTATGGTTCCATCACATCTTGCTGCTTCAGCAAAGGGTAGGCGTAAAAGTATTTTGAAATGCATGAAGTTTTAGAACATGCCCAGCGTTGCTCTTACTGCGTCTGTTGGTTTGGTGCAAATGGAAGCTGAGGCATCTTGTAAATTTTTTTTTTTTTTTTTTGCTGCTCATGCCCCCCAGCCCCATCCTAATTACAAACGACCCCACCTTTTTTTTTTTGTCTCATGTCTCCAGTTTCCCTGTTCCTAAAAACAAAATGGGGACACATGGATGCACGATAAGAATATTTCAAATCTGGATGATTAGTTACTTACCTGGTGCCCTCAATGCAAACCGTCTCCTGTGTTCTTTAGGAACATAGCTTCTGTATCCCCTTTAAATAGCTAGATGATAACGTATATGCATCTGACCATGGCCCTTGTGATTTTCTACATCAAAAGCTTGGTGTAGAGGGGAGGAAACTATACAGTGAGCTGACAGATGGAGCTTGATGGTTTCCTAGTTGGGCTGCCCATTTCTTTTCTGCAGGCTTTTGGAATTTGTGGTCTGCTGTTTCGTGTGTCATTGCTCGTGTAGTCAGTATTGGCATTGGGATTTGCTACGTGGCGGTCTTCTCTCCTTTCTCGTACGTTGTATTCTGTGGTCCTGTAGCATTCAGCTACAGTCATCGGTGTCCTGATTGTTGGCATGTTCTGTGGTCTGTGAGTGTGTGAACACTGTTGGTATTGGTCATAGAACTGTGAGTTCAGTTTTGCTGCCGTCATCTTTTCTCTGCTTATCATATCCCTCTATCCTTCTTAGGCGGATTTTATTTGAAAACTGAATTGGATTCTGTGTTTGCCCTTCTGGCTTGGAAATCACTGACTCCTAGATATTCATCTCACAGCGTCTCACATCTTACAGCTTCAGCTGTCACTCACATGCCTTTTGAGCACCAGTCTCCTATTTCAAAGTTCTTCCTGAAGCTTAACCCGGCATCCCACAGATAAGTTTAAAACAAACCAAAACAACTGCTTTCAAAACAGGGAAACTTTCATTTTCCCCTTCCAGGAAAAAGCAAGTAAAACAAAAACACTGTCTCTCTTTGACTCCTTAATGTGGTTAATGACGTGACCTCTGGGTTCCCACTAGAAATGTCACCTTTGTCACTCCTTCTCTTTCATCGTTCTTTTCAGTCTTGTTGAAGAAGATGTGTTGATCTTCCTGTTCCCCTTCTCCCTATTTCTGCTGCTGCTGCTGCTGCTTTCAGGCCTTTCCCAACTCTTGTCTTGGTTAGGGAAGTGACTTTCTGTCTGATTTCCCTGACGGTCTCTGTGTCCACCCGTCCCCTACCCAGCTTCCAGGAACACTGTTGCAGAGTGTGAATCTGACTCCCGTGTTGGCCCTGCTGGTAAGCTAGATGATCCCCTGAATCGCCTACATGGAAAGCCCACAATTTCTTTAGTGCTCTATTTAAGGACCTTCACAATCTCTGCCTTCAGATTCCTTTTCCAGCCTTGTCCCTGATCTGTGAACCTCTTGTTCTAATGAAATTCAACTTCCCACTGCACCAGTGCTGTGCTATTTCTCTGTGTTTTGTATATAGTGTTTCTTTTGCCTTACTGAATCCTACTCGTCTTCCGAGCCCAAACTCTTCCTAAAGCCTTTTTCAACGTCCCTGATCTGTTCCCTTTACTCTCAGCACTTCCTGCGTGTCTCTGTGTAGCGCATATATGGCCTGATGTTTGGTGATTTGTGATTGTTTTGCTCTCTGCCTCATGGCAGCGAAACCAAAAGAAAAAATCTTCTCCGTTTGGTGTGCTCACTGTTTAGCATTTGACACGAGAGATACCAAGAGCAGAAGCCCTCATGGTGTTTATAATGAGTCTAGGGTATCGTAACAACTTAAAAGTGGTTGTGGAATGAATTGACAGAAAGACAAGCCTTTCGAACATATAAAAATATACTCTAGGTTGTAGGTAACATTTTCTTGTTTTTCCTTTCTTTTCACCGTTCTGTCTTATCCTTGTGAGAAACCCACGTCTCCACCCTTGTGTGTGCTAGTAAGTGAATGCTGTCTCTTCGGGAGGAGCGGGTGTTTGCGGGGGGGGTGAGACGATCCGAGGAAGATCAAGCCTGCGAGCCTAGGCCTTTGGGGTTTCTGGAGAAGCAGGATGTGGCCACAGGAGGCTCCTCTGTCAAGGTCACTAGAACCGCAGCGTCTTCTTTCTGCGTTTATTTCTTGCGGTGCTGACGGGGACGCGATATTTTGAAGTTTTTCCATTTTGAGCTCCCTGGAGTTAGTGATGATTTTCCTCGCGGTGACGGTTTCTAAATACTCGCTTGTTATTACGTCTTTGGTTATGACATTTCACAACGATGAAAGAAAAGTGACCTAGAAATGAAGCCTGAGGTTTTCAGAGGCCGCTTTAAAGCTTTCTGGACTGTGGAAGGCGGAATGCGACGGGAGAAGGAGCTCTGCCTCTGGGGAGTCCGAAGAGCTAAGTGCCAAGGCCTACAAGCAAAGCTCCTCTGAGCCGAGGTTCAGGCGCGGCCCAGTCGTGGGCTCCGGTGAGGCTCCAGTGAGGATCTGTGAAGGCGCTCCCGGAGCCATGGGGCACTAAGGAGCTGTCAGGTAGTGGAGGGTTTCGAGGCCAAGGGAGAACGCGACTTCTGTGGAGGGAAGCTGGGGAGCATTGTGGGCCTGCATTTCCCTCCGATCGCCAGTTATACTCGGAACGGTATGTGTTGGGTCCTGGGCTGAGTGGGTCCCTCCCTCTGGCCTCCCACCAGACGACAGAGCTTTCCGTCCAGAGCGGAAGACCTGGTAACACCCACACAAACAGTTGACGGTAATATAATAACCGTAAAAGACGCTCTAGTAATATAACTTGCGCATGAAGCAAATTAAATACATGGTTTTACAGATAACTCTTAACGAGGATCTCAGAGTCAGGCAGGTTGATTTTATTACCGCGAAGTGCTTCCTGGCTTGGGTGACTACTTTCTGCAGGACTAAGGTGGGGACGTAACACAGTCACTGGTTAAATTGGGCCCTTAGGTCTCCCAGGTTGCAGTGTGACCTAGGAAGGACCTGGGCCCTCGCAGTGTTGGGACACACCGCCTCGCACCCTGCCGTCTCTGTAGGAAACCCAGGGGGGAGAGTGTCCACTTGTCCGTCTTCGCAGAGCCCCTCCGAGAAGAGCGGGAGGCTTGTGGAGAACTAACAAGATGAGGTTAGGTGACTCAGAAAGTTAGATAGCAAAACTGCCCTCTGTGGTTCTTATTAGGAGTAGTCTGTCCAGCCAGGTACTTTGTCCTAGACAATTACCTTGATTGCTTTTTCTTTTTTTTAGATTTTATTTATTTATTTGAAACACACAGAGAGAGCACAAGCAGGGGGAGCGGCAGGCAGAGGGAGAAGCAGGCTCCCCACTGAGCAGGGAGCCTGATGCGGGACTTGATCCCAGGACCCTGAGATCATGACCTGAGCCGAAGGCAGATGCTTAACCGACTGAGCCCCTCAGGTGCCTCGATTTCTTTCTTCTTTTTTTTTTTCTTTAAAGCAGTTATTTAACAGTCTTTCCCTCAAGGAATTGTACGTACTTAATGTCTTAATCCTGTCCATTTAGGTCTGTAACCTGTAAGTTTTAGAGGACTTTTTGTTAGAAATTCTGATTAGCAATGATAGGGGAAGAAAGAAAATTATTTGGTATCGATTTCAAATGATCCTGGCATGGTTAGAGTAGACTTGGCTACAGTAACAAATAGATCCAAACATGTAATTACAATCCAAGTTCATTTCTCAGTCTCAGGACAATCTAAGGTGGTTCCAGGTGTGTGTGTGTGTGTGTGTGTGTGTGTGTGTGTGTGTGATGGAGAGTAGTGGGAAGTGCTTCCATTTTGAACATGGGGCCTCATCTAAGGTGGTTCCAGGTGTGTGTGTGTGTGTGTGTGTGTGTGTGTGTGTGTGTGTGTGTGATGGAGAGTAGTGGGAAGTGCTTCCATTTTGAACATGGGGCCTCTAAGGATGCCCTGGGGAGTCAGGTTCCCCATTAACTGGAAGGGGGTCAGGGGGTCAGAAGATGGAGGAACAGGCCTGAGAGGTTTTGTGGGCCAGGCCTGCAAGGGGCACCCGTCCCTTTTATTTGCATGCGGTTGGCTCGAGCTCAGTCAGAGTGACCTCCTTACTGCGGTCAAGCCAGAGAAGTGTGGACTCACTGCGTGTCTTTGCCACAACACCGAGAGCACTCCGTTTCACTTTCTGTGACTTGTTTTGCAAGTTGTTTTTGCAGTAAAGATTCTGGGATGAAGCTGACTGATGAGAACAGAGTCGAGGAATCACAGCCGTGTGCTTCTCATTCAACAAGTATCTCAGGGTCTGTGACTCGCAAAGTATCATTTTAAAAGCTTTGAGGAATAAGGTGGTGAGACATGTTCCCAGCCTTTTGGGGGAAGCTCAGGGGAGACCTGGGTCGTGGGCCTGCCTCGGGAGGGGTGGCCTGGAGGCGGGGCCAGCCCAGCACAGCCTGTCATCGAGGGGAGGGGACTCGATGACAGGTTACAGGTACCCGTCAATGCAGGTACTCAGCACTTTGAAGTCAGCCCGGGGTGGGAACCTGAGGTTCTGCTGCTCTGCCGAGCCGTGGGTTCTTGAAAGGGGGCCCAGCAGAGGGGCAGGGGGGGCACAGAGAGTTCCTGCTGTAAGAAAGCCATCACAGAAAAAGCAGTGTGATGATGGGCAGAGTTCTGTTTGACGAATCCTCAGTTTTTTCCCGTCCCGACACATGAGGGAGATGACATTTCTGTTAGTCGCCGTGGGAGAGTCTCTAAGAGGGTACAGAACACCCACTTGGGCACAGAGGAGAGTCATACCTCAGGGGCCTCAGGCGGCTCTAAAGGCCCACGAGCGATTCTGATCTCTCGCCATCCCTTTGTGCACAGTCATCATGGAGCACGCTCTGCCTTTGCTCCTTAAAGGATGGCGAGCAGCTTCTAACAACGGGAGACGTGCCCGTGAGACTCGGCGGGCTCCCATTTAGGGGGCGGAGGAATGCCACACGGTTCAGGTGACACAGGGGAAGAGGTGGCATTTGAGCATCTTTATTTTGATAAGGTCACATTTGAACTGTTGGTTTAAAAATATATTATTAAGAATAGAAGGGTGGTTAGCATTTTGCTGTACTGTTTTTTTTTTTTTTTAAATTTCACCAGAACAGTCATGCTGTTAAGATAAAACTCATGCACCTTTAAGGAGACACCGAGCACGGTGAGGTCGACGTGTCCTTCTAACACTGCAGCCCATGGGTTTTGTCAGCCTTGGCGTGGATGTCACGAAGTATTTTCATCTGTATCGTCTCATTGGATCCTCAGCCGTCCTATGAATTCAGTGTGGCGGGTTATTGTCGTCTCCACTTTTAACGAGAAGGGAATCGAGGCTTCAAGTGTTGACTACACCTGCCAAGTAGAGGTTTTCTGAATCCGAATGGGAACATGGCACACGCTGACCCACAGTTCCGTGACCTGTGTCACTCTGGAGGTAGACAGATGCAGGGCTCTGGGCTCCCAGCTGAGTGAAGGAAGCACTTCATGTCTCAGAGGTCTGAGAGTCAGATAAAATGCAGTCTAGTTTTTCTGACCTCTAGCTGAAGTCAGAAAAGTAATTTTTGATATGGAAATCCAGTGAAAGTCGTAGCTCTGCCTCCCAGGTCAGCAGTCACAGGTGGCTGAGGTGACAATACCCAGAAGCCGATCGCTCAGCCTGGGGGCCCCCTCCTCCTTCCGCTCTTAACCTTAGCTCCTTCCGTGATGGCTGCCTGCCAGAATCCATGGGAATTTGCCGGAACTCTCTGGAAGCGGAATACTGTGTTCCTCTCACTCCTGTTACACCTTTCTTCTGCTCTTGTGCCTTTGTAATTTTCTGCAAACATTGCATCTTCTCAACAGATATTTGAGATTCTGATGCATTTTACAAAATAAATATGTAAATAAGAGCCTACCCTGTCCATACAATGACTTTTCCAAAACAATTCCCTTTGGGTGTTTTTGATGTTCTCTCGTGTGGTCTGCCCTTGCCAGGTTCCATGTGAAGGGAGTTCCGCAGCAAATTCCTAGCGATCTGGAGCTTAGGGTCCGGTGCCCTCCAGCCTCACCACGCTCCCTGCTCTCTTCTCATCCTTCTCCTCTCTTGGTGTTCCCTGAACAGGTGCCGTGTGTCCGGTACTGTGCTATGTTCAGAGGGGACAGTCAGAAAAGACAGACTGGTTCTTTATCTACTTGGAGGACGCTGGTTGGCAGCCAGGCTGCTGGGCGTGTGGTTAAGACATTCCCCCCTAGCTGATGGTCGTTATCAGGGCCCCCCATGTTTGCATTATGGCATCGTCGTTAGGGATAGTTGGGTGGGGAGGGCTGGGGAGGGCTGGATAAAGCCACTCGTGCGTACTTTTTACAGAAGACATTCCAGGGTGCGTGACGTCTGTATGAGGAGGTGCCTCTTCTATACACACCTGCTGTCAGCTGCTGTCTTGTTTAACAGTTTGCCACAGACGAATTTAGGGGTATGTTGGAGATATGCGTGGGCATCTGAACCCTTGACTGACCCCAGTGTTCTAATTGATTCTATGTCTCTGTTGCCTTTTAGACGTCTTCTATTACCCGACTCAGCCCCGTAAGCCAAGCAGGTCTGCGCTGGCCCCAAGGCCCTGGATCATATGAATTTGAGTGGTTTGATGTTAATCTTATTCCTTTGTGATTTTTATCCGCGGCAGGTTTTCCTCTCCAGGCCAGTTTGGCGATAGACCTTCACCGTCTTTATTATTTTTTTTAAGGAGTTTATTTATTTAACAGAGAGAGAGAGAGCGAGCACAAGCAGGGGGAACAGGAGAGGGAGAAGCAGGAGAAGGAGAAGCAGACTTGAGCCCAACGAGGGACTTGATCTCAGGACCCTGGATCATAACCTGAGCCGAAGGCAGATGCTTAACCGACTGAGCCACCCAGGCGTCTCTAGACCTTCACCTTCTTTAAATAAGATACTGTCTATTAGTAGCTTTTTGCTACTATCTCCTGTTTTAATTCTCGATGTTCTGTTTGCCAGTTCTTAAACAGTTGGGGATATTCGAAGAGCCAGAGAAGCAAAGAGCAGTCACGTATTTGGGATCTGCGTTAGTGGGTTTATTGGTTGGAATTCTGCAGCTGCTGCTGTAAGTTGAACCACGTGTGCTTGGAGCCCCTGTATTAGGGGCCAGGATTTGTCAGTGTTCTGGAAGGGTCACTGTAGCTCTACCTTGTATCTTTTTGCCATTCTGACCGCTGGTCCCCATTCAGGCAAAATAATTAGGTTGTTGACTTTGTAATATGAAGGGTTTGAAGCAGAGGTGGTAAAGTTGTGTCTTATCTGTAAAAAGAGAATAATCAGAGTTTAAGCGTATTTTTTTCAATGTAGAAAATTTCAAATATGTTTTATTTTTCTGGTGTAGACAAAGTGCACATTCATTTTTTGCCCCTTTAAGTGTGACTAAGACTCTTGGTTTTTAGGGTCAAGGAATATATTCAATAGCAACAGAAAAATTAGTTATAAAACCATTACACCGGAGGGGATGTTTTCTGTTCATAGTAAGTAATTGAGATATATTACTTTTTTTCTTTTTTTTAACGCTATTCCCAGGACTACAGACATGGCTGTGACTGGACTGCAAACGCACTTCATGTCTTCCCATTAGGTGGCATCTTTATAATTCGAAAGTTATTTCAGTGTTTTATGCAAATCAGTCATATCTAAGTTTTGTTAGGTAGGGTAAGCAGAGGGGTATATTTGTGTGGGGTTTTATAGTTCAGGGACTGTTTGTGGGTGTATTTTCTCATTTAAGCGTAGAGAAGTGCGTGAGCTGATGGGTCCCGCAGCCGCTGTGTGGCAGGTGAAGGGCTGACACCGGGGCCCCTTCCTCTCGCTGCACTTGCTGCTTTGCTCCCTCTGGGCGTGTTTGTAGAAACAGCTCTGTGCCTTCACGGTTTTGCCTCTGCCTCTAGCCTCTGAATTCCTGTAGCAGAAGGTCTCGAGCTTCCTCCTAGAGGGGCTTGTACAGCTATTTTTGCATGTAGAAACCGTTATTTTAAAGTCTTAAAGTATTCATGAAGACCTTTTTTTTTTTTTCTCTACAACTTCTGTTTAAACCTTGAAAGAATGAACTGAAATTTGGAAGGAGCGTTTCTGAAGAAGCTAAGGGCCGAGGGGCATTGATGATAAAAAATAAATAAATAAATAAACAAATTGTGCTGGTTATGCTCCTCCATGACTTGGTTTTAGACATTTTCGTGCTGAAATGTTGAGTGAGATTCTGGCATCTGACACTAGAATTTACTCGAGTACTTTTAGGACTTGTGAAAATAATGGTACTGACAGGAATGGATTTTATTCTTTCTTGACCATCTTCTGTAAAGGATGACTCTAATTCTGTTATATGTATTCTTGTCCTCTCTTTCCTTTTTCTTTCTTTTTTAAGTGTAACCATTCAGAATGTTTAACATGTAGCATAACCGTTCTATTTAATGCCATAAGGAGGTCGCTAGATCGTACATGTGTTACCAGATACAGAAACATGAAGTCCTGGTTAAATATGAAAAGGAATTACCTGATTGAAAATGACTAATACAAAACTACATATGTCAGTGCTCTTGAGACAGAATTCTAGGTACAGTTGCTGCTCTAATGCGTTGCTAAGGGAGGGTATGACATTTTCTCCTCCGAAGATCCTCAAGAGTGGATTCGATTCTCTTCTAGGGGGCATCAGTCCTGTCCCCTTACATCAGTGCGAGTACAGAGATGCCCTCGGGCTGAGAGGCGTACACGGTGGTCCCCTCCAGGAATTTATAGGGACTGTTTGATTAGTCACTGCGTTGTGCTTCGGAGACTTGGAGAAGCTAGTATGTTCTGGGGACGATGAATGAGTTTATTTTTGCAAAGCGATAGCCAACTCTTAAATACTTACGGTTATTGTGGGAACGTAAATGGCTGGGCTAAAGTCAAAGAAAAGATGTTGGATCTCAACTTACGCATTAGTGGCAACTTCTTTTTGAATAAACAGTTCATGATCAGGGCTTCCAGGATTTTTAAATTCTAAGGAGGAAATGCTAAGATAGTAGGAAATGACTAAAAGTGGATAGAAATATAGGGAAGAAGGAAAGGGCTGGCTGGGGTGGTCTAGAGTCACTAGATTCCTGAAAATTAAGTAGAAGCCGCTGGCTTCCTTGGAGAGTTGGTGATAACTAACGAGTGTCCCATTTCTTCTACCTGTTGGTACCAAACAGTGAGACGGTTTAAGCGGAAACACCTTACAGCCATCGACTGCCAGCATTTGGCTCGGAGTCACTTGGCTGTGACCCAGCCCTTCAGTCAAAGATGGACCAACAGAGACCCGAACCATGGTCTCTATCCTAGACCCAGAACAAAAAGAGGGACTAGGGGTATGTCTTCCAAAAATACCTTGCATTTCCGAATCTGTAGTGTGTGTGACCTTTGACTCTCTCCTGGTATTTGTAAATATTGCTGGTGTGATTTTGTAGTCCTCTTGCGATATTTGACCTGTTTGTCATTCTGTGTGAGTTTCCGTGGTAGTGGTCCCTGTGATAGCGGTTGGCTGAAGCCCCAGGAAGCCGTGGCAGGACGAGTTGGATCGGCCTGCTTTACCACAGTGTGGCCGGAGGCGTGCACCGGCGTCTCACTCCTGCTCCCTGCAGCCGCTGTGTGTCCCGACTCCAGCCGTCCGTCACTGAGCCCGCTAGTTTTCTCCAGAGTGCCCCCGTGCCCCTGCCGTGCCTTCACGGTGTACTGTGCCCTTTGTCACCGCGTGCCCGGCTGCTGCAGGAGCCCTTCTCCTTGCCTGCAGGTGTTATTTCTTCCAAAGCAGCTGGAACATACAGCGTCGAGTTAATATCCTTGAGTTCCGTTTCCTGACCTGTCACTCAGGCACCTGCCGGGAAAAGTTTCCCTGTTACTATTACGGATGCAAGCTCGGACTTGCCGTCGCTTGGTATTTATTATTAATTACATGCAAATTCCACTTCTGGGACTTTGGTTTTCTTATTACCCATCTAGGTGCCAAGCGAATTCCTCCTTTTGTTAGTAATACCCGTCAGGAGAATCTCGACTGTCTTATTTCCCTTTGATACATTTAATGTCAGAATCCAACTCAAGTCTTACCTAGTCGTTTGTATTGTAATACGTGTTTGTCACCTTTTGGAACTACTGTAACCAATATAGAAGGCAGTTTTAAACTCAGTGGTGGTGTTTTGTTTGTTCTGTGTGTAGAAGTCAGCTTCTCTGTGTCGTGAGTTGACCGACAAAGACTTTGTCAGCGTGTGTACATTTCCGTGTGGCGTCCCAGCCCGGAGCACGTAGCAGGCTCTGGATATTGGTGTGATCGAATGCCACAATTAGAAAGTATCAGGATTTCCCCCGGCCTATTGCCTTCAAGCCCTGGGTTTCTATCAGATTGCCCCAGAATCGGTTACAGTTTTTTCCTCTAACATAGAAAAAATATTAAATCCTATGAATTCTATTAGAGGCTAATCCTAGTCTTGTTCCCCTCTCTTATTTTCCACTCTAAGAATTCCAGCTATAGCCACTTCAAGAAGGAACCATGTATTTTGTAATATATTGATAAGGCGCTTAAATATTTCACTGGCATTTTACAATACGGCTTAAAAATACAGTGGCGATGTGTGAAATCACCATTTGGACTCCCTTAAGTGCCTGAAAGTCTGAGATCAGGGACCATATAGGCTGTGTTTCACTTTCAGTTTGTCTCAGAATCCTAGGTGCTGAATGAATGCCTATGGAATAGATGCGTGGGCTCAGTTAGGTGCCACCCTCATCATAGAAAGAGAATTCTGACTCCCTTTTTATTTTAAAATCAGTGAATGTGTCAGCTTCACAGGAGGAGATAAAAATAAATCACAAGGGTTTTAACTGAGGCAAAGAGTGGGTTTTCCTGAATCCTGATAACCCGAAGCATTTTCTTGTCTACTTAAGCAAACTTAGATTTTGCGATGTACGAGTGAGGCAGGAGAAGGGAGTTCTCGTAAGTGGGTGTGTCCGTGTGGGCAGTTGGTGACCTTCTGTCTGTCCATCCGGGGGTTCCGTTTGTACATACTGCAGGGTAGACCGTGCTCTCAGACCATCTGGAGACTGGTGTCTGTCTCTTCCATGTATGTGTCTGACTACAGGAGAGAGCCAAATAGAAATAGTTTCTAGATTAAGCTGTATATACATATAATCAGTTGACTGGTAGTTACGTCCTTGTCTCTGTTCTCTATTAATGTATGTGATTAAAAATCCGCTTTCCTCATGTGGATTGACAGCGGGTCGGCGGTCCTCCTTCTCTTGTTCATTGTGTTTGGGTTCTCGTGCAGGTCAAGGATGTCAAGGGTCCAACTCTGAGTTCTTCCCAGCCGCCCGGCAGCAGTGCATCAATGACATGGCCAAAAGCAGTTCTGTGGCCCCGGACCCCTCTCAGGACTCGGAGGGGGACATGACCTTTGCTGCAGAGAGCAATTGTGCCCTGCCTCAGGAAGGGGATGGAGAAGCAAGACTGGGCTCGTCAGGGCCCGCTCTGCCTGCGAGGAAGCGGTCTCGGTCCTTTGAGGACGACAGGATTCAAGCGACAGGGACCAGTCAGTGGGATGGGGTTTCTAAAAAGACTCCGCGGCATCATTTGTCCCCATCGTGTGCAAGACCCAGGGACGCCAGGCAAGAAGCCGAGGGCTCTCTGTCATGGTGCCCCGCGGGGTCCGGAGAACCCGGCCAAGAAGTGGAGGACATTGGTCCCGATCCCATTCCTGACTCTTACTATGGGCTTCTTGGGACCCTGGGTGGCCAGGAACCCCAGAGCCACATATGCAGCCTGCCCAGCGAGGTCCTCCGGCACATCTTCGCTTTCCTCCCTGTGGAAGATCTCTACTGGAATGTGAGCCTAGTGTGCCACCTTTGGAGAGAGATCATCAGCGATCCGCTGGTACGTAGAACGCTTGTGGCTCCATGGTGCTCTCGAAAAGCACACAGGTCAGCTTCGCTTGAAACAGACCTCTGAGTTTAACGTTCCTTCAGAAATGGTAGTTTCCGTTCGCCTCCAGAATACTCCCCGAGTTCCCTGGAGGCCCTTATGGCTTTCCATGTTTGTCCGAGCGTTCATTGAGAGCCTCACTGCCCGCTTCCCAGCATATCCCTGTATTCTGTCCGCCACAAGGGATTTTTCTGCGTCCCAGCCATAGGCTGCGTATCCCTTCCCCTCTGTAGGTTGGTCCAGCCTCCTCCCCACCCCTGCCCCATGTAAAGGGCCCCTCATATCTGTCTTGACATTTCATGTCTTCAAAGCTTCACTCTATTCCTAGGGAAGTGAAATAGAAATCTCTCACTTTCTCTTCCTTGTGCTTCTGTAGCAATTTATACTTCTTGTTTGAAGCTTATCCCATTCTGTATTACAGTTTAGAGAATGTTCCGCCTCCTTTTAAAGATTTTATGTGTTTGAGAGAGAGAAAGGGAGACAGAGAGAGTGTGTGCAAGCAGGGGGAGGAGGAGAGTGGGAAGGAGAGGGAAGGGGAAAGAATCTGAAGCAGATCCTTGATCTCATGACCCTGAGATTACGACCTGAACTAAAACCAAGAGTTGGATGCTTAACTGACTGAGCCATCCAGATGCCCCCCTTCCTTCTCCTTTTAAATTATTGGCTCATGGATAGAAGGCTGCTGGTCCTATTTGTTTTTGCATTCTCCATTGTGCCTCATGATATTTCATATACAGTAGGTGATTCGTAAATGAATCTTGCATGGAATCACCCAGGTGTCCCTCTTGCCGTTGATACAGTGGGCAGCCCATGCTCTCAGAAGAGACTTCTTGGGACGCCTGGGTGGCCCAGTCATTAAGCATCTGCTCAGGTCATGATCCCAGGGTCCTGGGATCGAGCCCCACATCGGGCTCCCTGCTTAGCAGAAAGCCTACTGGTCCCTCTCCCACTCCCCCTGCTTATATTCCCTCTCTTCGCTGTCTCTTTCCCTCTGTCAATTAAATAAATAAAGTCCTTAAAAAAAAGAGAGAGAGAGAGAGACTTCCTGTTCCCGAGAGTGTCCTGTCACTGCTCTGGCCCCCTGCCCTCCTGTTGGTCTTCAGTTACACTTCTTCCTTCCCAGCTGCGGGCTCCAGGGTAAACCCGAGGGCTGAGAGCACATTCTGCTGGCTTATATCCCTTAGACTAGCCAATGGGGATAAACCCTAGAGATGAAGATGAACTCTCCCTTCAATGAAGTTTAGAAATTTTAGGGATGGAGGGGCTCCTAGGTGGCTCAGTTGGTTGGGTGTCTAGGACTCTTGGTTTTGGCTCAGGTTGTACTTTCGGGGTCATGGGGATCTGTGCTCAGCACAGAGTCTGCTTGGGATTCTCTCTCCTTCTCCTTCCCCCTCTGCTCCTCTCTCATGCTCACGCTTTCTCTCTCTCAAATAAATAAATAAAATCTTTTAAAAAAAATTTAGGGATGGAGTGCAAAGTAAAAATATGAAGACAATACATTTTTCTTCTAAGAATGAAGGGTTTGGGATGAAATTTCACATCACTCTTGCTTCATTCTTTGCTTGAGGTCTTGTCTCCTACTTTCTGAAAACTGCCTTTCTGCCTTTGGATGTGAACTCTGTTTTGTGTCATAGTATTTCTACCCACTAAACTAAGATGTCTCCCGTGTGACCTGAGTAGTCACAGATAGGGATGAGTGAGTTTTCTCCATTCTGCTTGAGAAGATCTGGGGAAGGATATTCCAGCTTATATTTACCTCATGAAATGTTAGACTGACGCTGTTTTGCATCATCACTAACAAGGATGCGACTTATTTGTTTCCAGGGATCGGTTTTCATTGCTCATAGTGTCTTTCTCTGGCTTTGGTCTAAGGTTATGCTGGCTTCCTAGAATAAGTTTGGAGGTCCTCCCTCCTCTTTAGTTTTTTTTGCAGTGTTTGAGAAGGCATGATATTAATTCTTCTGAAGGAATTAATGCTCAGTGGAATTCTCCAGGGAAGCCATCTGGCCCCGGACTTTCCTTGGTTGGAGGTCTTTGGTTACCAACTCAGTCACTTATTATCGGTGTGTTCAGATTTTCTGTTTCTTCATGAGTTAGTCTTGGTAGGTTGTCTTTTTTTGTAGGTTGTCCAATTGGTTCATGTCCTTTTATTTCTAATATCAGTTGTAATGTCCCATTTTTCATTTCTGATTTCAGTTATTTGAATCTCCTCTTTTTTCCTTAGTCTACCAAAGGGTTTGTCAATTTTGTTGATTTTTTAAGAAAACCAACTCTTAGTATCATTCATTTTTTTTCTTTTCCTCTTTTTCTCTTCTCGATTTCATTTATCTCTGCTCTGGTCTTTATTATTTCTTTCCTTCTGCTAGCTTTCTTTCTAGTCCTTGTAGGTATAAAGTTAGGTTGTTGATTTGTGGTCCTTCTTCTTCTTTAATATAGGTGTTTACAACTATAAACCTCTCTCCGAGCATGGCTTTCACTTCATCCCATAAGTTTTGGTATGCTTTGTTTTTGTTTTCATTTGTCTCAGGTCCTTTCTAATTTCTTATGATTTCTTTTTTGACCCATTGATTGTTTTAAGAGCTTTAAATTGTTGTTTAATGTTGTTTAATTTCCACATACTTGTGGGGTAGTGATCAAAAAGGATACTTTCTGTGATTTTAATCTCTTAAAATTTGTTTTTTTCCTTTAAAAATTTTTTTTTACTTAAATTCAATTAACATATGCGTTATTGGTTTCAGAGGTAGAGGTCAGTGATTCATCAGTCTTATGTAATAGCCAGTGCTCATCACATCACGTGCCCTCTTTAATGCCCGTCACCCAGTTACCCCATACCCTCACCCACCTCCCCTCCAGCAACCCTCAGTTTGTTTCCTAGAGTTAAGAGTCTCTTATAGTATGGGATGGGACGCCTGGGCTCGGTTGGTTAAGTGGCTGCCTTTGGCTCAGGTCGTGATCCCAGGTCATGGGATCGAGTCCCACATCCGGCTCCTTGCTTGGTGGGAAGCCTGCTTCTGCCTCTGCCTGCCACTCTGCCTGCTTATGCTCTCTCTCTCTCTGACAAATAAATAAATAAAATCTTTAAAAAAAAAAAAAAAAGAGTCTCTTATGGTTCGGCTCCCTCTCTGATTTCATCTTGTTTTTGTGGCCTAGCATGTGATCCAACCTGGAGAGTGTTCCGCATGTACTCGAGAAGACTGTATATGCTGCTGTTGTTGGGCAGAATGTTCTGTATCTATCAGGTCCCCTTGGTCTACTGTTGTTTAGATCCTCTGCTTCCTTATCGATCTTCAGTCTGACGGTTCTATTCATTCTTGAAAGTAGAGTATTCAAATCTCCCAGGACTATCACGTTGCTCTGTTCCTCCATTTGGTTCTGTCTGCGTCTGCTTTCTTCATTGAGGAGCTGTGATATTTGGTACATTTATATTTATGTTTATTAGATCTTCTTCATGAATTGGCCCTTTTATTATTGTATAATCTCCTTTCTCTTGGAATAGTTTTTGATGTAGAGCCTTTTTTTGATCTGATATTAGTATAGCCACAGGGTGTTTTTTTTTTAATTTTTAAAAAAGATTTTATTTTTATTTATTTATTTGAGAGAGAGAAGAGAGCATGAACCCGGGGGGAGGGGCAGAGGGAGAGGGAGAAGCAGACTCCCCGCTGAGCAGGGAGTCTGATGTGGGGCTTGATCCCAGGACCCCAAGATCATGACCTGAGCTGAAGGCAGACACTTAACTGACTGAGCCACGGTTCTCATATTTGTTTGTTTGTTTTTAAAGATTTTATTTATTTATTTGACAGAGAGATCACAAGTAGGCAGAGAGGCAGGGAGAGAGAGTGGGGGAAGCAGGCTCCTCGATGAGCAGAGAGCCCGATGCGGGGCTCGATCCCAGGACCCTGAGATCACGACCTGAGCTGAAGGCAGAGGCTTTAACCCACTGAGCAACCCAGGCGCCCTGACACGGTTCTCATATTATTTGATCTTCATTGAAACTCTGAGCTGTTAGTGTCCTGACAAGGGCAATTGCACTAGCTTTTCCCAGATTCTGTATCAAGTTAGTGTTGGAACCAAAACCAAGACCCAGTTCTAGTTTCCACCCAAAAAGTGTGCAGTGTTTCTATCCTACTTGCCCAGTGTTTGAATCGTGAGCTGTAAGTGCTTTTTAAGTGTCAGAAGGTTGTGTGTATGTGGTGGCTTAATCTGCTCTCTCGCGGCCATTGCCTGCACGTTACTGTGGATTTTTTTTTTTTTTAAACTCTTCAGTTCATTCCTTGGAAAAAGCTGTATCATCGCTACCTGATGAATGAAGAGCAAGCTGTCAGCAAAGTGGACGGCATCCTGCTGACCTACGGTATAGAGAAGGAGTCCGACTTGTGTGTGCTGAACCTCATCCGGTGAGTGGCTTTTCTCTGGGGCAGAAGATGAGTCTCGAGTCCTTTCCCATGTGTTAGCACTCAAGGTCAGCTTTCTCACGGACTCTGCTGTGACTGTCGTACAGCTATGCAGCCACGAGTAAATGCTCCCCCACTGTGGACCCTGGACAGGCCTTGTGGAGTCTGAGGGATCACCTCCTCCTTCCCGAGGCAGAGGCGTGCGTGCGCCAGCACCTCCCTGATCTCTACGTGGCTGCGGCGGTAAGTGATGGCGGGCAAATGCCACACCCTTTCTCTTCGAGAAAGCCTCGTGGAGATTAAGTCTGGCCGAAGGTCATTTTGGATTTATTTTCAAATTTTTCCCTTTTTTTTTTTTTTTTGGAGGAGAGGGAGCTAGGGGGCAGAGGGAGAAGGAGAGAATCTTAAGCAGGCTCCATGCCCAGCAGAGAGCTAGATGCTGGCCTTGATCTCACGACCCTGCAGGCGTGACTGGAGCCAAAATCAAGAGTCATCAGATGCCTAACTGACTACACCACCCAGGCGCCCCTCAAAATCTTCCTTTAATCTCTGCTTTGAAGCCTTAACCTTGTCATTGGTCCCATTATGGAAATAATGGGCCACGTTGTTGTAGATTCTTCAATGTGGAAGGGGTTTTAAAAAGCATTTAATCCTATTTCCCATTCTGTGGAGGAATCTTCAACAGAGGATGGTCGTCTGGCATCTAAAGGCTTTGATTAATAAGGATTTCTTTATAAGGTAGCCCGTTCCATTGTCAACAAGTGGGTTATTTGAAAGAACCGGAGAAATGAAGGTTCTTCTACAGACACTCATGAGTCAGTGGAAAGCTAGAAATAGTCTTCAGTTTCCGGACTCAGCCTTTTTTTTTTTATTAAAAGAAAAAAATTTATTTACTGCTTATGTATAATAAGATGAAAAGACACTAAAATGGTCACTATTCCCGTATCTTTGGGTGTCGATATGACAGGTGACCTTTTATTCTTTTAAATTTTTATTTATTTATTTTAAATTTTATTTTATCTAAATTTAATTAATTAACATATAGTGTGTTATTAGCTTCAGAGGTCAAGTTCAGTGATTCATCAGTTGTACCTAACTCGGTCTCAGGGCTCCTTATCTAGATCAAGGATTCTTAAATTTGATCTTGGAAGCTACGTGTACCCTTAGCCAGTGTTCTGTAACCTGCAGAAAGTTGGAAATCCAGCCGGGTGTATTGCTCTTTCTGCCTTTAGTGAAGTGATTGCTGGTGACAGTGGGGTGACATTTCTTTCACAGGGTGGTTGGAGTGAGAGGACCCTGAAATTATAACCAGGATACTTGTACTAAAGTGAAGAATGAGAAAGACACTTTTCCAGTATTTGACGATTTCTATGTTCGTGAACATTTTCTTAGATGCTACTAAACGGAGTATACTGGGTCCATAATAAGAAATTTTCAATCATTTATTTAATGTTAGTTACAACATCTAATTAATATTAATTAAAACATTAATTGACTTAAATAACAATACGAAGTAAATAGTAGATTAACGTCTTAATGCCAGGGAGCTGTCAGTCGTGGTTTTGTCCCCGAGAGACCGCTGTCTTCTCTTGCGTCTCCCCTCCGCGGGCCTCCCGTCCTTGGGCCTCCCGGGCCGGCACCGTTGCCCGGTGAGCTTGCTCGGACCCTGTCGGGTCCCTGTGGACCTGCGAGCTCACGCCGACCTGGAAGGAATGGTGGGGGCTGGCGTATCCTCTCTGGGCAAGGCCCCGTGTTAGATCCTTTATTCATGTTTTTTACCTAAAGAAAACCAAGAACTGAAATCCAGAAGGAGTGAGAAGAAAGGACTCCAGGGTGAAAGGGAAGGCTGACCTGTTTCCAGATGTCCCGGGGGTAGTTTGCACTCGGCCCAGGCCGTCCGAGACCTGGCTCTCCTCGCGGGCTGTCTGATGGGGTTTTAGTAATGGTGTTCTGATCTTTTCTCCCCTCCCCGCTCCGCCACCCTCCACAGGGTGTAAATGTGTGGGCTCTGGTGGCGGCCATCGTCCTCCTGTCCAGCAGCGTGAGTGACATCCAGCAGCTGCTCTTCTGCCTCCGGAGACCCAGCTCCACGGTGACCGTGCCAGACATCACGGAGACGCTGTACTGCATCGCTGTGCTTCTCTACGCCATGAGGGAGAAGGGGATCAACATCAGCAACCGGTAAGGCAGCGGGGGGAAGAGCCGAGGCCCCGGGCCAGGGAAAGGCCCCGCGCTGGCTGCGAGGCCCAGCGTGAGCACCGGGCAAGCCGTGGGTCTCACGGGGCCCCCGCCCCGTGTCTGTAGCGGGGAAAGGAAGGTGCCGGGAGGATCCGACGTGCTCTGCGGATAGGAAGTGCTGGTGGCTGGGAAATAGCACTGAGGCCGGCGGGCGCTCGAGGCTGTTGCAGCCTGACGTGAAGTCCCCTCGCTAAAAGGTGCCTTCTGTCTTCCTGTGTGGCTACGTTTCCCTAGGGAAGCATTAGGATTCGGTTCGTCCATTTCTGTTTTAGGACGGGAGGTAAGCGTTGTGGCCGAGTCTCGCCTGCCTTACCGTCTCTAGGACGGGGGTGGATCGTTCAGAGTGACCGCCGTGGTTTCACTCGCCGGCAGGTGTGCACAGTCGGCTGGCAGAGAGTCAGCAAGTCCAAAGCCCGGGCTGCGTGTCCGGTAGCTTTTCAGGCATTCAGGACGCCTCGGCGAATGAGTCAGCCGCTGTCCCCGTCCTCGTGGACTGTGTGTTCCAGAGAGGGCAGACGGGTACTGCGCAAGTAAGCACGCTAAACAGGAGCATCGTAGTGAGTGAAAAGTGGTACAAAGAAAAAGAAGGAGGAGATGGGCAAGGGAGGTGGGGAGCACTACGTTAGATTGGGGGAGGAAGGGGCGCCTGGTGGCTCCGTCGGTTAAGTGTCTGCCTTCAGCTCAGGTCATGATCCCACATCGGGGTCCCTGCTCAGCGGGGAGCCTGCTTCTCCCTCTTCTCCCCGCTCATGCTCACTTGTGCTCTGTCGTTCTCTCTCTCTCTCAAATAAATAAAATCTTAAAAAAATAAATAAAATGACATTTTAAGATTTGAGGGGAGAGAGCCTTTTAGCAGAAGGAGTAGATAATTTCAGGGTCCAAAGACGGGGATGAATTTAACATATACAAGGAAGAGAAGCAGTCTGGCGTTGCAAGACTGTAGTGAAGAAGAGGGAGACTGATCCACGGTTACGTGAGGCCGGCGGCAGCCAGACGAGGGAAGCTGACGTAGGCCACGGGGAGAAGTCAGCAGGAAATCCAAGCTCTGAAGGGCAGCTGTCAGAGGGCCCCGATCCCCGGCCTGGAGACAGGTGGCGTGCCACTGCAGCCCATCCTGGGGAAGCAGGAGTCCTAGGGAGGATTTCCTTTCTGTAGAATCCGTGAGCCCCAGGGGGATACATGGCTGGGGGCACCCCGTGAGCTGTGGCCCAGTCATCCTTGGTGGAGTTCAAGGATGGAACACGCGTGCTCCAGAAATGTCAGAGTATTTGCTATGTTTCTGAGTTATGTTTCAGTTTATTAAATGTCATTTACGTTGTATCCCACACCATGGCATTGAGGCACAGGACGAGGAGCTTTAGGATTAATTGGGACAAGACAGATACACAAATGGGGAATAACGTTCTTAAGTGCAGATTACGAACCTGCAGGTTCTCTCCGTCTTCACAAGGACAGAGGGGAGGAATGGAGGGCACGATATGTTGAGTTTTGTTGTGTTCATGTATTTCTTCCTGCTTTACCTGGGAGATAACACAACCAGAGACTGAAGTGTTGTATCATTAGAAGTGTTTTTGGTGCTCGGAGATCACTTTCCCTCTGGGGATGGGAAGCAATGCGCCGAGTGTGGGCAGTTGGTGGTGGAGGGGGCAGAGTCTGGGGTCAGTGTGAACACAGAGAGCTTTGAAGTGGCTTGTAGCAGGCTGTTTGCCCATTTCTGGGGCCTCTGCTGAGTGTTCCGTGTCATCTTGGGCCCCTCTTGGTGGCTGGGAGGCCATTTTATTTCCAGTGCTTAGTATTCATACCTTGTTCTCTGTGTAACACCCTTCCTTTGGGACCTTTAAAGATAGAATGTTCTTTGTGCTTCTACACCAGTTATCACCTTACAAGAAGCAGGGAGCAGAGCAAAGGAGTCTGAGAAAGACAAGATGACATTAAGTTGATGTCGAATAAGACTCGCACAGCTCAGAGTAGAATTTACATTTGTTGTCAGCTGGTTCTTGCTGCTTTTGTGATTATTTGTCTCTTAGGGTTACAGCTAGAGCTTTGGTCCCCAAACAGCGTGTCCTGGTCTCTCTCCTTTGCCATTACACACTGGAGCCAGGCACCTTTCCAGAGCTGGGCTTTCCAAGAGGGCTTTGGTCAGCTCTAGGTGTATTTAACATCTTTTTCTTTCTTTCTTTCTTTCTTTCTTTCTTTCTTTCTTTCTTTCTTTCTTTCTTTCTTTCTTTCTTTCTTTTCTTTTCTTTTCTTTTCTTTTCTTTTCTTTTTCCTTTTTTTTGTTCTTTCGTTCTTTTGTTCTTTCTTTCGTTCTTTCTTTTTTTTCCCCTATAAAATGGTGGTGGTAGGTATTTTCTTTTTAGAAATGGTGAGGAGTCCAAGTACATCTGAGGGAAAACAGGATAGAGATTGTGACTTAATTTGAAAATCTCTAAATCTGCTTTTTCCCTGTTAGGATTCACTACAACATTTTCTATTGCCTGTATCTTCAGGAGAATTCCTGTCCTCAGGCCAGAGAAGTGAAAGAGGAACCCTCGGTTTGGCCAGGGTATGTATATAGGGGTTTGTGTGTGTGTGTGTTTGTTTTCTATTCTTGGTTCCTCCTTATACTTACGGAGGAGGGGTGTTTTGTCTTAACAGTTTCATTGAGGTATAATTTACATTACATAAAATTCACCCATTTTAATTGTACAATCCAGTGATTTTCGGTAAATTTATTGAGTGTGCAACCAACATCATAAACTAGCTTTGGAACATGTTTATCACCCCAAGGGGAGGCTTTTCGTTTGGTTAATTTCCTCCGATCTGCCTATTTGCACTGTGACAGTCCATCACCTGGTCTTTGGAATTCCTTTCTATTTTTCTGATTTCTCTTCTGTAATGATTATAGCAAGAAAACCATCCAACTTACACATGAACAACAGCTGATTCTGAGCCACAAGATGGAACCTCTCCAGGTGGTAAAGATTATGGCATTTGCAGGTAAGGGAGCTCACCATTCCTGGACTAGAGAGTCAGGTTCATGCCTCTTATCCCTGCATCCCTCTTCCCTGCTACCTGCCAGAATTTCTTTACCTTGGTCTATTATCCAACTACTGCAGTTAAATAATTTATTTTATTTATTTTTTTAAGATTTTATTTTTATTTATTTGCCAGAGAGAGAGAGAGCGAGAGTGCACAAGCAGGGGGAGAAGCAGGCTCCCCGCTGACCAGGGAGTCCGATACAGGACTCGATCCTGGGACCCTGGGATCATGACCTGAGCCGAAGGCAGCACACTCTTAACCAACTGAGACACCCAGGTGCCCCACTTAAATAATTTTAAAAGGAGTTAAGGAATGCTTGTTTTTTTGTGTTTTTTTTTTCTTTTATTTGCCACTCCAGGGAGCATCCACATGAACTTCCTGGTTCAATAGATAGTTCTTAGGAATTAAGGTATAGATACCAGCTATAGATAGATACCAGCAGGATTGACCCAGCTCATCATTTATTGTAAATGCTCAGGCACGGATTGCTCATGGAGGGGCATGCCACGTTTCCGTAGCTCCCTGATTTCTGTTGAGGAAAGGTTGGGAGGCTCTCCCAGCATTGGATTCTAACCTACATTCCTAAACATGCCGTCCGTAATTCTCCTGCCTCAGTCAACTAACTGTACTTACAGTCTCCTAAAGTACTTGGTTGTCCTTTTGTCTGAGGCTTTGCTCATATTTTCTACCTGCAACTCCTTCCTGTTTCTTTTCTGCCTAAATGTCCTACCACAAACAACAGCAAAGATTTGTTCAGTACCTGGCACTGTGCTAAATCCCAGCAACGTTCTGGAAGGTTGGTTGGTTATCTCTGTTTTACAGATAAGGATTTGAAGCTCAGAGAAATTACAATGACTTGTAATAAGCCCCAGGTTAAATAAGCACATATGTGGAGGAGGTAGAATTCACAGCTGGGTCTGTCTCTCTCCAAGAGCGTGCCTCCCCCACCTCCCGCCCGCCATCTTTGCCCTGCTGTGTCTGACTCCCATCTCTGCTGTTTCTTCTTGGTGGAGGCTTCCTGAGCCCTTTGAGTCCTCTATGATCTCTGAACTCTTACCGTAACTAGTCATCTGTGTTAACTGTGTGGTACGTGATTATGTAATAAGTATCGCCAACACACATATCCTATAAGTGCTTCACCACTGTGTCAGTAGTCTTCACAGTAACCCTGTTAGGTAGGGAAAGAGGTGCTGTTTTTCTTCTTTTACAGGTGAGATTTTTTGTTTCCAAATTCATACTCTCTTTTTGGTCTACCGCGTTGTCATTATATTCTCATTGTGTTCTAATTGTTTCAACTGTGTCAGTATTGTATTCCCAAGGAGATTGTAGTAAGGGAATCTTGCTTTATAGTTTTGTTTTGTTGTTTTTTTTTTAACATACTCCCTGTGCTTAGCATACAGCTGAGTGTGGAGTAGGTGCTCATAAGTACTTGTTAAGTGAATAACTGAATGAACGTACGGTGGAGAGGCAGGGCACGCTGGAGAGCTCAGAATGGGCCAGAAGCATCCTTGAATCTCACTTGCATGCTCTTGCCATTGAAGCATTACTGATGCCTAGGCCAGCAATAGCTATTCTTACTGAGTTCCTCTGCTGGGTGCCTTGGTGATTGCCTTTATCCTGCCAGACCCTGCAAGGTCAGCGTCAGTGAGGTCGAGTGGCTCATCCTTCACTGCTCA
This sequence comes from Potos flavus, assembly GCA_028534135.1. Lineage (NCBI taxonomy): Eukaryota > Metazoa > Chordata > Mammalia > Carnivora > Procyonidae > Potos > Potos flavus. The sequence continues at coordinate 118,821,581 of CM052897.1, read as the reverse complement.
GCTAGAACTGGCCAGAACCAGGAGCCCAGCCCAGGTTAATCTGGCTTAGAATCCGCTGCTCTTTTCACTGCACCTTATCAGTATTGAAAAACTGGTCACTGGTCTGGCCTCAAGCAAGAGGCAAGATAAGCATGGATAAGACCTGATTAGGGCATCCTGTGGAACAGTTTTTCCTGGTCAGAGGGTCACCTCCTTTCCTCTTGGCTTCCCCAGGCACCGGGAAGACCTCTACCCTGGTCAAGTACGCTGAGAAGTGGTCTGAGAGCAGGTTTCTGTATGTGACATTCAACAAGAGCATCGCAAAGCAGGCCGAGCTAGTCTTCCCCAGCAATGTCACCTGCAAAACCTTTCATTCCATGGCCTATGGACACGTCGGGCGGAAGTGAGCATTGCGCTGCCACCACCATTGTCTAATTCCTGGTTTTCCCGTTGTGATCATCATGATTACATGTGAACTTAGAGCAACACTGAGGAAATGGAATGCTTTCAGCTCCACTTAGAGGCAGGAAACAGAAAGATATTTAGTGATTTGCACTTTTACCCGTACAGATATGTTGTTTGCAAATAAATCATGGTGTCTTACTGAGGTGAGCATTCTCATCTCTCTGGAACGGAGGCACAGCAGGTCCAAAGGACTGGTCTGGAGCACAGGCCCTCGCCAGTCTGCAGTCAAATGCTCTATCCCTGCCCTCGCCAGTCTGACCGATAGGCTTCCCTTGGACGAGGTCGGGGGGAAGACTCAGCGGGCGTGCACGCGCCCGGGCCTCCTGGGACCCCCCGAACGAGCATTCCCTTGGATGGGAGGGCTTCAGGGAACTCGAGTGTCCCCTTAGGGACCTCTTGGAGTCTAGTCCACACCGTGGAGCAGTGGCATCTGCCGTGAGTCACTTTATCTTCTGGGCTGTTCTCTGAGACTTCCCGAAAGCCCGATGAAGCCGTCGCAGGTCCTGCATAGACCTTGCTGAACCTCTCTGGCTTTTGTTTTCCCCTAACCTGTTGTGACATTTAAGGTGGCCCGGTGGTGGCACTGTAAGGAAGGGGGTTGGAGTGGGGGGAGCCACTAAATACCATGTTGCCATACCGTGTTCGTTTGGGCTGTGTGTTACAGGTACCAATTAAAGAAGAAATTGAATCTCTTCAAGTTGACCCCCTTCATGGTCAATTCTGTCCTTGCTGAAGGGAAAGGTGGATTCATAAGGGCCAAGCTAGTATGTAAGACTTTAGAAAACTTCTTCGCCTCGGCCGATGAAGAGCTGACTATCGATCACGTGCCTATCTGGTGTAAGAACAGCCAAGGACAGAGGGTCATGGTTGAACAGAGTGAAAAGCTGGTGAGTATCGAAGTATCTTTAGGGCCAGGGGTCGAGGATGAATGAGAAGAGGTGACATGATACTGTGTTCTGCTCGTCTTTCATTTCTTCCAAACTGCTGGCAAGTCGGACTCCCAGCCCACAGGGAGTGGTCGCTGGGAGGCGTAGTGTTTCCTGTGACGAGGACTCACAGACCTTTTACTTAATTTGCACACCGGTCCTCTTAATGCAACAGATGAGGCTCCTCCTGCCCAAGGCTCATGGGAGCTTGTCATTGGGTTAGAACCTAAAGATAAGGAATCTCTTTGCGGATTTTTCTCGTCTTTCTGATCATTGGCCATTCTTTATGGGACTTAGTGGTCAGTCATAAATCTAGAGAACAAATCCAGCCTTTTCTGATTCATCATGTCTTGTGCTCTTCCCCCCTGCACACCCGCCCCAGATCTTGTACTCTTCGAGCGCCGGTCTGTCACTGGGCTTGGTACGGCCCCAGCTTCTTACTCATCTCTGCACTTGACATTGTTCCAAGGCTCTTGTGGAGCCGGAAGAAGGGTAGGGAGGTGACTGCCCCCTCACCGTGTTGCGATGGCGCCTTTGTTCGGATCTCTGTATATGAGAACGAAACTGATTTCACGAGGTGTCTTTTCCAGGGTCGTAAACTGTGACTTGCCGTATCACTTGCTTTCTAGAACGGTGTCCTTGAAGCCAGCCGACTCTGGGACAACATGCGGAAGTTGGGGGAATGCAAAGAAGAGGCTTACCAAATGACTCACGATGGTATGCCAGTTCCCACCTCTCGATACCCGTTGAATGTGACTGCTCTGCTTGCGAGTTCTGACTCTTGCCGCTCCCCTCTTTTAGGCTACTTGAAACTCTGGCAGCTGAGCAAGCCTCTGCTTGCCTCTTTTGACGCCATCTTTGTGGATGAGGCCCAGGACTGTACCCCAGGTGATAAACTATTCAGGACATCAGTAGTCTCAAACACATAGAAACAAGCTCATGATTATGGAAGAGGACATATGTGTGAAATAAGTTGGTTATTCTTGTCGTAAAGAAGAGGCACAGATGATAATTTAGTCACCCAGAAATTCTTTATTATTCGACTTTGGATTTCAGCAGTTGTCCTTCACTGCCTCCCCACCCCCCCACCCCACTCAAAGCAAATTTATTTTTCTGTTAATGTTCTGCTTCGGTTATTCTTAAAACGTTGACTGAGCATAGGCCATCAGGCGACTGGGACCTAGGCTCATGCTGAGTGGGAGAAGCTAGTCAACTTAGAGCGGACAGTTTGTGTTGTATGTTTTTCAAGCGGCTGAGAGAAAATAGCGTGTCTTCGTGGGGTCATTTTTGAGCTTTGAGTTACAATGTTAGAGAAGGCAATTAGCCTCATTTTTTATTTGCTTATTTGGTTTTTTTTTTTAGACTCCATCATTTATCCGGGACTAAAAATAATCCGCATTCCTAGGCTTAGAAATGGTTTCTCTTGTCCATTATATAGCTGTTTCTTTGCATCACCTGCATATCCTGTAGGGAAAGACGACTCAGTCGTCCAGCGTGCCCTGGCTTCGTGTCATGAAGCATTTGCATCTTTTTCTGTCATAAACATGGTTTCTTTTTGCTCTGCGAGTTGGCATTCCTTCAGCTCTCTTACTGTCCCTCTTATTGGTTGCAGCGATCATGAACATAGTTCTGTCTCAGCCGTGTGGGAAAATCTTTGTGGGGGACCCGCACCAGCAGATCTATACCTTCCGCGGTGCAGTCAATGCTCTGTTCACAGTCCCTCACACGCACGTCTTCTATCTCACACAGGTAAGAGTTCCCTCTGCCGCCGAGCCCCCAGAGCCGTGGAAGCAAGCACTGGGGTTCCCCGCCCTCGCTTTCCCGTGGTTCCCCTGTGCCAGGCGCCCCGTACGTAGCTCTCTGTGGCTCTTGGGGTCTGCAGAGTTAAATCCGTGTTCACAGCACCTGCGTGTGCCACTGTCACCGTGCTCGCATTCGCACCGCTGACGCCTTCCCGGGGGTCAGAGCGGTGGCACCACATGGTGTGGCCGTCCTCGCGCTCTTCCTGTGACGCACTCAGAGGCAGACAGACTAAAGCAGTTCACTCCGGGACATCCTGCTGTGACAGCAGGCAGACAGGATGGACCGCTGGCCCTTGGGCGCGTCTCTCGTATTCTGTGCGAGCAAGTGGCAAGTGTGACTGAAGCACATCTGCGTACGGAAGTGTGCGGGCTGTCTGACCCAGGGCACGCTTGGGATCGAGTTGTGGGCTCAGCCGGCTGCGTTTGTGTGTCGTTACTGTTGGCACGTGAAACCACAGCTGACAGACTCGAGTCTTTGGCATTTTCTCAAAAATGAAGGCAGTGAGCTGTGACTGCAAGGAAAACAACTGACAAATGTTTGTTGCCAAAGATAAAATTCTTGCTTTCAAGCGAAATGAGAATTTGGAAAACTCGTGTCTGCCACTGTGAGCGTGACAGCTCGGGGCATCCTTGGCCATCTGAGAAAGCTGGCACGATCCTCCCTTTTCCAGTACCTGTCTGTGGGAGGTTGTCGGGGTATCTGCATAAATCATGGAGAAATCTTCTGCAAGGGAGATTTTTATCTTCTCTCCCACTTACTTACTCCATCGTTTGTTTATATCAGCGTGGACTCACGGATATTTTATTTTATGTTTTGGGTTATGGCTCACTCGGAGTGGTTCTGTAGCAACACGGTATTGTTTGTCCAAAGTCTCGTGTTTTCTTGAGTATGATTGATGTTCGCCAAAGCACATCGTAGTTTATTACTTTAAGTCATAAATGCATAGAAAAGGGCAAAAAGTACCATGAGTTTGGAGACAAATGGTGTCTTTCCAGCTGATCAAAGAAGTAGGGTGTGGGGCCGTGATGGGAGGGGTAGGAGACCGTTTGGCCCCATGCAGAGGTAGGGGGAATGCAGGGAATGTTCAGGAAGGATGCCTGGGGCTGGCTATGTGGGCAGCATTTTTAAATGAGTGTCGAGGGAGTCTCTGAGGTGAGGGGAGAAGCCCCTGGCCCCCCCTCAATCTTTTGGATAATTTACACTTTTTCATTAGGTTTGATGTGGAAGGAAGGGCAGGTTTGCTTAAAAGAGAAGTTTTCCATTGGTCTCGGGAGATGAGAGGAAGCGAGGCTGTCTGGGCTGTGGTGGCTGTTGGGAGCGCATGCATCGCCTTTTCCCTCGTGCTGCTCTTTCTATCTGGTAGCGAGGCTGTGGCCTGACGACAGACTGGGGAGAGAGTCGTCCGACAGAGGCACAGAGACGCATCTGGCGGTGGGAGGGGGAGAGCGAGTGGGCGAGGCAGGGAGTTCGGGTTCCTGAGCTGGGCTGGTAGCAGTGGTGAGAAAAACAGTCTAGGTCCGGTGGTGGGAGAATTGCCCAGATTGGGATCTGGGGCTAAGGAGTAAAGGAAGGTAGGTATCCCGAAGGTTCCAGGGTGGGAGCTGCAGTTCTGAAAGCCTAGAAGTTAAGTCAGTGATCGTTTGCTTGTGAGCGGGTTTGCAGCGGGGAATTTGCAAATCCCCTTTCCGGATAGGGTGAGTCAGGGATCAGCAGTTGGGTTTGGCAAGGCTGGGACTTCGCAGGGACAGAAATGTGCTTACCTGCTTCAGGGAGGGGTTGTCGACTCCGTTTGTTTTGTCATTTTCCCACAGAGTTTCCGATTTGGTGTGGAAATAGCGTACGTGGGAGCTACCATCTTGGATGTCTGCAAGCGAGTAAGGAAAAAGACTTTGGTTGGAGGAAACCATCAGAGTAAGGCTTTCAGTTACTCTTCGTGTATTTGTTCCAAAAATTAGTTTTCCTGTTGATTTGGATTTGCCACAGAGTTTGTGCTGTTTCCCAAAAGGTGGCATTAGAGGTGACGCCAAGGGCCAGGTGGCCCTGTTGTCCCGGACCAATGCCAACGTGTTTGATGAGGCTGTGCGGGTGACCGAAGGAGAAGTCCCTGCAAGGATACATCTCATTGGGGTAAGAGCAAACTCCCGTTGACTGCTCCCTGCGCAGACACAAACCTAGCCAGTCATTGGGGTAAGAGCAAACTCCCGTTGACTGCTCCCTGCGCAGACACAAACCTAGCCAGT
>CM052897.1:118740058-118815668 GCA_028534135.1 Potos flavus | reverse complement strand
CTTGAGCTGACTCCCCGCTGAGCACGGCCCCTGACTTGGGGCTCGATCCCAGGACCTCAGATCGTGACCTGAGCCGAAATTAAGAGTTGGACATTTAACCGACTGAGCCCAGGCGTCCCCAAAGTGTTGTTTTTTAGAATTAAATCTCCTTTTTACTAAAGAGGCCAGGAAATCCTAAAAAAGTAAGCACTTTGTATCATTTGTTTGCTTTTATATAAGCTTATACTCAAGGCAAGTTGTTATATTCTGAGCATCTGTGCAGTTATTTTGGTTTTAAATCTTAGAAGTAAACCATGTAAAGTTTTCCTACAAACAAACAAGCATTCTGTTAACCGTGGGCTCAGAGTTTGGGCCACAGCCTACATTGGCAGGCTGCAAGTAGAAATGGTAGAAACTGCTGGTCTCTGATGAATGTATTCATAACGTTATAGCGAGATGTGGGGCCGAAAGTAAATTAGAGCAGAGTGGGGCAGCGGAGCGGCCTGAGGAAACAGCGGCTCCATATCCGGGAAGAAAGGTTCATTTACTATGCTACTACCCTTTTTTTTTTTTCCCTTGCTGGCCATTGCACGTTTACATATGTTTTTGTTTTTTGTTTTATAATAGCTTTACCAAGGTCTAGTTCACATACCGTAAAACCTGCCCATTTAAAGCGCACGGTCTAGTGGCTAGTGGCTTGGTGCCTCGTGGTCACTGTTGTGCTGGGTGTGGTGACTGTCAGGGGCCAGGCTTCAGGGACGCAGTAGAGCCTTGGATGTGTGTTTCTTCTCTGCTTGTCGTGTGACAGCCCAAGACATTTCCAGAGAGAGAGACAGCGACAGTGTCAGGAAAAGGGAAGAACATGGGCTTTGAAGACAAGTAGCCTTGGGTTCTGCTCCCGGGCCCTGACTCAGTCTCAGCCTGTGTGTCCAGGTCACTTGGCCTCTGTGGGCCTCAGTGTCCCCGTCAATCCCACACAGCTGTTGTGAAGAGATCTGGGGGGATGAATGAGAACCTCACAGGCGTTGAATGACCTGCGAATGGGCTCCCGGGATTTACCAGAAGCAGCATAGATTAAAACTCAGTATTTTGTGCCACTAGTCTGTTGAGTTTTTTGTTTGTTTTTGGAGTTAGTGTTTGTAGGAAGAGTTTGTGTATACAGCCAGCAAGTCTTGAGTGGTTTTACTCGGTGAGGGAGGTGGGGGGGGTAGTGAATTTGTAGAGGAGAACACACATTTTATAAGCAGGCTTTGAGCTGATACCTTTCTTCCCTTCACTTTCTTTAGAGTCGTTTTCTGAGGATGAGTGGAATTTACTGTATGTTGCAGTAACCCGTGCCAAGAAGCGTCTCATCATGACCAAATCCTTGGAGAACATTCTGACTTTAGCTGGGGTAAGAGGAACCAGTAGCACAAGTTAATTTAGCAACATTCAGAGTTTACTGGGTTTGAAGAAGGGATCAGTCGGTGGCCTGCGAAGGCCTTTGGTTCAGGATCCTGGGCCGGAAGAGAAGGGCTTCTCTTGGGGCTCATGGCTGGTGCAGGAAGCGTTGTAACGAAAGAGACAAAAATGTGGCTTCTCTTAATTCTTTCCTGATTCAGTTTTCCAAGTTCTTTTTAAAATCTCCACTGTTCATGTGTTTCTTAATTTCTCCCTTACTCAGTTTGTGCTCAGCACTCTTGGGGAGACAAGAGTGTTTTCTGTGTCTGTGCTCCCTCCCTCCCCTTCCCTAGTTCGTTTTGAACTAGCAACTGCTGCTGCCATCAACAGACTTCTGCCAAGGAAAATGTCCTTGGGGAGGGAGAAGGAATATTCAGGTACCAGGCCTCTCATCATGGGCTGAGATATAGGAGTGTCGGCACTCCCTCTTTATGCCCTACAAACCAACCTGCTCCCCACCCTCTTATATCCAGCCCTCTTCTGCCCTTCACAGGTGGGGGTATAAGCTGGTTAGTCTTTTCAACTCCTTTGGAAATGAGAACAGAAGTCTGAGCTCACTGCGGCTACTTGGTCCATCTTTCCCTGAACCAAAAATACTTAAGCCAAAAACCAAAAACTTCAGTGTAAAAGTTACTGTAAATACTCTTTCTTCCTTTGTTGTCTCGAGAACAGAAAATATTTTGTGCAGCCGAAGCGCCGTATTTCATGCTCTGTCATGGAGGTGAGACTATTGGGAGCCGTGGGGTCAAAGCGGTGATGCCAACAGCTTTGCACCTCAGGGCGGGGCGGCGTGTGGGGCAGTGACCGGTTTTTAGTACCTGGTCTGGAAGTGCTAGCGTTGTTCAGTGGTGGTGACGTGGAACCCTGGCGCTCAGAACTGAACAGCGCGTCTCTCTTGAGTATGTGCTGCGCCCGTTTCCAGGCCCTGGAGGTGACATGGCGGGCAGAGAACGCCTGCCCTCCTCCAGCCCCCGTTCCAGGCGCAGAGCTGGACCGTGAACAAGGCAACACACAGGATTTCTCTTCCCGTATTTGAGGAAGACGGTGTGAGAGCCTCCCAGGGGGAAGCTTTGCGGACCAATACTCCAGGACCCGTCCCAACAGTAAAAGCTTCTTGCACGAGACCGACTACCTTTGCGTGTTGGTAGCACTTTTTCCTTCTGAGCTTCTCTCCGACGGGCCCATTTGGCCATAAGGTTGTTTCTGGAATTTGAAATCAGCTGCATGTTTCGCCAAGCAGCTTTGCTTTGTGGGGGCGTCACCCCGGATGACATCTCATGTGTCAGATCCCAGAGTCAGAGCCACTTTTTTGGGTTGTGTCCTTACTGGCACCTGGGTCGCCCAGCAGTTTCCAGAGAGGACTTAGAGCAGAGCTTCGTACACCTTTCCTTGAAAGGGCCAGACAATAAGTATGTTAGGTCTCTGTTGCATCGACTCAACTCTGCCGCAAGAGCGCGAGAGCAGCCACAGGCAAGTCGTTAATGCGTGAGTGTGGCTGTGTCCCAATAAAACTTTATTGACAACAACAGGGGCTGATCTGGATTTGGCCCCATGGTTTCGAGATAAGTGTGGCTTTTCTTAATCTCTGAGCTAGTACCCCGGGGGGGGCAGTAGAAATACATTTGACCCTTGAACAACATGGGGTGAAGGGCACCGAACCACACCCACCCCACCCATACCCCTCACAGCTGGAAATCTGTGTGTAACTCTTGACTCCCCTAAAACTTAACTAGTAGCCAACTGTTGACCAGAAGCCTCACCAATAACATAAACAGTCGATTAACACATATTTTGTACGTTGGATGTATTCTATATGGTATTCTTATGATAAGATAAGCTAGGAAAGGAAAATATCAGGAAGAGAAAATACATTTACAGCACCGTACTATAAAAAAAAAATCTGTCTATAAGTAGACCTGTGCGTTTCAAAGTTGTTTAAGGATCAACTATAATTTTTATGTACAAATAATCTCTACCCGTTACATGAGTTTTTGTATAAACTTTGACTGTAAGTATCTTTTTAGAACCTGGAGTGTGGTTTTCTCCTAGACTTAGTGCTGCACTGGGGGTTGGATTTATCACAGAACCGAGCTGTCACGTTGGTAACTTGTAGCGGGAGTACTCTGAATCAGTAATTCCACCTCGCGACATGGGTTAAATAGGATTTTTTCTAACTTAGGAAAATTCTGAGATATTTAAAAGTCAAGAAAGTAATAAATTAAATTACTACATACAAATCATACCTATAATATAGTTGGAGTATAGATCTCAAAAAAAAATGAACCTTTCCCCCCATAATTACAGCGTCGTTACCATTAGCACTTACAAAATTTATAGCAATTCCATTTGGCCTCTGCTACCCAGGCCATATTCATACTTTTGTGATTATCTCAAAAATGCCTTTTTTGAGTTGTTTCGTTTAACTCAGGGTCCAAACAGAATTCGGGGTTGTGAAGTCTTTTAAGTTTCTTAATACAGAACAGTGTAAGACCTCTCCTTCCTTTTAATGCTCTTATGTTGGCGTGAGGCATCCTACAGAATGTTCCACATTCTAGATTTGCTTTTTTATGTGGTTGTATAGATCTTGGTTTCTAACAGTATTTATCGATTACTTATTTACAGTCTCCTACTGTAGATAGTAGTTATAAAGTAATACCAGTATTCCTGTAAACAGAATACTGAATGGAATTTGAGATTTTCTAACAGCCCCGTTTGTCCGTATTCCACTAAGGACGTGTTGTAGGAATATCATGTTCTGAGGGCTCTTGAAGTAAGTTCTTCTTCCTCTGTGCTTAGATCCCCCAATGTAATTACAGTAAGATAGATTTGTTTGTTTACTGTCTCTACAGGGATTGCTTTGCTTCTTTGTGCCTTAGTTATCTTTTTTGAATATATAAGACATTTATGTTTTCAACGTCAGAACTTTGTAACAAGGGTAAAAGTCTCGTTCTGTCTTTGTCTCCTTCAGACTCTCTCCCCCAGCATTCATAGCTATTTTTTAAAAATTCGTGTTCGATTTATCCTCCGTTATTTCTTTGTGCAAGTATCAGCAGATATGTATAATTTTTTCTATTCTCCTTTTTCGTGAGAGGTAACATTCTCTAGATAGTGTTCTGAACCTCACTAAGTCACTGGGAAATGTGCATGGAGATCGCTCACTGTTATTAGTTCCTACAGCTCTTTCTCATCCCTTGGGACCGCTGTGGAGTAGTCACTGGGTTCGTGTATTGTGATTGGTGTGGCCCCTTGCTGATGGCTACTGGCATCTGTCCAGTCTTTTGCCTTCAAGAGTAATGCCACGAGGCATCACAAGGCACAAGTCATTTTCTGGTTTGCCAGTGTGTCCTGGGGAATACATTCTAGAATCTCAATTTCTAGGTAAAGGATAAATGGATATGTGATTTTTCTAGATGCTGCCAGATTCTTCTCAGAGATTGTATGCCTGGGAGTCCCACCCCACCAGTTACGTAGAGGAGTCAGAAAGGCTTTTTAAAGCTAGCCGGAAGCCTGTCAGTGGGTTATCACATACATTTTATGGGGAACATGAATTCTTCCCCATATAGGAAAGGATACGGAATCGAGAGAAATACTTCCTCCTTACAGAGGCTGGATTGGAAAACATCTGTTGCTCCCAGAAGGGCTCTAAGGGAGCCCCGGAAACATGGCCTGTCCATGTGAGCTGATGTTTGGGTCCGAAAGCCCTTGCGTGAGAGGAAATATTTCTGCTTTTTATCACAACTGAGGTCTCTATTTGGAGACATCCTCTTTGGAAGTGACTAAGTGCCCCCTCTGCTCAGAGAGGAAGGCTGTGGGGATTCTGAAGGCTCTGGGACAGGGGACTAGGATCATAATTTAGAGACTGTGAAAGCACTTGAACAGGGGAGTCCTGCATGCTGAGGATTCCAAACAGAAGGAAGCCATCGTTCCCGTGACCTAGAAACCACCGTGGTCTCTATGACCACGAGCAGGTCAGGCAGCCTCCTCTTCTCTCACCTCCAAGAGTCCGAGAGTCTCAATCCAAGGGGCACAGGCATGTCCCCAGAACGGAGCCTGGCACATTGTTGGCGCTCAGGAGGTGTTTGCTGGATGAGAGCGGCCCCCGTCCTGGTCTGGGGCCGGGCCAGGCCCGATTCCAGAGGCCCCGGCAATCCCTGGCTCACAGCTCAGTTCTCCTGGCCGGGTGCTCTGTGGGCAGGTCACTCATCACTCTGTGCTTCCGTGGCCTGATCTGTGAAGCTGGCACAGGGCTGTCCCTGCACCGAGAGGAGGGGGTTAGAGAAGGGTCCGGGCGGCCGGTGCACTGGGAGAGTGCAGGGGGGCGGCCCTCTGAGGCGCTTACTGGTCATCCAGACATTCGGCTCCAGGAGGGAGGTATGGGGGGGACTGGCACCTGAGGAAGAGCGTGGGGGTCGTGGCATGCGTGCACTCATGCATTCGGCAGCACTCGTGGCGGAGCTCTGTGGTCACGTGCCCCCTTGTCCTGGAGCTTCGTGTCTACAGGTCTCGGGAGAGAGAGGGAGTCTCACTGTTGCTTGGCGGTGTGAGAGCACAGGTTCTGGACTTAGGCCCGGGTTGGAGCCCCGGATCTGCTGTGGTCCACCTCTCGATCTTTTGCATCAGGGACCTCCTTTCTCAGTTGTCGTGCCCTCGTCTGTGCGACGGGGACGAGGACCAGGTTGCCCCCAGGAAGTCGTGGGTGAGGATTTAGGAGCCGGGGACCTGACTGCTAGTGAAGACCAAAGCAGCCGGGAAACATTTAAGGAAGGGATGCAGAGGTGGCCGTGTCAGGTGCCTTTGGGTTCCTGAAGCCTGGGGGTTCAGATGAAGCTTTGGGGTAGGTTTTGGTTTTCTTCCTCGGGATAGTGTTTGCCGTGGCTACACGGGTCCTCCTGCCCGCACTTGACTGGGACGTAAGCCCCTTGGCAGTTCCCTGGACGATGGTGTTTCCCAGCAGCTCCTGTGTTCACGCCTGTGGAAGTAGTGGACCCCCAGGATGTCACCAAAGAGTGGAGGTGGCTTCCCCGTTCACTCCGCCGACAGCCCCTGTTCCAGGCCCAGCACGGTAGTTGGCGCTGAGTATGGGTAACTACACGTGTGATATACTCCATGGCCTCGTGGAATTTACGGTCTAGGAGGAGAACTCTTAGGCAGTTTGAGATCCACCAGAAGGTTTTGGGGACTTGGAGAGTCTGCCACTTTGACACGTGCTGTGTAATGCCGCCTGGGGCCAGGTGGCTAGTCATCTCTCTGACTGGGGCACTGTCCTCTCACTGCACCAATGACTGATTATCTTCAAACTAATTGTCGACAGAGGAAGACTTACTTTTCCCATGATGTTTGGGATTTTAAAGGTGTGTTTTGTTTTTTTAGCTTTCAGAAGCTGTTAGATCATGAAATGATTCATTTGCCCAGTGGGATCCCTCTGCATCTTTAAGATCCTATTTATGGATGGGGAATGGAAGTTATCCCTAAAGAGTATGGTCAGTGCCCAACAGGATTTAGAGCCTGGTGGAATTGGATAAACAGATTCTAAAATTCGTGTGGAAGAACGATAGCCCAGGACTAGCCAATGTAAGAAAGAACACGGTGTGGGGACTCGTGGATCGGCATCCTGACTGAGTGTAAAGAGATGCTCACGAAAGCAGAAGGGACAGATCGATGGGAGTTCCCCAGAAAGTCCCCTGGGTGTGTGAGAGCTTCACATGTAGTAGCTAGGCATTCCAGAGGGGTAGGAACAGAACGAACTAGTCAGCCACCAGTGTTGGGGCAGTTGGCTTTCCATATGGGAAGAGTCAAGTTAACTCTTTATATCCTCATAATAAATTCCAACTGGATTAAAGACCTAAATCTGGGCGCCTGGGTGGCTCAGTCAGTGAAGCGTCTGCCTTCAGCTCAGGTCATGATCCTGGGGTCCTGCGATCGAGCCCTGCATCAGGCTCCCTGCTCCGCGGGGCGCCTACTTCTCCCTCTGCCTCTCCGTGTCTCATGAATAAATAAATAAAATCTTTTTTTAAAAAAAGACTTAAATGTAAGAAAACAGTTATAAAAATGTTAGAAAAATACCTTAGGATGAGGACGGTTTTCTTGATAACCTTGACATAAAAATGGGAAGTCCTAAAACAGTTATTTCTGATTACATCAAGTTGTAAATCTTCAGTGTGCTAAAATATAGCTGATATTTAGTTAACCTTTAAAAAACATCCTTTGAGATGCTTATTTTGCCATCTCTGTGCTCGGCACTGTTCTGAGAGTGTGTCCACAAGCAGACCCGAGCTTTGCCCTCCTGGAGCTTGTGTACCTGCAGAGGACTGGCCAAGGTCATAACTGCGGATTTGTAAGAAACAGGCAACCTAGTAGTCGTATAGGCAAGAGATAGAAACGAGAAGTTCACAGAAAAAGGAACCCTCGTGGCTAGTGAATTGATTAAAAAACAAAAACAGAAACAAAAACCTGTGTCACAGTCTAGGGAATGCAAACTAAAATAACCAGACTGGTAACAATGAAAAGTTGGACTTTTTCAGGTATTGGCAAGAATGATGGGAGGTGGGCAGCGTCCCTGTCCCGTTGGGAGAACGTGCGCCCCACCGCTCAGGAGTGTCGTTGGGGCGAGCCGTGGTTCTCAAAGCGTGGTCGGGGGCCTTCCAGGCACTACAGACTGACTCCTCACAGTAGATACTATGCATGTCCCCGAACCCAAGTTCATCTGCCCGGTGCCCCAGAGACAGTGACTGAGACATGAGGATGCAGCAAGGAAAGGGTTTATTCAAGAGGCAGCCTCGGGAGGAGAGGGGAGGGGAGGGGAGGGGAGGAGAGGGAAGGGAGTCAGGACATTGAAAGGCTCAGGAAAAAGGTCCGGGTACACGTCGCTGCTCCGTGTAGTCGTCCCGCTAACCCTTTGGTTCTGTGTTTCAATCCCGCTGTCTTTTGGTCATTCCTCGTTCTTAAGGGAATTAGGACGATGACCCATCTGCTTACTTCCTGCTAAAGTGGGGCGAAAATCGGGGTTAGAGGAATGGAAACCTGCTCTCGTTTAGAAATACTCTCCCGTTCCAGGTTGGAACCCAACATCCTGCATTAGCAAAGTTTTTGTACCTTGATTATTCATTCATTCCTACAGTGTATGTGGTCTCAGAAAAGCTTCATCCGGAATGAAGGGCTCCCAGCTGTAGGAACGCCACCCTCAGTCCTCAGCTCTCAAGGCCCTGAGGGGAGGCCTGTTGTATTGATCAGCCGGTTTCCTCAGACAAGCTCTCCTGAATGGTAGTTTCAGGTCGGTCGGAGGCTCACTGCGGCAGGCGGGCTTGTTTTGGTGGTCGTCCCTGCTGGCCAGGGCGTAGGGAGCCTGTGGGTCCTGTGACTCGAGCCTGATGGATCCCCGGCTCCCTTCCCTGTAGCTTCACTGAAGAAGGGGTGGTCAGCGGGACCTCGTGTGGTCCTGTCGGGGCTGGAGCCGGTCCGCTGGTGCACCAGGACTCAGGCGGCGTGAGGGCCCGGCTGCGGGGCACGTCAGCCCGCTGGAGGCAAACGTGGATGGAACGTACCGGATAGCGTCCGGCTCCCTCCCGGGAGCCCTGTGGGGAATTCCGAAGTCATGACGGTGGAGGAGGAGTCTTCCTGTAGCACAGGGCCTTAAACAAAGCCCCTTCCGAGGCCACTCTTCAACCGGAAGCCGAGCGGCCGGCAGGACTTCAGTCGGCCCGACAGGTAGACGAGCCCTCAAGGACAGTTAATGCAGAACTAGAATCTAACGCCCACGAAGGTGCGTTACTGGAACAGTTGTTCTGAAATCACCCTCATTTTCAAAGGTAGCCAAACGAAGACCCGTTTGTTTGTAAAATAAGGCCAGTTTTTAACAAAGTTGGCGTAATTGTTCACATAAGCATGTCAAGAATAGTGATTGCCCCCGCCTTTTTTTTTTTTTTTGGATAAATTTGCTCTGCTGGAACTTTTTAAATTACACTTTTAACAGCTTCTTGAGGCTCAGAAGACAAGCCAAACACTTGCCATCAGATTTTACCTACAATATCTATAGATTTGGGTGACTTCCTCTCTTCGAGGTCCCGGAAATATCTGGAGGTTCCTGTGCCTGCTGGGAGGTGACCTTCTTTACTCCTGTGGTAAGGCTGCTGGGAACCCTGTAAGCAATGTACTGGACCGATTTTTCCAAGGGTTTCATTGGTTCCATAAAGTATCCTGAGTTCCTCCGAACTGTCTCGTCATATCTGAGCCTATGCACATGTCCCTCGAATATGACATTCCTGTCAGAGCCTTGGTACTACGCTGCCCACAGTCCTCAGCTCTCAAGTACCATCACGGATTGCCTGGACTGAAGACCGCTGCCTTGCCAAGGGCGTGCCCTCGACCCATGTGGTCACAAACCAGGACTCTTGCCCAGCGTAGGATGCCCTGAAGGGTAATCCAACTTCTGGAACTCCTCAGAGAATCAGCTGAGGTTCACGTTGATACTGAGTCACTGCTCAACTTGCGGCTCATCTTGCGCGCGTTTGCTCCTTTCCCCTCCCCAGGCGTCAGTCGCTCCCTGATAGACTGTTTATATAGTAAGTCTTCAGAATCTTAGTCCTGACCAAGCACAAAACTCCTTTCCGAAGATTCCCTTCTCACAAAACTTCTTCGCTTTACAGAATTGTTTCCCTTATCTCCAGTAAACCAACAACCGTAAATTACCTTTAATTCCAAGTATTTTCCAAGGTCACATGAACTTAAACATTTGGGTTTCTTCTGTCTTTCTGAATTTTTTTTTTCTGAATTTTATTTTTATAAAAGATTTTATTTATTTGCAAGACAGCATGAGTGAGAGATAACAAGCAGGGGGGAGGGGTAGAGGGTGAAGCAGGCTCCCTGCTGAGCAGGGAGCCTGATATGGGGCTCGATCCAGGACCCTGGGATCATGACCTGAGCCAAAGGCAGACGCTTAACCAACCAAGCCACCCAGGTGCCCTATCTTTCTGAGTTTTAGAATGCCCAATTTTTACAAGTTCTTGCCTTTAAACAAACTAGAGCTCTTTTATAAATTAACTTTAGCAATACCACATGAACAAGATGCAAACAAAATCTTGAAGACCCAACTTCTAAATATCTCCCTTTTACAAAACCTAATTGCAAGATAGTTTTATATAATTTATGGATTTGTTAGTTGGTCATTTCTCTCCAGAGTCTAATGAATATTGTGGCCAAGTGTTGGCAAAAGTGGTTGCCCAGTTTTGGAGAATAGCCCAAAAGGTTGCATGTGGGGGAATCCAAGTGTCATTTCCCAGTTTCCAAGTAGAATGTGTCTGGTTTTATTCAAAGATATCAAAAGCTATAGTAACAAACAAACCAAACGAAGCCAAGAGTGACTCTGTGAGCATTGGTTCCTCCCTGGAAGTTGGGGCGGGGGGAGCACTTCATAGACTGAACCAAACAGCTTCCTCGTTTCTAGTTCCTCCCTAAAAAGTCAGAGCTCCACCGACTGAACCAAACTGCTTCCTCGCCAGCCTTTTCTGAAGTAAGAAAAGAGGCTAAGAGGCAGCTGAGCAGGAGGAAGAAATCTAAGAGCCAAACCAAATGGGAGGAAGAAACAAGCCCTTGTGCCATCAGATAGGAAGTAATCACCAAGAGACGTCTGCCCAAATCGAACCCCAAAACTGTTTCCTTGCCACAGGAGTTAAGCCCTGAAGTTTGGCCGCACACAAGCAGAATGGGGCCCCAGGGATGGACCCTAGGACAGAGAGCCCAGGCAGCTGCTTGGGCTTGTCACCAGATGGGACCATTGGCTGGGGGCTGACGACGAGCCCTCAGCAAGGAGCACCTGGCTGGCTCGCCAGACGTGAGCCTGAACCCGAGCTCGTCTGCTCAATGTGCAGCAAAGACCAAGACATCAAGTGTGATCAAGTTTATGCCGCAAGGAAAGGGTTCGTTGGGGGCAAGCCTCGGATCCACCTCCCAGAAGGAGGAGAGTCAGAGAAATTGAAGGGCACATGAAAAGCCTGGGGAAAGAGCTGCAGTGTGTTTATGAGCCCCATTAACCCCTTGGCTGCCGGTGTCATATGTGCTCTGTGCTGTGTGTAGGACGCTGGGAAGTCCTCCGCCCTCCTCACTCAGTGCTCTGACAAGCACACGGGAGAGTTTTCCAGAGGCCACGTGACGTGTCGTCACCACAGACTGAATGCAGAAGCAGTTGTCTTCCATTAAGCCAGATGTGAAAACAATGCTACTCTTTCAAGTTTTTTTTTCTGAAAATACAGTTGTTTTTGGTAAAAACATTAACATGTGATAGGTTTAATTGTTACTCTTAAGAAGTTTAAGTGTTTAGTTCTAAGATTTGCGAGTTGTACTATTATATGTCAGGGCATCAGTCTCTTCTCATTGATCTTGGGAGGGGTCCTCTCTTGGACACGAATGCTTGTTTCCTTCCCCAGATTAGGGAAGTTCTCAGCTACGATTTGCTCAAATATATCTTCTAGACCTCTCTGCACTTCCTGAGGGATCCCAATAATTCTGACATTGGAATGTCTCATGACATCATCTCTCTCTCTCAGTCTGATCTCTTGGGCTTTAAGCTGTTTTTCCCATGCCTCTTTGGTTTCCTTCTTTTCTGTCATATTCTATCTCACTAATTCGTTCTTCTACCTCACTTACCCTGCAGTCAGAGTATCCAGTTTAGACTGCATTTCATTCATACCATTTTTAAGTTAGACCCGATTAGACCTCATTTCTGCCCTTAGAGATTCTGTATTGTCGCTCATTTTTTTCTCAAGCCTAGATAACAGCTTCATAATTGCTACTCTAAAGTCTATCTCTGACATCTTGCTTATATCCATATCCTTTAGGTCTGTGTCAGAGGCCTCATCTCTGATTCTTTTCTTTGTTGGGGGTTCCTTTTAGTCATTCTGTTGAGGGGTGTTGAGGGAATGTACAGAGTCCAAAGTATTTTTTTTTAAAGATTTATTTATTTATTTGACACAGAGAGAGAGATCACAAGTAGGCAGAGAGGCAGGCAGAGAGAGAGGGGGAAGCAGGCTCCCCGCTGAGCAGAGAGCCCGATGTGGGGCTCGATCCCAGGACACTGAGATTATGACCTGAGCCGAAGGCAGAGACTTTAACCCACTGAGCCACCCAGGTGCCCCCAGAGTCCAAAGTATTAACCACGACCCAAGCAAGATGCACCTGTTTTATAGGGGAAGATATTTGTAAATGACATTACAGATAAAGGGCTAATATCCAAGATCTATAAAGAACTTCTCGAACTCAGCACCAAAAAACAAATAATCAAGTCAAAAAAATGGGCAAAAGACATGAATAGACACTTCTCCAAAGAAGACATACAAATGGCTAACAGACATATGAAAAAATGTTCACCATCATTAGCCATCAGAGAAATTCAAATCAAAACCACATTGAGCTACCTCCCCACACCAGTTAGAATGGCAAAAATTGACAAGGCAAGAAACAACAAATGTTGGAGAGGCTGTGGAGAAAGGGGAACCCTCTTACACTGTTGGTGGGAATGCAAGCTGGTGCAGCCACTCTGGAAAACAGTGTGAAGGCTCCTCAAAAAGTTAAAACTAGAGCTACCCTATGACCCAGCAATTGTACTACTGGGTATTTACCCTAAAGATACAGATGTAGTGAAAAGAAGGGCCACATGCACCTCAATATTCATAGCAGCAATGTCCACAATCGCCAAACCGTGGAAGGAGCCAAGATGCCCTTCAACAGACGAATGGATAAAGATGATGTCCATATATACAATGGAATATTACTCAGCCATCAGAAAGGATCAATATGCAACATTTGCATCAACATGGATGGAACTGGAGGGGATTATGCTGAGTGATATAAGTCAAACAGAAAGTCAATTATCATATGGTTTCACTTATTTGTGGAACATAAGGAATTGCACGGAGGACATTAGGGGAAGGAAGGGAAAACTGAAGGGGAAATCAGAGGGGGAGATGAACCATGAGAGACTATGGACTCCAGGAAACAATCTGAGGGTTTCAGAGGGAGGGGAGCAGGGGAATGAGGTAGCCCAGTGATGGGTATTAAGGAGGGCACATTTTGCATGGAGCACTGGGTGTTATACCCAAACAATGAATCATGGAACATTACATCATTAGTTTTTGATGTAATGTAAATGATGTAAAACTTGAGTGGTTTTACATCAAAAACTAATGATGTATGGTGACTAACATAACATTAGAAAACGAAAGAATAAGCACTGTAGAATTTCTTAGCCTAAATTTCTTAATGTGGTAAATATTAACAGATAAGACTCACGTAAACCTTCTTTGGATCCCGTCATGTTTACTAGTGTCACGGGGTCCCACGACCAACGTGTTTGAGAACCGCCGCTTTGTGGGGCCGTGCTTTTCCAAGTGTCAGTTGCAAGCCATTCGTGATTTATGAAATGAATTTAGTGGGCTGTGATAAGTTTTTTAAAAAGCGAGGTAGAAATAAAATCTGAAAGAGAAGGATTAACACTGCACATAAGGTTAAATACTGTTTTATGAAACTGTTATTTCAGCCTTTATGCATGTACGTGTGTATAGAATTGTAATGCTGAGTGGGTTTCTTGGTGTGCAATGTGCTCAGAAAGTTTGTGAACGCAGAAACCCTCTCATGTGTGGGTGGGAAGGCGTGTACAGGCATGTTTGTTGCTGCATCTTGGGCAGTAACTTGGAAACAACCTGAGTGTCCACTCGGAGGGAACGGCTGAGCCAGATGTGAAGAGAGACATGCGATCCAACCCTGTGTGGCGCTTCCTGGAACTAGATGGGAAGCAGGCTCAAAGGATAACATTTTTGTCAAGAAATACCTGGAAGACGATACCTAGCCTTCTGGGTCTTAAGTGTGAGCGTAAAGTTTAGGATAGATCAGAAAGGGTGCCTGCCACATTCAAACCCTGGCTACCTCGGGGGAGGGGAGGGGAGGGGAGATGACAGAAAAAGCGGATTGCGGCAAAACTTGTTCTATTTCGAAAGGATTTCCTGGTTTCGTTGTCCCTCGGTTGTTTGTGGGAACACGAGTTTTGATATATTTTCTGTTCTTTTCTGCACCAGGCAGACAGATCCTGCAAGAGAGAAAGCAGGTCAATCCAAATGCTCGATATAGGTTTTGCCACAATTAGATCAATAGCCTGTTGTAATCCCGAAAACAGGAAATCATAATTATTTGGTCAACAAATATTTGTGGTTTTACTCGTCTGCCACAACTGTGTTAAATTCCGGGCACAGCAGACCAGACACTGGTCACTGCGCCTCTGGCTTTTTCCATCTGGGAGGTCGTTAACATTTAGTCTGATGTGTCCCTGCATGCCGGGCCCAGAGCACTTAGCATGTGTGAGTATCTCCTCTTCCCAACAGTCAAACCAACCAGGAACTGTTGTCGCATCTTACAGACGAAGAGGCTGAGGCTCGGAGAGCCCAAGAGTTTGCTCACTCGCTTCATCACAAGCCTGGGAGGACGGGACAGGCTGGGTCGATGTGGGCAGATCCTTTAAGGCCGCCTGTTTCAGCTCGCCTGGCTTGAAAAGTCCGTATAGAGATAATTTTTAATGCTTCTGGGACAGGTCAGCGTGAGATAAAAACCCAGAACCAGTCCTGAAATATCATTATGTCCCGTTTGCCCAGTAAGCCTTTTTTTTTTTTTTTTTTTTTAAACCGGCCATTCTACCAAGACTGCCGCTGAACTGCTCTAAGCATCCTGGCTCGGAGACGGCCTTACCGGCAGGGAAAACCCCAAGAGCCGAGGGCACTCGGGACAGTTGGTGCTTGTCTCCTGTGAGGACGCCGCTGTGTCCGAAGGGCGTCTCCCGCTCCGGCGCTGGCAGAGTTTCCAAGCCGAGTGGTGGCGACGTGGCGGTGACCGTCTTTCCCCTCTTTCCCCTCTGTCCTCAGGAGTACTTCCTGCAAGTGGAGCTGACCAGCACCGTTCTGAAGACCGGAGTAGTGCGCTGCTGCGTGGGGCCGTGCGCCAACGCCATCCCCGTGGACACCGTGCTCACCATGAAGAAGCTCCCCATCACTTACGTATGTGGCCCCGGCAAGCCGGGCTTTCTGTCGCATTCGATTCGGGCGTTGGCATCTTCTTATACGTGGGCGTGGTCTGGGAGATTGGGCTGTGGCCTGGCGCTTACGGCCCACGGTTTCCCTGGAGGGCCCAGTCCAGTTTTCCTGGGCTCTCCCCCCCTTGCCTCGAGAAAGTCTGGTCGCTGCCCCCAGGGAATCTGATAGAGTCGAGTTGACCCTAGATGGCCGGGTCGCGATGCCCCGGTCTGCAGACATCACAGCACTAACGCTTAGTCTCTTGGTGGAACATCCCTGCTGTGCGATCGTCCCCCTGACCTCTCTTCCTTCCCCCTCCCTGCAGAGCAATAGGAAGGAAAACAAGGGAGGCTACCTCTGCCACTCTTGTGCGGAGCAGCGCGTCGGGCCCTTGGCCTTCTTGACGGCCTCTCCCGAGCAGGTGCACGCCATGGAGCGCACGGTCGAGAACATAGTGCTGCCCAGGCACGAAGCCCTGCTCTTTCTGGTCTTCTGAGAGCCGAGAGCGGCGTCTCCCCGGGACGGACGGGACAGACGAGACAGGATGCCCGAAGAGAGCCAGTGTGGGGCAGGGTCCTCACTCACCCGACACTCTGAATTCACGCACAGAGCGTTTTTGGAGGAACGCGAAGCCGACGAGAGTTGGACCTGCCATTTCTCCATTCCCTGTAGGTAGCCAGTTTCCGCCGTCCCCCGCTCTGTGTGCATCAGGCTGGGGGCGCAGGGGATGTTCTTTTGATAAAAAAACAAAACAAAACATTTTATGTATTTAAACTTTTATTACAAGGTTTCAATTAAACAGGCACTGTAGCACTGGCCTACCTCTGTGTGACACCTGGCCACGGCCCTGTGGTCTGTGAACCTTCTCCGACTTTCTCTCTTTCCCGCGCACTCTTTTCTGCACCTGTGCCCCTGCTCACATGACGCACCAGGCAGAGTGCGAGACTTCATGTCGGGGTGAGAAGTGACGGATGGAAACACAAGGGATTTTTGTGCCGTGGGGGGTCACGCGGGTATGAGACATAGCGTGTGCCTTCCTTCGTCTTTCCACGGGGGGCACGGTTACAACCGGGGAGCAACGTAATTCACGAAAAGCCAAGTACAGGGTGACAGTAGCCAGACCTCTGTGTTTCCCACCGGTAGAGCTGGGGACCAGAAATGCGTGACAGAGAAGCAGAGCTGCCTGGCCCCTGTGGGGGCAGGGAGTGGGGGCCTAGGGAGCGCCGGGAGAGCGGTACCTGATTCGCTGCCTGGGGATATTGGGCAGAGGTAATAAAGCAATTCTTACAGAAACCGATGACAGAACTCCCATCATCCAGATGTACGTGGATCTGGAATTTTTACGTTTTGCCACACAGCACTTCAGAGATGCAGATGGCAGGTGGGGAAGTTGGCGCGGCATTGCCCAAAGAGCTCAGCGCATCTAGTCTCTGAGCCCACCACGTGGCGTCCAGGAGCGAGCCTCGTAGCTCCCGTTGTCACAGCCTCCCCTTAGCCTCCTCGGTCAGCCTGGTGGAGCTTAGCATGCGGGCCGGTGAGTAGAGCAAGCGTGCGGTCGAGTGGGGCCGCGGGTGCTCTCAAGGGCGAAGGCCAAGTTCATGTCTGCATATCGAGGAGCGTTCGCAGGATGGGACCCGAAGGCAGACGTGGGAGACTTTAATGGCAGCGGGATGGGGCTGTTTCATCCACTCGGCCAGGATTCCTGGCCTCGCCCTTAAGTAATGCTTCATGGGCGACTCAGAATAAAAGAGCAAGTGGAAGGAATTTTCACTGTCCTTCGAAAGCGAGATTTGGGGGAGGGGTAGTAAGCAAGGGTTCATTCACATGTTTTCTGGAAAACAAGTTGTGCCAGCCACAGGGGAAGCCACGCATTTGCTGGAGAAGTCATCAGCTTACTGAACCGTCACGAAGCACCTGCCGTGGGCCGCAGGGCTGTGGGCTGCGTGGGCCCCCAGGTTGTGGGCGCATCGGTCCCCGGGCTGTGGGCGCGGGGACCTTGTACTGTGGGTGCGTGGGGACCCCGGGGCTGTGGGCACGTGGGCCCCCGGGCTGTGGGCGCGGGGACTCCGTGCTGTGGGTGTGGGCCCCGGGGCTGTGGGCGTGGGCCCCGGGGCTGTGGGTGCAGGGACCTCGTACTGTGGGCGCGTGGGGACCCCAGGGCTGGGGGCGCGGCCCCCGGGCAGTGTGTGTGGGCCCCGCTCCCGGAGACTGCAGCCACAAGTGTGATTGTCGCTGGAGGTGAACCAGGTGTGGGGAGGGCTGCACGGGGGCCGGAGGACGCACGGGCATCCCTAGCCACAGGGCAGGCCGGAGGGCTGCCCCACGGGGTGATGCTGGAGCTGCGTTTACCAACAGGACAGGCAGTCGGCTGGCTGTCGAAGACTGGAAAAGTCTTCTAGAAGGAAAGGACAGCAGGAAGGACAAAAGGGATGTGTGTGGTGATGGCATGGCCAGAGCACAGTGTCAGGACTAGCATTTTGGTACTAGTTTTAAAAAATAACAGAATCTGGGAATATTAATGCTGGTATTTCATTTTTCGAGTATTTTTTTGTTTTGTTTTTTGAGAGAGTGCGTGAGCGTGGGGGGCAGTGGGCAGAGGGAAAGGGAGAGAGAATCCTAAGTGGACTCCTTGCTGAGCGTGGAGCCCCATTAAGGGGCTCGATCGCACAACCTTGGGATCGCGACCTGAGCCGAAATCAAGAGACGCTCAAGCGACTGCGCCACCCAGATGCCTCTCAAGTGTTAAGAATTTTTAAAAAATGAGTGAAGCTAAATATTTGGTGTGTTTCAAATAGAAAAAGAATTTTTACATAGCAATAAAAATATAAATTAAAAAAATAAGTGCTAAATATGCATCGTCATTTTAATAGGAGTGATTAGATGAGAAAAATAAATGCGTTACGCAAAAACATAAGCACTGCATGAAAATGAAAATCCATTAAATCTTTTTAAAAGTAGAGTCTTTAAAATAAGAGGCTTTCATGATTTTATTTAGTTGTGAATGGTTTTTTGTGCAAGATTTTCTGTAGTCTTTTTTTTTTTTTAAACCCACAATAACTGAGGGAAAAGTAAGGAAAATAGTTATAAGCTAGTTCTGAATATTTTTCTTTGGCTCATTAATTTCTTATTAATGTCTCTTATTTGATACTCAGAGGAGATCTTTTTGAGTTCTTTTTTTTTAATAATTTCCTTCTAGTTTTAATTTTTTTATTTTTATTTTTTAACATCTTAATTTAACTTTATTTTTTCCAGTGTTCAGAATCGTCAGTCTATTGCTAGCCAGCTCTAGTTTTTCATTTCAAAGGAAGCATTTCCAACTTCTCTCCACCTTCTCTGTTTCGATTGTGTGTGTAGAGGTTCTGATGCAGTCGCCCATATAAACATGAACGCTGTTATGCGTGGAAGATATTTGAAATAAAATAAAAATTATTCTTGCAATATAAGCAAAATACCACAGCATATCCCAGACCATGTGTTAGTTTGTTCCTTCATGTGATTATTCTCAAGACGTATATCAGAGTTTAGATTTCTTTTTTTTTATGAGACTTTTTTTTTTTTAAGATTTTATTTATTTATTTGACAGAGAGAGAGATCACAAGCAGGCAGAGCGGCAGGCAGAGAGAGAGGGGGAAGCAGGCTCCCTGCTGAGTGGAGAGCCCGATGCGGGGCTCGATCCCAGGACCCTGAGGTCACGACCTGAGCCGAAGGCAGAGGCTTTAACCACTGAGACACCCAGGCGCCCCCAGAGTTTAGATTTCTGAGAAGATAATGAGGTGATGGTATTGGGGCAGCCGATAGTATTTGGTGATAGATGTTTTCAAATATCACAGTATACCAACAGCTGAAAGTGCCCCCCTGAAGGTGTGAGGCCGTGGGACGTGCTTCAGTAAAGAGGAGAGGTCTGCATGGCTGAGCCCAGCAGCGGGCTCGCAGGGGGCCAGGGAGTCCGAGTGTGATTTGGAAAAATTCTGAGGAATCATTGAAAATGTTGAGACCTCAGATTGTCTTTTTAGGAAGAGCATGCCAGTTGTAGATGGGAGGACGTTTTACAAAGGTCAGGCGGATTAAGATGCTACAAGCTCCGCACAGGGGCTGTGCTGCCGGACTAAGGGAACTTCGGTGGATGCTGAGGGGGGCTGGCGACTAGGTGAGTGGTTCTCAGAGTGTGGTCCCCGGATGAGCAGCGCCGACATCACCTGGGAACTTGTTAGAAATACACATTCTCAGCCGGGATCGCAAACGGACACTGAGGCCCCGCTGTTGGTGTTTCACAAGCCCCACAAGTGATGCTGTGGCGCACTAACATTTTGAGAACTCCCGTTCATGATGTTAAGAAGGTAGAACCAATGGGACCTTGAAAGTGCTGAGATGAGGGTGGACGGTGACGGGGTCTCGGTGGGACCCCTGTCATCTGGCTTGTCGGCCACGGGGTCTCGGCGGGACCTCTGTCGTCTGGCTTCTTGCAGGGTAGATGAGGGCACCCTCCACTGAGGCAGAACATGGGCAACTTAATAGGTTTGTGAACACAGTGCTGACTTCAGTTTTTAGCACGTTGAATTTGGGGAAACGGATCTGTACTTCAGCAGATTGCTTTGGGCTGGAAATAGAGATTTTAGGGTTGTGAGTATATAAGGGGCGGTTAAGGTAGTTCAGTTTAAGGGTCTTGTGCTTATTCCAGCAGAATAACGAGAATGAAAAGAGCAGAGGCGTAAGAAGCTCCAGGAACACCAGGCTTGGGGTAAGGAAAGGAAGAGGATTTTGTGAGGGGAGTGGTAACTGATTCCCACAGACAGAATTGCTACTGAGGAAGGAAGGAGCTTAAACAAAAGTGGTCGTCGGCACCGAAGTCAAGAGAAGGTGGAAGGGCGTTCGTCTCACTGACACTCTCAAGTCCGCGGCGGCATCGGCACGCTCCGGTCCAGGGAGGCCAGCAGCCAGTGGGCCGTCGGAGGCGGGCGGGGGGCTCCAGGTGATCGAGTAGACTAAATATGTCTTCCGAAACCATACTAAAGTGGCAGTAAAAGGATTTCTTTTTAAAGGCATAAACCTACAAGGGCAAAGAAAACAAGAAGGAGGTAATAGTCTTACAATTTTGGAAGTTGGAAAGCAGATACGTGAGTGGTACTGACTTAGCTCATTGAGTAAACTGAGTCCTAAGCCCAAGAACTCTCAGAAGATGTGGGGGTTGATGGCACTAGGTTTTTCCGGAAGCAGGGTGTAAAGGTGGAGCAAAGACCAGGAAGATCGGTAGAAAAGTTTATTTAAAAGTTCATTTAAGGACGCCTTGGTGGCTCGGGCGGTTGTGTCTGCCTTCGGCTCAGGTGGTGATCTCAGGGTCCTGGGATCGAGCCCTGCGTGGGGCTCCCTGCTCAGCGCGGAGTCTGCTTCTCCCTCGGCTCCTCCCCCCGCTCGTGCTCTCTCTCAAATGATAAAAAAATCTTTAAAAAAAGAGTTTCTGAAAGCCAGTTAAGGGGCGCCTGGGTGGCTCAGTTGGTTGAGTGTCCACCTCTTGATCTCAGCTCAGGTCTTGATCTCAGGGTCATGAGTTTGAGCCCTGAGTTGGTCTCAACGTTGGGAATGGAGGCTAGTTAAAAAAAAAAAAGAGAGAGAGAGATCATTTAAATCTTCAGATTTCTGGGCAGCTTTCCATGCTCGACCATAGCGGAAGACCAGGGGCTTCACCTCTGGAGTGGACCATGTCATGTAAGAGACATGGTGTAGCTGAGGGCAGGGCCAGAGTGCAAACAAGGCCATTGTCACACTGCCCGGGAGGCTGGTGAACAACAGACGTGTATTCCTCAGGGTTCTGGAGGCTGGAGGTCCGAGATCAAGGTGTCAGCACATCCGGGGTCTGGTGAGATCCCGCTTCTTGGTTCATAGACGTCCATCTTCTTTCTGTGCCCTCATCTGGCGAGAGGGGGAGGGGAGCCCTCTGGGGTCTCTTTTATAAACACTAATCCCATTCGGGAGGGCTCCACCATCATGACCTAATGACCTCCTAAAGGCCCCAGCTCCTAATACCATCCCCTTGGGGGTTCGAATCTCAACATACGAAGTTTATACACACGCAAAAACATGCACATCTGCCATGCATAGGCTCCGTGACAGGTGGCCGGTCCCTTCGCTTGAGCAGAAACGCTGACGGGGACATCAGGGTTTCCTAAGGAAATCGGCCAACCAGATGACCCAGGGCCAAGAGCCTCTTCAAACCGCCCAAGTCCTCCGATTTTCAAACACATTTTTAGTGCCCCACTCTTATATAGTAATAAACCAAGGCTTGCCAAACATTTGAAAAGAAGTTCCAGGGTGAAGGTTGGATATCAAAACAAACCGGATCAGCTTGGAGAAAACAGTCCATGCAGGGAAAAGAAACCAGCTAAATTTCTTAAGTGTATTCAGAGAATAAAAGAAGACAGTGAGTGCATCCATGAAATAACAGGATCAAGATATATATATGTGTGTGTATGTATATGTATATACACACATATATGAATATTTGGACATAATTAAAAGTATGAAAAAACCAATAGAATTTTTGGAAAGATAATTTTAGAAAATATCCAGAAAGTAGAGCAAAAACAAACTTTGAAAAAAAAGGAAATATATTGTCAGAACCAATTTAGGCAGTTGAGCATCTGAATAATAAAAATTTCAGGAAGAGAAAGACGGAAGTTGGGAAATTTTTAAAAAAATCATCAAAGTTGCCCACCGCCAAATACACGAGTTTCCAGTTTCACATGCTCAGTAAATGCTCTGCAAAATGGATGAAAACAGACCTACAGTGAGTTTGTTTGGTGAAATTTTAGAAACAGCAGAGACAAAGATCCTCCAAGGTCCCAGAAAGAAAAAAGTCATCTGCAAATCAAATGTCTTCAGATTCCACAGCCAACAGCACCGTGCAGCTCTAGCTACAGAACTGAGGGGAACTGATTTCCAACATAGAATTCTAAACCAAACCACAAATCAGCAATAGGATAAAGGCACTTTGACACAAACATTTTATCTACCAAGAAGCTACTGGAGGATTGAATTGTACGAAGTCAAGAGCAAACCAAAAAGGAGGAGGACCCCCCTCTAGGAAACAAGTTATCCGATGCAGAAGGGAGCAGAGGGCATCCCTCTTGTTCCTGGACACCTTGGGAAGACACTTAACAGTAACGGGCAGAGCGTTCAGGCTGGAGTTGGTGATAAGCACCCAGAAAACTAAGCCTATGGGGCGGGGAAACAAGGACATTATTAATTCTCTAATAATTAAAGCAACAGGTTGTGTAGATGAGATAAAGGAACACAGGTAGTTTACTACCTCGCTCAGCCGCGCACAGATGTGTTTTCATCGGCTTCCTAAGGTCGGCGGGTGTGTCCGAGGTGGGAACGTGGGGTCCAAAGGGGGGGGTTGACTTTCAGCTTCCATAGTAGGAAGTTGGCTATCATGCCTGGAACTGAGAAGTGGAAGTAGATGTCGATAAGAGCTTATCTAGACATACAGGATGCACACCAAAACAATCAGCTCCAGGCTTTTCAAACAATTTACTCCCAGCAGGGGAGATAGAGAGGCGGGTGCCTTTCCAGTAAGATCTCTCATATCGCGATTGGCATGAACTCTGCCTGTCTGACCTTTAGAATAGGAATGGGACGTGAAAACCAGACACTGTCCACATAGACAAGTCTCCAGTGAGGCTGGGAATAGGGAAGACGGTGGATGGGGGGTGACGTGGCATCCGGGAGGGAAGGTCGTCTTAAAGGTGCAAGAAACGTGAGCACGCCTCCGTCTTGGGTGGGAAATAGCAGAGGGGCCGACGGAGGGAGGACACGGGCGAGGGGCGGCTGGCGGGGGGTGGCGGGGAGGGCTGGGATTGGAGGTAGAAAGGAAAGCCCCTATAAGTGGCTAAGGAGGAAGTTTCGGTAGCTGTCACTCAGTCATTTTAGCATGTTTGTAGCAAAGTCACCATTCGGGTCCCCCGAAGAGTGTGCAATGTTTGAGGCTGCTGTGGAGGGCACGCGTGGAAGCAGACAGCACCGGCTCGACCTCAACGCCGTGCTTTAGTGGGTGCGTACTTTCGCGTCCAGCTGCCTGGGCAACGGAGAAGGCCAAGGGTTAGACTCACACTCAGTTACTAGGCCCCGAACACACCAGTACAAGGGCCTGGGGGGAGCTCCCCTGCCCGGGAAGCCCAGTCCCCAGCCTGTGTGGCAGGCCATACCGCCCTCCCGTGGCGGGGCCGCGTCTGCCTCTGGGCCGCCCGCCTGGATTGGAAGGGGCTTGGATGCCCCTCGAGGTCAGACCCCTTGCTGTCTGATGCTGTCCCTCCAGCCTGGTCTTTGCTGCCTGTCCTTCCCAGCCCCCTGCACCGCTGGGTCTGAGGAATGTGGGGTGCACCGGGGGACGGGAAGCCGACCGCTTTGCATTGCCAGTCAATGGGAGCGGCCCAAGAGTCCCTCCAGACCCTGCCCCCAGGCCGAGGAAGACCTCGCGTACCCCTGTCGGAGGTCTTTCAATAAAGGCCTTCCCCTTAGGCTGTGAGGGGCTTCAGAGCCTCCGGAGGGGACTCCCTTCCTCCCTGGGCTACTTAATTACGGATTCTCCGAGGGAGCCCGGTGGTGTCGCCCCTCACGTACTCACCACCCGTGACTTCATGTATTTCCCGTGGCTGGTGGTTTGGACTAAGAGGTGGAAGAGATGGGAGAGAGAGGAGTTTCAACCCTAACCCTCCGCTCGCTTACTCTGCTGAATGGTTTAGCCGTGTCTCAAACATCCAAAAGGCAGCGCTTGATTTCTTGAACCAACCCAGCTGGTTCTTGCCCGCGCCCTTCCCCACATCAGTAAAGGACCAACGCGCAAATCCTTTTGACCTGACCTCTCGTGAATCTTGAGTCCCTCCACGTCTCTCCATTATCCTCCCTCTTGAGCCGGCGTTCCCGTCTGGCCTGGCCTGTGACCGCATCGTGCTGTTGCTCTGCCCTTTTGCCGGTTTTTCTCTCCTACTTTCCACGCGGGAAGCACACGGTGTCTTCAAACGAAGGCGAAGTTACGTCAGCCTCCTGCTTAAAACCCTCTGGGGCTCCTTTCTGCCCTCAGCAGGTCAAACTCGCGCCTCGGGCCAAAGAGACACCTGGTCTACCTTCCACGGAAGCTCATGTTTTAAGGGCCTTACTGAAGGCCCAAGAAGTAGCCAACACACTATCAGCACCCCAGTTTTGTGTAACTTCCTTAAATGTCCAGTTCAGCGGTTCTGGATCTTTTTAGGTCATCACTTTCCTCACAGTATGTTTTCCTAATCTGGACCCCCAGTAAAACAGGTAACATTTTAATCCGTTGCTTTTACGACGACGTAATGGAGGGGCCCTGGCTTCCTAGCCTAAAGTAGTAGGGACCTTACCACCGACCCTCTGTTCTGCGTCTGTTCAGATACCTCCCATTTTCTCTTACCAAATTCAGTATCGGATTTTGTGTGACTGTTTTGGCCGTAACCCAAAACAAAAACTCCAAAGGGCATTGAACAACAAATGCTACGGTTTTCGTTGGGGTGCAGAGGAGGACAGACCGTAGGGCTCGGGACTGCTGTGGAGAAGCCAGGTTCTTTTGCCCCTGCCCTTTCCCCCGGCTGACTTCCCTGCAACAGGCTGTTTGCAGAAGTTTCGGGCAGGACATCCAGACACGGCAGTGGGAGTGAGAGGCCTGTCTTCTGTGGCTCTTAGGAGCCAGGACCCTTTTCCCAGAAGCTTCCCAAGCCGACCTCATACCTCCATGCTCACAGCTGGGTCACCCGTGCATTCCTGAACCAGTCGCTGGCAAGGGCATGGCTTCAGATACCCAGGATTTCCTCTCCTGGAGCTTGGGTTGCCTACTTCCTCTGATGTGCATGGCTGTGTGGAAGCGAAGAAACAGTAAATGCTGGGACTTGTTTGAGAAGGAAGGGGAGGGTTAAGTAGCCGCCAGTGGTTGATCCTCCACCATATAAACAGATCTCATCTTGGAAATGCCTCCTACATGGTAGACACACTTAGGACTTCATGTACCATACTCCATGTGGTCCCCCCAACAAAGCTGGAGAAGCAGGTGGTGGAAGAGGCTCTAGAGCGGTGGGCCCAGGCCACTGTGCTTGGCAGCACGTAGATCAGAGCTCGGGCTCCCAACTCCCGTGCCATCTCCAAACCCACGGTCTTGGCACTGCCCCCATGGGAACCCTTGGAACTACGACTCTGCGAAAAAACAAAGAACAACCACATTTTTTAGAAACTGAGTGCATAGAAAGCTTTCCGATGTTCTTGGCCACGACATTTTTCAGACATGACTCCTAATTCAAGAGCGAGCCAGCTCTAATTAGTCGGGACTCAGGGCGGCAACTAGAGTTCTTTCTAAGCTCCCCACCCTGGAGGGTACCCAAGGCACTTCTGGAAGTGAAGGCTTCTCGGAACATGCTGACGACAAGGGCAAGCACACACAGCCAGGCGGCCCCGGACCACTGGGGCTCAGAGCAACTTACGTGCCTTCTAGATCACCTTTCTCTCAAAGGAGATATTGAAGATGACACACTCATTTTGTACTTTGTGCTTCTGGCCCTCCGCCCAGAGGATTGAAGAAAGAGCCCTGGGAAGGTAACCATCAGTTCGTGGTGATGGTCTCTACCGGCGAAGGGCTGTTGGGTAGAGCCAGGGATGAGGGAGAAGGCTCTAGGTCCAGTCCCCGTGAGACCTTTGCTCTTGAAGTCTCCTTTATTTTGGTTTGTTTGACATGCAGTTACCGAGTGATCATGCTGGAGCCCCAGCTCACAGCCTGCCATCTGCCTTACTCTCCTGTCTGTGTCCTCGCCTCTGTCATTGCCCCTTGTAGAACCCTCCCTGCCTGTTTCTATTTACTTCGATCTCACCCATGCTTCATCGTAAGTCCCATCACATCGAAAAAGACTCCTCAAACATCTAGGCCTTTTAGTGGTTTCTTCCTTCCTTTCCCAGACCTCTGCAACATTACTGTGTTCACGACCCTGTGGCATTTGTATCGACTAAACTTGTCGTATGAGCTCTTTGTTTTGCTTTGTTTCGACAGGTCTTTTTTTGGCCAGGCCGTAAGCACCTGAAGGATAAGTCCCAGGTGTTCAGTTTCAGCATCTCTAGTGTCTAGAGAGAGAGAGAGAGGAGAGACACATGCCAGTCACAAAGCGCTTTCGAGTATCCCTTTTGCTCCTCACCTTGGTGGGAAGGACCATCCATGTGTCACTGCCTCTTTAAAGACAGACTGTCCGTGTGTGTAACCTAAGGGATTCTTCCAAGCTGACGAGGCCAGAAGGAAAGCTTGGCCCCCAGGTCTTCTAAGTCCTGTGCTCCCGCCACTGTGCAAAGGTGGTAGTAAGCCAATGCCCCATTCACGGGGCGCACAACGAAATGTTACAGGAGCTCAGAGGCAGAGGATTTTGTACATTTGAGTCGTTAATGAAGGCCCCCTGGAGAAGGTAGAAATCAAGCTGCCTCTCGAAGAGTAGACTGGATGTGGAGAGGATGGCACAGGAATGACAAACGAGTTGATCATGAGCCATGTGCCTGACCTGGGAGAAGATAGTAGGACAGTTCCTGGGAGGCGAAGGGAAGTGCAGTGAGGGAGGCAGCATGGAGCGAGGTTCTGGATGGCCTTTGTGGGAGCGTCTGAGTCTCTTTCTTCCCTTGCAGACCACGAGTCGGGAGGTGGGTCACTAGAACAGGCTTCCTCTTGCAAGATTACTCCTGAACCCAGGAAGTAGTATTACCTTGAAGTGAGGGGCTGTGTGACCAGACAAAACTGGGGGCCAATTCTGAGGACAAGGTCGGGTAAATGGGGGAGTGGGGATCCTTGTGAGCCCTACACATTTTCCCCCGGATCTTCATTCCAATATTACCCGATCAGTGCTCCGCCTCTCAGCTAAGAGACCTGGTGGCCCTGCGAACTCAGCTAATGTTACTCAACGGCGGGAGGACTCAGACTCTTAATTTGGGTTTCCAGCCCTCTTGGCTTTGTTCTCCAAAGGATGAGATTCAGCCTGGGTATCGAAGTCTTTAGGTTTCCATCTGTGGCTTGAATTGAGAGCTTCAGGATTTGAGCTGGTTACTCTTTTCTAAATTATTCACTGCCATTAATAGTAGCCACCCATCTACGGCCTTGACTGTCTTGACCCATGATATTTCAGGAGGGCGCAGTGCTGTCTCCCAGAGCTGGGCCTTCACAGTGGGTGTGCTGTTCCAGGTCACTTTCGGGAAACTAATTCCTAGCAGCCACGGGCTGCTGGGTTCCCATCCCAGAATATTAGCAGCACTGTCACTGCTTTCTGCCCTCTCTCTAAGGCAGGTAACCAATCACAGGTAGTCCCCATTTCCCTACTTCTCCCATTTGCAAGATGCCCTCCTAGCACCAAATTTCCTACCAGTTAGGAACTTTTCAGTGACAAGTAATGAAAACTGGGTGTGTTCTAAGGAGCAAGGACATGTTTTGAAAGAATGTTGGGGGCTCATAGAATCACGGGAAGTTGGAGGATTCGGTTTGGATGATGGAGACGAACTGAAGCCAAAATCTGCGGAGCCGAGAAACTGAATGACCACCGTCTGATGGTTGTGAAGCATTGCTGGGTGCCGCCGTACCAGTTCTGTTGCGTTCATTCATTGCATAGTCACAGCATAGCTTGAGTGCCAACTAGGGGAAGGTGTCCAACGGGCCCGGGTCAGCGCCCCACACCCTGGTGGGAGCAGGAGAGGGGATACCTGCCTCTCTAAGTGACTGGGCACTAAGGCACTCCAACACGATATTGGGTTCCCAGAATGGGAGAAGAAGGAGCGCTACATCCTGGGAAGCTAAAAATAATCAAAGCGGAATAGATGGATTTACAGACAGGCTCGGAGGGGAGAAAAGAGCCAGAATTCCACATAAATGGAGTGAGGTATACTTATAAATTCTGGGAAAGAGCTGCACATTGAATTCCTATACTATTTGAATCTAGCTGGTCTAGCCTTCAAGGAGCATAAGTTTGTGGGAAAACAAACTCAAGATTCTCCGTTACATTCTCGGTATTCTGAGGCTAACAGTAAAAGGTCCTTCCTTGATGAAGAAAATGGATTGGACAGTTAGAAACATGGAGAGACCCTTAAATGTGTCTCTTTGGTGTCTGCCCCCTTCCTAGTATCTAGAAGAAGGTTGGAAAAGAAGACCATAATTCAGTCTTACTTATGAATCAAGGAAAAAGGCAAGACAAAAAAGATGAGCGATCAGTTTTCTTGATGGCAAATGTTGCAGACGACAGGAAATGAAAGAGGAGAAAACAATGTGAATTACGTAGATTCTCAGCCAGCTGACAGATGTGGGCTAGAGGCGTGCCAGTTGAAGAACTTTCAAATTATTTTCCACTAAAAAAAAAAAAAAAAAAGATGGGCTCTTCTCAGTTCCCCCGCAGGTACCCCTGGATCATTGTGTTCATTCAGGCATCGGGGATTTATTGGCATTTACTGAGTGCCAAAGACTGAAAGACGAATTGCATTTCTCTGATGGCCCCAGAAAGTGTTATGGTAGAGAGTCTCCAAAGTTAGTTTCCATTGATTCCTCTTGTTGTTCCCCCTCCTCCTGTGTCTGGCTGCCTGGGGACTTGCTTTGACCAATAAAATGCAACGGAAGTGACGTGCGGCGGTCCCTCCCCTCGCCTTTAAGGGGCCCGGCGGTGCCCTCGGCCGCCCCCACGGCCGCCATGCTGCCAGGAAGCCCAGGCTGGCTCGGGGGCACGCCGAGACCCCGGACGAGGCCGGGAAGCTTCGCAGCTCTGCCGGCTGGGCCCAGCCACGCCGAATGCAGGCTCTGGTTGCTGCCGCAGAACCCCGGCTGCCCGGCTGAGCCCAGCTGGCCCCCGGAGACCGTAAACAGTGGTGGTTTCAGGCTGCTGTTTCCACGGCGGGGTTTGCAGCGAGAGAGAAGTAGGCATGGAGGAAGTACCAGCTCCAAAGGCAGGACCCCGCCGGGGTGGAAGGAATCGGAGGCTTTCAGGTAGGATAGGGGGAAGTGGTGATTCGGGAGAACTCTGGCATGCAGCCTCCTGAGAGGGGGGAGGCGGGAGGGACTGGGAGGGGGCCGGGGTGCAGCAGAAGAGGGGTGCCTCACACCCCTGCGTACTACTCACTTGCCTGTAGAACTCACACCCGCCTTCCCACTGTAGCTCGTCACTGCTGTCCGCGCCCTCCTCCTCACTCGCAGGTCCCCGTGTCCTCCCCAGCCAAACCCTCCGGGCAGCAGCAAGTACTGTTTTCCTGTAAAACGGGGACAGAGCTCGAGGCTGTGCTTGGGATTGTCAAGGCAGCTCGGAAATGGGCTCCCCGGGGTCGTCATATTAGTTTTCCAAAGATGATGGTAAAATGGAACCGTGAATCTGTGAAGTAGCCCCATGACTTAACACTTTTACACCCAGTAGAAACCTTGCAAAATTCTGGTTCTACTAAACGGCTGCCGATTTTTTTTTGTGCCGAGTTGTGTCTTCTGTCAAATTAGTTTTGAAATCACAAGGGTCAAACTTTTAAAACTTGTAAAGAACAGAATGGATCCAGTTAATGGTAAGCTCTAGAAACGTAGGGGCAAACAGCTGAAGAGAGAAGCAAAACATTTAGATAATCGGGCAGGTTCCGGATAATCGAGTGGTTAAACCCAGCAAATACAATGCCTCCGCTCAGGAGTTAGCAATGAGTTCCCTCTCGTTGGGAAAGAGAATTTGCAGGGAGGGAAAATGGCATGGTTCTAAAATCCCAACACCAGCCGCTGGAAATTCCTACCCTTCCTTCGATTTTGATGAAACCATCTAAATTGATGACGTGAAGAAGTTAGTGAGGAGTGGCCCTTGGCGAGCTGAGCCTGCTGGCGGCATGTGGATGGTCACTGAGCCCAGGTCCCGCTTTCCAAATGCCTGGGGAGGTGGCCTGACCCCCCTGGCTGTGTGCGAGGCAGCCCACGGCTGGGTTCTAGTTGGGGCTGCTCCTCTCTTACCCCATCGCCCTTCCTAAATGTTGCCCAACCTGGCATTAATTGAGCCACGTGACCTTGGGCACGTCAACCTCCAGAGACCTCAGTTTTCTCGTCTATAAAATGAGGAGGTAGGATGAGGCCCTGATTTTGTAAATAAATGTTATTTAAAAAAAGAAAGGACAGTGCAGGGAAAGAGACGGTGTGTGTGCGAGGCACACTGGGCCATAACCTGCCACTTGTTGCTTCTCATGTGGAAATCTTGTTAGAGATTCTCCAGAACTGTGATCGGATCCAGTTTTAGGCAAGGTTTTTATTTTTTTAATTTTTTAAAATTATTTTTCTCCTTTTATTTTTTTAAATTTAATTTTTTTATTTTTCTCCTTTTAGAAAGAAAAGCCAAACTCAGCCATTTGGGACTCTGCATTCCCGCTCTTTCTCCTCTTTTTTATTTGTGGAGCATTTCTTCTCAGTGATTCTTTCAGTGCATTTTTTTTTTTTTTTGTATTGAAAATAGACATTTTGTTTATACAAGGCACAGTTTCAAAATAACAGTTACATAAAATACGTAGATATAATAGAGAGTATAAATAGAAGTGCATATACATGGAAAATGTCACTGAGTTCCGTTTCCTTCTTTGTGAATCCTTAAATCAGGTGGCTTCATGGGGCGCGATACTTCTCTGCTCCCTTCCAGTTCATGCAGGCACCTCAGCAGAGGGATAGCGTTTTGGTGTCGCAATGCCGGTTGTCACCCTTGTAGACATCCCTTAAGCCAGCAGGAGACTCCTAATTGTCTTAGCGTCTCAGGTGTATTTCTTTTCTCTGTAAACTGCAAGTCAGGATGAGGGGTGGAATAGTCAAGCTGCTAAGCTATCCCGAATAAATATCACAATGAAATAAAAGGAAAGCTGAGGCTTCGAGCCCCTCCCAGGAAAGCTTCAGCTGCTGGGATCTGGGGAAGTCAGCCGTACACCTGAGGCCGGGCAGGTCCCGAGCATCCATCCTGAGACTGGGGAGCCTAGGAGGTGTCTTGGCTGGGCGCTGCCGATAAAATGATGCCAAGACATCTGTTTTATCATCCTGATGGGCTCTTTGCAGGAGCCCAAGACCTCGAGTTGTTTCCAGGTCCTCTTCGGCTACGGCAGGGTAGGCGCCTTCGCTCCAGCCTCTGCTGCCCTCAGTCTCCCCCTGGAGTGTCCTAGGTCGTGTGGGTAGTTTTCTGCGTCCTCCTCTCTGCCGTTGGTTCCCCTAGTCATTGGCATCTCTTCCATTCTTTCCATTTCAACATTGGGTGTTTGCGAAGTTTGCCTGTAAAGCAGATCATTCACAGGTTTTGAAAAGAGGAGAGGGTCACCCTCACCGTGAGCAAATGGATGGTTCCTGTTGACCAGTCAGATGGGGGAAAACCTAGCTTACCTCCATTCATGGCTGGTATTGAAATCTTACTTTGGTATTTTAAGCCGCTCATCTGTCAAAGATTCACCAGTGCTCTTGGAACAGTGTACCCCCTCTTTCCCAATCCTCTGCTAAAAAGCAGTTCAAATGGCAGGAACAAAAAGGAGAGAGTAACGGGGAGCCCGGCAAAGCCAGACACGATCATCTTGCTAAAAATGATGCAATAGTCATAAAGCTTTTAAAACAGTTCTTGGTACTTGGTATGTGTTTAAAGAAACAAATCTATTAACCGGTTCCTGAGTAACCAAGAGTGCGGAAGGCAGAACATCTTAATTCTACATATCTCCCTGTCACTGAAGGACTCGTGTTTTTAGGCCCCAAGTATCTGTCAGCAATTTCTTCCCTGGATTATGTCATCTACCTCTTGAGGACAGGCAGCTCTTTAAGATATTTCAAAGTAAACATTTTGAAGCCAAAGAAAACAAAAACGCCAGTTGGAAGAGATAGCTGCCCCCCATGTTCACTGCAGTATTATTTATACCAGCCAAGATATGGAGGCAACCTACGTGTCCATCAATAGATGAATGGATAAAAAAGACATATATATATATACACAATAGAATATTACTCAGCCATAAAAAATAATGAGCTCTTGCCATTTGCAACAACATGGATGGACCTCAGAGGGTACAGGGCTAAGCTAAATAAGTCAGAGAAAGACAAATACCGTACGATCTCACTCATTTGTGGAATCTAAGAAACAAAAATGAACAAACAAAACGAGACAAACAGACTTGTGGATACAGAGAACAAACTGGTGATTGCTAGAGGGGAGGGGCTGGGGGGCAGGTGAAATAGGCAAAGGGGATTCAGAGGCACAGACTTCCAGTTACAAAATAAATAAGTCACGGGGATGTAACGTACAGCACAGGGAATATAGTCGGTCATAGCGTAATAACTTTGTATGGCGTCAGGCAGTAATTAGCCTTCTCATGGGGATCATTTCATGATGCATAAAAATGCTGAATCAGTATGACACACACCTGAAACTAATAGGCTCCTGGATGTCAGCCACACTTCAGGTACCAAGTACGGAAGCGCATTCAGCTCCGTGGAGTGAGAGCTAAACTATAAATCAGGACTCTGGGCCAATGTACTGAAAATAATTTGCTCAAAGCCAATTTGGGAATGACCAATCTACGTAATAACCCATCTGTAAAAAATAAGTTTACAGCAAAGAATTGATTCACCTAATGACCAAGGTAGTTTTCCTTTTCGAATTCTTAAAGGTTTACCAATTTAACCAATTGGTTTACCAATTTTTAAAGATATATTTGTCAATATTCTTTACTATAGTCAGTGAATATTGGTATTTTCATCTTATCGGCATATTTATTGGCCAAACATACCAAATTTACAAATTCTTCTAAGATCCTATTTTTAATGTCTCATGCTTAAAAAAGATTGTGTGCATTTTTTTAAGTCAATGAATATAGTCATTATAATCTCTTAAGAACGTAACTCCAAATACAATATCTCATGTGGAAATTTAGTTGAAACAACACTTTGAAAGTCCTTTTAAAAGTCATTTTTTATTTTGCCAACATTTTAGCATTTTGGGGATTGTTTTGCCAGATTTCCAAGTCACACATCAACTTTAGTGTGTTCATTTCTAAACTATCTATGAGGTTTATGGCATTTCTTTCGGTTTGGATGGTATTAACAGCTTTCAAAGATGGATGTGAATTTTTAGATGACTTTTTCATTTTGGCTTCATGGTGGCATTTCATGGAACATTCATTTTGCCAAAGTGAGGCTTGAAGGAGGGTATCATCCTTACACTGGATTTAGAAAATAATTCTTTATGACTAGCAACTAAAAGTTTTGTTTCAACAAATCTGATTTCTGCTGAAATGAAGAATCCATGAAGGATTCTGAATATTCATATCAACACAGAATGCTGGCTACTGTTTTCTAATTGATACAAGTATGAAATTAAGGCTAATATGCCATTCGAGGCTTTAATGAAAATGATAAAAATGCCTCCAGATTAGCAAAATAACAAAAACTGAAATTTCAGCAAGTGGCAGAAACGGTCTTCTCGTCACCAGTGCTGAAATAAGAATTTCAACGATTAGAAATACGAAAGTCAGGCCGACATGAAAGCGCATAAATAAGAAAGTATCTCTATCTTTAATGAGCACGTTCAAGAAAATATATTCATAATCGTATCCCAGCAATTGCGTAGGCATCAAATCGGTTATTGGGTAGGTTCTTTCCTTCTGAAAAGGAAAGAAAACTTGGTTCATTCTTTTCTTTCCTTGTGGTAGAGCGGCCCCTTGTCACCAGTTAGGTTCTAGCTGCCATGGCTCTGACGGCTGGCCTTGGGGGGCCTCCCAGGGTCGGCTGTCTGGTTGGTACAGGAGTAGGTGAGCCTGACAGCCCGCCTCAGTAGGCAGGAAAGGGGGGTCTTGCCTGAGGGGGCGGTGGAATCACAATGATGCTCTTTTCTGGGAGGGAAGGAAGAATCCCATCCAGTGTGATTCTCGTGCTACTCACCTCGATTTTCGGTAACAGACCAGAAGAAGTACCACCACACATACTACACCGAGCACGGCAAGAGGTGTGAAGATCGCCACTGCAAGAGAACAGAACTGAGCTGTCATGCGGAGAGTCCCGGCAGCAGGACTAAGAATGTCTAAGAACCTGAAAACTCTTTACAGTGGACAATCCTGCAGAGAGATCCAAATGCCTTCCCAGCCAGCCAACTGTTACTAACATTTCTGGAGGTCCACCCGGTCCAATCTACCCTACTTCTGGGCAGAAAATGCATTCTTCTCCCACCGATACCGCCAGTTCAAACCAGCCCCTTTCATGTCATGCCACATCCCCAGCTCCTAATCCATCCTTCCTGGTCAGGGCGACACGGCGATGGGGCGAGAGGGGAAAGTAAAGGCCTCAGAGTTCACAAGCTGGGGTGGGAGTACATGGATGAGAAACCAGGTCTACTGACAAATCCAAAGTCAGAAAATAGTTGTCCCTGGGTCAACCTCCCCCTTTTCTTCAACTTCACAGAATCGCGACTTAGAAACAATAGCATTCGGTGCCATGTTTCTTCCAATTTCATCTTCTTGTTTTGCTTTGTTTTTTAAGTAGGCTTCATGCCCAGCCTGGAGCCCAATGCGGGGCTTGAACTCATGACTCTGAGATCAACACCTTAGCTGAGATCAAGAGTAGGTCGCCTAACTGACTGAGCCACCCAGGCACCCCCATCATTATTGTTTTTTTACTGGCAACTTTTTATGGCGGAGGAAGAGTGGTAAGAAGAGGGAGGAGGCGTTGTAAAAGGTGGTACAGATAAGAGGAGAGTAGGACAATGGCTTAGGAGAAGGGAAAGGTCCTGTTTGGGCTGAGTTGAAAGGAACAGCCTGGAGCGGGGGGAGCGCTTGCAGGTAGGAGGCCAGCCGCCGGAGGGCATTGGGATTTATTAGACAGGATAGGAAGAGTGGGATCTCTGTGTGGAAGCCAGAGGCCTGAGCCTGAAGGTGCGGTGAACCTATTTTAAAAACACTTGTGTCAATAATCAGCCCCAGGCGGAGTTGGCCAATTTGCCTCCATATTGTGAAATCTCCCCGCAGAAAAACAACTACCTGCCCTATATGAGAGATGACAGCTCTGAACCTCTGGGGTGGGGGGGCAGTGGTCTGACTGTGGTACAGTTTTTCTCCAGGGCAGTTGGCAACATATAACGACAGCGTTAGAGGAGACCATACCCGTCGACTGTCTAGTCCCACTTCTAGGAATTGATTCCAAGGAAATGGGCAAATACATCCAGACGTAGTCACTGAAGTATTGTTTCAAGTAATTTTTAAAATGTTAATCTCAATCTCTTATTAATAGAAGATTAATTAAACTGTACATTGGACTATCATCTATCTTTTAAAAATTATGCAATGAATCTATATTTATTAACACAGAAAGATGTCCCCAATATCTTAAGTGAAAAAAAAAAAAAAAAACTGGCTGAGATAAACATGAACCAAAAAATAATCTCCGGTAAGCCATGTGTGTGTCCACAGGCACAGGGCAGCCTTGAAGAATAGATACCAAAGTATTAAGGAATGGTGGGCTTGTAGATAATCTTAATTTTTTATTTTAAAAAGTTTGCTTTTTCCCCGATAGTTTTGAAGTGGTACTGTCATCAGAAGAAACAGTACAGTTGTCAAAACGAAACTACCTATGCCTAAGTAAATACAAACAAGAATAGAAAAGTCCCAAAAGAAATTACAAGGAAGCATGGCAAATTAGTAAAAAATGTTCTGAGTTTTCAGACTTAACATTAATCATCATTATGACTAAAAACAAGAAATACTTCCTAAGAGATGGTGTGCCCTTGGGTAAACTTATTTCTTCCACTGACTAATGAGCTCGGCATGCATTTACTGTCCAC
The DNA here is from genome assembly GCA_028534135.1 of Potos flavus. Taxonomy (NCBI): domain Eukaryota; kingdom Metazoa; phylum Chordata; class Mammalia; order Carnivora; family Procyonidae; genus Potos; species Potos flavus. The sequence continues at coordinate 118,779,403 of CM052897.1, read as the reverse complement.
GGAGGGATTTATTGGAAAAGGCTAGTTGCTGTCAACTATAGTTTTGCTTTCATAATGACTCTTCCTGTTTCTTAATGAGAATCAAGCCCGCAGACTCCCAACTCCAGAGAGAGGAGGGCTCCCGAGCCAATGACGTGACAGAGCACTTTGAACCCAGGGACAAACTCATACCCTTGGCCTCTTCCTCCATTATATCCAGGCAAACTGAGTAAAGACATTGAAACCAAAATCACTAGGATGCTAAGTAAACAAATCAACTGACAAGTTCCCCCACCCTTTTGTGTTTCCTAGGGGAGGCATGGGTTGGAGAAAGAGGAAGAGACAGAGGTTTGTTGAGCCAGAGGAGAACCGAGAAGGATTCAAGCCTGGGGGGAAGTAGAAGAAAAAATGGATTATTGCTCAGGAGGCTGAGAAAGGCCAGTAGGTCCCCACCTTGACCTCAACCCGCCGTCTGTGTGGGGTCTAAAGCGAAGAAGGTGGCCGAGGCAGCCAGGGGCCACTGCTCAGTGTGGACGATGAAAAGGTCCTCTGAGAACATGGCGGCGAGGGGAGGTGGGGGCAGGGGTTGCTGACCATTCCTTAGCAGTACTTGCAAACTAGGTCAGCCAGGGAGTGCTGTTTCTGAGTGCCGGTGTGCCTGCCTCTGATGAAGGCGGTTTTGAAGTAAGAATATCATTATTCCGGGGCAGTGTTTCTCTTCTGTCTCTTAACAGCACTAAGCACATAGTATGTGTTGGGTTCAGAGTAGGTACTCAGTAAATACCTAATTGAACGAAACCGTTCACAGTCCATAAGTTAAAGTACACTTGACGTGCCATTTGCTTCTCAATGAGAAATCTGCATTTTGTTGCAACTTAGAACCAACCTGGCCCAGAGTCAGAACTCAATCTATATTGAATAAACAGATGAATGATATAATATAGAGCTAGCTCCTATTAAAGGCTGAGCATATCAACTGTAGCAAATTTATTTCAGATATGAAAGATGAGAAGTATAACACAGTTTGAGGCATTAACTCTTCCCTCCTAGTGTCTTAAATGAACATGGCAATGTAAACACTGTCGTAGGTGACCTTCTGGCCTTTTACTTTACAATCAGGAGTCCTCAGGAATAGCCTAGTCAAAGATAGGGAGTGGATATTGGAATTGCTGAATGAAATTATTGATTAAAAGGGCTGCCAAGGGGCGCTGGGTGGCTCTTGGTTAAGCATCTGACTCTTGGTTTCGGCTCAGATCATGATCTCAAGGTCATGAGATCGAGCCTGGTATGGGGCTCTGCCCTCAGTGGGAGTCTGCTTCCGATTCTCTCCCTTTCCCTCCCCTCTCTGTCCCTCCCCCTGCTTATGCTGTCTCTCTCTACAATAATAAATAAAATCTTCAAGGAAAAAAAAAGGCTGCCAAGTGAGCCTATAGATACTCAAGACACTGAAATGATGAATCACACTTCCTAAACATTTATTAAAGTGTTAAAGTCCTCAAATTGACGTGTTCATTTGCATGCTCATTTACTATTTATTGAGCATCTACTATTTACCATTTTCTGTTGAACTAGAAAAAGCAACTTTTGGAAGTTGCGATAATCATTCACGTGACTTATTTTAAAAATTTTGATATCGGTAGTTATCAATGGGCTGATGAAAATATTAAGTTAATTAACGTTTGCTGAGTGATCACTATGGTAAAGCATCTTATATTTGCTTACAACATGGTCAACTGATCGCTTATTCATGCAGAAATGGCAACACCTACAGATGTCCAAGGAGCCAGCCGGCGTCTCTGCCGCTTGTACCCGATGGGCACTCTTGGGTGTCAGGTAGCTGGGACTGTGTATGACATAGTTGGCAGGCACCATCACTAAGTGTTTGCAGAAAACTAGCATGATTTTAATTTCAGTTTACACCTTCTTGGCCGATAAAACTTAAATAACACCTAATGAAATATAACTCGTCTTTGTTTTTCATTTCTTTGCTAACAATGACTTGATCGGTCTTCTAAGTTAGGTGCTAACATGTTTACGCTGAAGCACCCAGGAGGAAGGAAATCTTATTCACATAATAGGAAGGATTAAAAGTTTTTTTGTTTTCGTGTTTGTTTTTAATTTCCGTATTTCCAGTTTCCTGCACGGAGCTATCTTTGCCTCCTGCAGGTGTTGAGTTAATGTTTATTACATCATACTTCAGAATTTGGGAGAGAGTTTCTGATATTTTAACCTAGTGGAAGTCATGAGCTGGAAAAATATATTATAAGATGATATCCCATAATAAAGTCGTTGTTTGAAAATCTACTTAGAAAACGCGGCCCTCCAGATTTTAGGTGTAGAATTTTATCCTACAGATATACTTGCACACAGCAAAATGATAGAAGGTTTTCCAAATAATCACTGTTTGTAACATAGTCAAAGAATGTAAACAGTCACATGTCCAAAGAGGGGTTTGGCTACATAAATTGTGGCAAATTCATATGGGGATATTTTGTACCTGTTTTATTTTATTTTTATAAAGATTTTATTTATTTATTTGACACAGAGAGAGAGGTCACAAGTAGGCAGAGAGGCAGGCAGAGGGAGAGGAGGAAGCAGGCTCCCTTCTGAGCAGAGAGCCCGATGCGGGGCTCGATCCCAGGACCCTGAGATCATGGCCTGAGCCGAAGGCAGAGGCTTTAACCCACTGAGCCACCCAGACGCCCCTTTGTAGCTGTTTTAAAGAATGAAGTGGTTTTTATGTATCGGTAAGGAAGGATTTCCAAGAGATACCACTAGGTGAAAATGAACAAGGTGCACAACAGTGAAAATACAATACCTCTCTAGCATCGTGTACCCTCTGTGAGCTATTTGCAGGTTGATTCTCTGAAAGGATACACAGAAAATCTGGTAGCAGGGGTTGCTGTCTTCCAGCAAGGGGATTTTCAGCCTGAGATGGGGCTTTTCGCTCTATATCTTTTTGTAATTTGAAATTTTTAAACCCTGTGCAAATACTACCAACTAAAAAAAAAAATGAATAAAAAATGCAAAGCTTTGTAGAAAGGTGAATGTAATATGTGACATAAGGAGAAAAATTAGGTTAGCTACTTTATTTACTGGTTGCCTCTTAAAGTGATAAACATATTTTTGTTTCAGTGTCCTGTCATTAAACCCCACAGTTTCTCCATGAAAATACTCTCCAGAGGGGCTTTTTTTTTTAATGTCTTGCCTTTGCATATACATTTTAATCATTTTAAAGACCATTCTAATCAACTAGCTGCTGAAATGACCAAACCCACTTGGTTGGCTTTTTTTTTTTTTTTTTAAAGAGAGAGAGAGAGTGCATGCTCATGCACGTGTGGGGGGTAGGGTGCGGTGCAGAGGGAGAGGGGGAGAGAATCTCGAGCAGGCCCCGTGCTCAGTGCAGAGCCTGACGAGGGGCTCCATCCCACGACCCTGAGATCATGACCTGAGCTGAATGAGTTGGACGCTTAACCGACTGAGCCACCCAGGCACCCCTAGATGACACGTGATGCAGATAAAATACAGCCACAAAATGAGTCATTCTCCAGTAGGAAAACTTGTAAATAGAAAATAGAAATGATTTTTGTCTGTACGAAGTTATGGTGGAGAGTAGGTTGTGTTTTTTTTTGTTTTTTGTTTTGGCTTATTGAAAACTTATCAGACAAAAGTCTTAGATTCTTTCTTATGATTGCATTTCCCTCTCCCTTCTTTCTCTTTCCTTCCTCTCTCCTCCCCTCCCTTCCTCTCTTTCTCTAATTCTTGGCGCATGTTTTCCACTCCCTTCCTCACACTCTCTGGGTCATTCACTTGCTCTCCTAGCCTTAAAGTTGTGTGCGTCTTCTGTAAAAAGAAGTGTTTTCAAGAACACTTGAAAAATGTGATTTTCACAATTTTCGCAGATTTCGAGAAATCTGAGCAGTCTTGCTGTGAAGCACATTGTGCTAACATGCCGTGAAAGAGGAATGCAGTCTATGGCAGAATGACAGCATGATTGCAATGACGGCAGTATGCGCTGGTGGTTTTCTCCTAAGTCCTGGATGCAAGTGTAGCTCTGCTTAGTGGAACGAGGCTCTTTTGTGATGCGTCACCTCTCTGGTTCCCACATCAGCCTGACAGTGAGGAGCTCCCAGTAGTGAGATGAGCAGTCATGTTAGAATCCCATACATAGGGGGATCCTATAACTTACTACCTAAACCGAGACACTCTTTTTTTTTTTTTTTTAAAGATTTTATTTATTTATTTGACAGAGGGAGAGAGAGAGATCACAAGTAGGCAGAGAGGCAGGCAGAGAGAGAGGGGGAAGCAGGCTCCCTGCTGAGCAGAGAGCCCGATGCGGGGCTCGATCCCAGGACCCTGAGATCATGATCTGAAACGAAAGCAGAGGCTTTAACCCACTGAGCCACCCAGGCGCCCCTAAACCGAGACACTCTTGAGAGTGGGAGGGGATGCTGTTGGTGGACAGGTGGGGGCAGCCCATAAACTAGGACGATCCCGCCCCCTGCAATGGAGGTCCTCTGGGCATAAACACTGCTAGGACAAGAAAAAAACCACACTTACCAGTCACAGCTCCAGAACTGTATGAATATGTACCTGCAGAGAAGAGATGACAGCTCAGTTATTGCGGTAGTCCTAAAGGCATTAATTTCTCATTAAGTGGGAAGAATTTTGGACACTTTGCCTCCCATCCTAAAGCCTGGAGAGATTCATGGCTGGCAAAACCAAATTCCCTTTAGCAGAGAACAAGGGTAATTTATTTAGATGCTGGGTCATGCTTAAGCAAATATGCCCTTTTTTTGCACAGCGAAGGAAACCATCAACAAAACAAAAAGGCTACCTACTGAATGGGAGAAGATATTTGCAAGTGATATATCTGATAAGGGATTAATAGCCTAAATGTATAAAGAACTTCTACAACTCGACACACACACACACACACACACACATGAACACACACACAAGCAAATAATCCAATGAAAAATGGGCAGAGGACCAGACAGACATTTTCCCAAAGAAGACACACAGATGGCCAACAGGCACACGAATCATCAGGGAAAGGCAAATGAAAAACCACAATGCGATATTACCTTACACCTGTGAGAATGGCTAGAATCAAAAAGACAAGAAACAATTGTCAGGGAGGATGTGGAGGAAAGGAACCTCGTGCACTGTCGGGAATGCGAGCTGGTGCAGCCACTGCAGAAAATAGTATGGAGGCTCCTCCAAATACTAAAAATGGAAATAGCTATGTGATTCAGTCATTCTGCTGGGTACTTACCCAAAGAAAACAACAGCACTAATTTGGACAGATATACGCCCCTGTGTTTATTGCAGCATTATTTACAGTAGGCAAGACATGGAGGCAGCTCAAGCGGCCATCAGGAGAAGAACGGGTAAAGAAGATGTGGTGTATATGTACACAGTATTACTCAGCCACAAAAAAGAACGAAATCTTGCCCTTTGAGATAACAGTGGACAGACGTAGAGTGTATTAGGCGAAGCGAAATGAGTCCAACAGAGAAAGGCAAATACCACATGATTTCACTTAGATGTGGAATCTACAAAATGAAACCGATGAACAGACAAAAGCAGAAACAGACCCAAAAACACAGAGAACAAACTGATGACAGCCCGAGAAGGGAGGAGCGTGGGGGGAAGGGGAGTGGGAGGTCCAGGCTTCCAGTGATGGAATGAATGAGTCACAGGGATGAAAGGTACAGCACGGGGAGTATGGCCGATGGCATCGTAGTAGAGAAAAACACGCCACAAAGAATCCAAATGGCTTTACGGAATATGCGGATTACCAAGAGCTTTTCCATCCCAGAGACTGTGACTCCGGATTGCAGAAGGCTTCCGCTGTCCCCTCATATCTGCCCCCAGGGAGGCAGATATTACTCAGACTGGCAAAGCCTCTGCCATGCAGGTCAAGACGGTGAGCCTTGTCCCATCCGGGAGATGGGCTTTCTTTTCCAGCCGGGCTGAACCAGGGCAGAGCACAGAGGTTAGAGAGCAGAGAAGCAGGCAGAAGGGTTATTGAGTCGTCTGGACTTGGGATCGGATGGTATAGTGCTGTGCAGTCTGCTCCCTCGAGGTCTCCACCCGCATCTCAGAAGCCGCTCGTGGGCGGCTGACTTCTCCTAACATTCTAACCTGGCGTCTCCTGGGAGGCAGAGGGAGTGTGTTCCAAGGCCTCTGCTGTTGTCTGAGCTGGGGCTTGGGAGGGTTCAGGACTGATCGGCCCTGCGGTTCCTGTAGCAGGAGGCTTTGGCGGCATCAGCCTGGAGCCTGGCACCAGAGTGGGCTTTGTGGCCACTGTGCTGTCTGACTTGGAAGTGAGAGCGGGCTCTGTGGGAAAGTGCAAGATATGGAGAACATAAATATTTAGGACGTTGTCTCTGCTCAGCTCCGGAAGAGAGTGGACTCAACATCGGGTCTAGTGAAGTCCGCCGAGGGCCAGCCCTCCCCCGGCGCACTCCTCCGTGGCTCTTTGGGAAAATCCCTTACGTGGGTAACCTATTCATCCACCCGGAATGGCCACAGGACTTTCCAGAATGCTAGGGGCTCTGCAGCTGTTTTCATGGCACGCCTGAGTTAAAGATGCCACAGGTTGGAGTAGATCCGGGCTTGTGTCCTAGAGAAGGCACCTGAGATGCTGCGAGAGGCTGCTCTCAAAACCCGAGTGTGACTGTATTTGCCAAAGACATCCGGGGTGCTCATTTTCGCTTATTTTTGCATGTTTGCACACGACTTCTGAAATAAGGGGAAGCCTGAGGTTCGGCCTGACGGAATCTTAGCATACTTGAAGGAAGGATCCCCCAAAGCATTTCCATCCACAGGCCCCTGGCCGCGTCACCCCGTGTCGGAGACTACACTCCCTCGACTGAGATCCTGACTGCACACTTTCGCCTGACCAAGTGTTGGATGCACAAAGGCAAGGCTGGGAGAGACCACGTGATCATTCTCATCGGTTGGTGAACCAGATGTGACTCGGGTCAAAGGGGTTTTGGAATTGCCCCAAACTTAGATGTAGCCAGCGCTCAACTGTATCTTCCTGTTTGTAGCCAACGAACTACCTCACTAACCAGGAGGAAGCCTCCTTCTGGCCTCGCTATCTTCCCTTCAGTACTGGTTCTCAGCTTTGGCTCCCTAAGAATTACCTGGGGAGCTTCTAGAACCCTAATTCCCAGACTGCTCCCCAGACCGCCAGAGTTCCAGGGAGATCCCCGCGTGCATCCACGGTTCGGAAGCCGTGCTCTAGGGAAGGCGAGCCCGAGCAGTGCAGCCGACAGCAGCAGGATGACTGTGACTGGGCAGGAAGGGGAAGACAGGGACGGGGAAACGCCACACTGGATAATGGGACACAAAAAATCAGGAGGTCAGTGTAAAGTAAGGCTTTTCTAGGATGCAGGGCACACTGTCCCAAGATATTAGCATCTACAATTTCAAATCTTCTTAACATGAGGATAGTGCTGAGGAGCTTGGGATAGAAGATTAGCTAAGACCCTGGAAATGGGTAATGTTGGCAGCTTTGTGCAATGCTTCTGTACCAGAGCGATCACGGTTGGGACCGTTGGAGGACCAGTTCTGCACGGGGCTCTCATGCTTCTGCACGCCTTGTCAGCAGAGGCACTGGCAGCCTTCTCCTGGGACTATCTTTTCAAAGATGCTCCTATGGCCTTGGGAGGTGGAGGCAGCACCTCTCCTTGGAGCAAAGGGTAGACATGGTCAGTTATCAAAGACTCCAGGGTCTTGGGGCACCTGGGTGGGTCAGTTGGTTAAGTGTCTGGCTGTATTGATTTTGGCTCAGGTCGTGATCTCAGGGTGCTGGGACAGAGCCCATCATTGGGTTCTCCGCTCAGTGTAGAGTCCGCTTGAGATTCTCTCTCTCCCTCTGCCTCTGCCCCTCCCCGACTCAAGAGCTTCCCCTCTCTTAAATAAATAAATAAGAAATAATTAAAAAAAGAAAAAAAAGCCACCAGTTTCTTGAACTCAGGCTTCCTCTGCTATGAAGCAGCCCGCTGAATGTACGGGCATCTTGGAGGCCCATCCCTGTTGCCCCTGTGGGATACAGAGATGAGGGAATTGAGGCAAACATGCCGAGTAAGTAAGTGAGTAGAACGTCCTTGGTCTCTGAAGCAGGAACGCCCTGTTTTCCACTGGCACCATGACACGCTGTCGGGCTAACATGCAAGGCAGGCAAAACCGCAGATCCTCCCCAGTTTTGATGAGGAAGTGGGTCTACAGCTGAGTCTGATCTAGCATATTCAGAGTGGATTTCGAGCCGTCATTAATTACGTGCAACTGAAACCTAGCTATCAAGCAACTTCGATTTCAAAGAGAAAATTAAGCTAATATAAAATTTAATGTTGACATTAATTAAAAGTGGGTTCTGTTGCTGAAGTTGGCCATGGAACTCCAGCAGTGGTCCAAGAATCTGCAGGACTCAGAGGGACCTGCGTGGTCACAGGGAATGGGAGCCCTTAAAAAGTTTCCAACATCCCTACCTTTTCCAGAAAGGGAGGTGCTCTCTGGCTCTGGGGTCACCCCTGCCGGCACTTCTGTGGAGGATGGCCTTAGGTGAGTCAGGGAGGGGTCTCCTAGAGAGAGGATAACCACAGGGCGTTCATGAGCCTAAGGGTGGAACCTGGAGTGCCTCACAACCACATATAAATAAAAAGTAAATATCTAAATTTAAAATAGAGATATCTGGCTTCCTGGGGTAGGTCAGAAGCACAAGAAGTAAGCAACAATGTTTCCCAATCTTCCATTCCCATGCAAATGCAAACAGACAGCAAACTTTTTCTAGCCTTTCTAAAAGACTGCACACATATCAAATGTCTTGTTATTTTCGGTTAGAATGATATCAAAGAGATTTACTCAGTTTTATAATACCGTCTTTTACATGGGAAAATAAATGATTACTCAGTACATTCAGTTGTTTAATAAGGAAAAAAAAAAAAAAGCATTCCAAATACAGGAGGTTAGGAAAAGTAACGTAGGGAATTGTTAGTGGTAGAAGGTGAGGCATCTTTGGGCTACACAAAACCTAAAAGATCCTCCAGTCTTTCGATTCTATTAGTCTATGATCCCAGGTCTCTCCCCCTCCTTTCCTCTCCTCCCACCCCCCACCAACCGGTTCCGAGCCTCCAACTCTTCTCCATCTTCGATTCATTCACACAAAGGAATTGGCACTTTGAAGAAACACTCCCTTTGCCTGTGCTGGAAAGCCCTTGTTTTTGCCCCTGGATCACAGATACCAGCGGGGGTCCTGACTGGACAGAATAAGACGTCCACTCTGTGTCTTTGCCACAGTGTTACTGCTCATACCTTCCTCACCCAGCTAGCTCATCACTTCAGTTGCACTTGACGTCATGTGGCTCTGTGTCCCCCAGCTGAGCAATTCCTTTGCAACAAACAGAAGGCTTCTTCCTTGCCCTGCCTCTGATGTCTGCATGATGTTATGTGGGGGGGGGGGGGGGGGGCAGGTGCACAAAATCAATGAGAAGGTCTGGCTCTTCGAGGAATCTCACAGCAGAGTCAGTTTGCTCTAGAACAACCCCTTTTGTCAATTCCCCAGAGAGGACTTGAGAATTTTCACATGTATGAGAAAGTATGTAGCTTGCCTTTGGACATGTACCAAATATGCAGTAAACCATGAGTTAATCTTTATTTTTCTAGAGTAAGGGGCTTAGTATTCCTGGAAATAACACTGTTGACTTCCACTCCAAGACCGCTGGCTTCTGACATAGTTTTCCAGTTGTGGATGGTTCAAAGAAAAAATAGATTCTGACAACCATCCCTCACGTGGGCTCTGGAGTGCTGGCTGGACACCAGACATGGGTGACCAAGCTAAGGGAGTCTCTGCCTCTTGGGTAGCCCCCATTCTCCTGGGTGGGGAACAACAAAGAACACTAATAATTTCCCTACAGGCTGTCTGCTAGGGAGAAACCGGGGAAGCTCTCTGGGAAGCATGCCGTGAGCACACACGCTTTGTAGCCAAATCCTTCTACCATAATCCTAAAGGCTTACCTCAGAGATGTTGTGGGTTCAGTTCTAGACCACCACAATAAAGTAAATGTGGCAATAAAGCAAGTCAAATGACTATTTTTGTTTCTTAGTGCATAAAAAAGTTATGTTTGCACCAAACTATAGTCTATGAAGTGGGCAATAGCTTAGTGTCTAAAAAAATTAATATATATGCCTTAATTTAAAAATACCGCTAAAAAATGCTAACCATCATTTGACCTTTCAGTGAGCCATAATCTTTGCTGGTGGGGGGGGGGGTTTCTTGCCTCGATGTTGATGGCCACTGACTGATGAGGTTGGTGGCTGCTGAAGCTGGGGGTGACTGTGGCCATCGCATAACATAGGCCACCGATGAAGTTTGCCGCAATGACTGACTCTTCCTTTCACGAATGATTTCTTTGTAGCAGGTGGTGCTGTTTGATAGCATTTTACCCACAGTAGAACTTCCTTCAAAACTGGAGTCAGTCCTCTCAGACCCTGCCACCGCTTTATCAACTGAGTTTACGTAATATTCTAAATCCTTTGTTGTTAATTTAACCAGGAGTAGATTCCATCTCAAGAACCCACTTTCCTTGCTCATCCGTAAGAGCAACTCCTCATCTGTTCGAGTTTGATCATGAGATCACAGCAGTTCAGTCCCATCTTCAGGCTCCATTTCTAATTCTGGGTCTCTGGCTGTTTCCACCTCGTCTGCATGACTTCCTCCACTGAAGTCTTGAGCCCCTCAAAGTCATCCTTGAGGGCTGGAATCAACTTCTCCAAAACTCCTGTGAATGTATATATTTTGACCTCTTCCCATGAATCATGAATGTTCTTAGTGGCATCTGGAATGGTGAATCCTTTCCAGAAGCTTCTTAATTTACTTTGCTCAGATCCATCAGAGGAGTCACTATATCCGGCAACCATAGCCTTAGGGAATGTATTTCTTAAATACGAAGACTTGAAACTTGAAATGACTCCTTAATCCAGACACTGCAGAATGGATATTTTTTTAGCAGGCATGAAAACAATATTAATTTCATTTTCATCTCCATCAGAGTTCTCGGGTGACCAGGCGCATTGTCAATGAGCAGTCATCTTTTGAAAGGAAACTTCCTGAGCAGTAGGTCTCAACAGTAGGCTGAAAATATTCGGTAAACCATGTTGTAAGCAGATGTGCTGTCATCCGGGGTCTCTTCCGCTTATAGAGCACAGTCAGAGTAGATTTGCCATCATTCTTAAGGTTCCTGGGATTTTCAAGATGGTCAGCGAGCGCAGGCTTCAACTTAAAGTCAGCAGCTACATCAGCCCCTAACGAGAGAGTCAGCTTGTCCTTTGAAGCTTTGAAGGCAGGCATTGACTTCTCTCCAGCTGGGAAAGTCCTAGATGGGCTCTTCTTCCACACTAAGGCTGTTTTGTCTACCTTGAGGATCTGTTTAGTGTAGCAACTTTCATTACTTATGATAGCGAGATCTTCTGGATAACTTCCTGCTTCACTTTGCACTCGTATGTTGTGGAGACAGCTTCTTTCCTAGAAGCACATGAACCAACTGTGCTCACTTCAAGTATTTCTTCTGCATCTTCTTCATCTCTCTCAGCCTTCGTGGAATTGAGGAGAGGGCCTTGCTCTGGATGAGGCTTTGGCTTACGAGAGTGTTGTGGCTGGTTTGATCTTCTATTCGGACCCCTAAAACTTTCTCCATATCACCAGTAAGTCTGTCTTGCTTATTTACCTTTCATGTGTTCTCTAGAGTAGCACCTTCAGTTTCCTTCAAGAACTTTTCCTTTGCATTCATCACTTGGCACAAGAGGCCTATTTTTTGGCCTATCTTGACTGGACGTGCTTTTTTCACTAACCTAATCATTCCTAGTTTTGATTTGAAGAGAAAGATGTGAATCTTCCTTTCACATGAACCTTTAGAAGCTATCGTAGGGCTATGAATTAGCCTAATTTCAGTATTGTTCTGTCTCAGGGGATAGGGAGGTCCGAGGAGAGAGAGAGAGACAGGGGAATGGCCAGTCCATGGAGCAGTCAGGATACATATACAACATCCATTGATTCAGTTTACCTTCTTATGTGGGTGGTTTGTGGTGCCCCAAGGGAATTACAGTAGTAACATCAAAGATTACTGATCCCAGCTCCCACAACAAATACAAGAGAGTTTGAAATGCTGCGAGAATTATTAAAATGTGACACAGACACACAAAGTGAGCAAATACTGTTGGAAAAATGGCATCAATAGACTCGCTTGAGGCAGGATTGCCACAAACCTTCAATTCGTAAAAAACACAATTATCTGTAAAGTTCAATAAAGCATAATGCAACAAAATGAGGGATGGCTGTAGTTAATATTGACCAGGTTTCACTTTACACAGTATTGATGTCGGGTTCGTTTTCTAGATGAGGAACAAAGACTTCCAAGATGGTGAGACCCTTGCTCAAGGAACCCAAAATTGTGTGACCCTAAAGCCTATGTATTTCCAACTCCCAGGGGCGTTATTTAGAGGCCCATTGGTTTATTTAGCCTCAGCCCTTAACACAAATGTCTTGTCCCCCAGAGATGGGCTCCTTCCGCTTCCCACACTACAGTTGTGCTCTGTACAGCTTTGGGAAGGGGGATGGAGAGACTTGCAGGGATGGCTACTTACTGATGCACTTGAGATTGGGAATTGTCCAGTGGGCAATGTTCATGGTCTTGTTGAACACGCATTCAGTCAGGCTGGATGTCCCAGCTTTACGCTTGAAGCCGGAGTTACACGTGTACCGCTCCCGGGAGCTCACATTGTAACTCTTGACCCGGATGTCTGCATGTTCGACGGACGTGGGAGGAGGGCATGTGATGCCTGCAAGGGTGCAGATAAGACAGGAGAGATGAGCACATTTCAGCTTGCTCAGAAGGTGTTCTCCAGGGCAACTTGGGCGGCACTCAGTACCTTTGTAGCCAGGGTCTGGCTTTGCGAGGTGCCCCTAAGGATACAACCCAGATTCTAAGCATGTGGAAAACGTCCAGTAAGGGCTCTCATCATTTAGAAGCCTTCCAGGAGCCTTATCTTAAGTGCTCACCATCCAGCACGGCTAGGGGCGGGGGAGTCATCCATGGAAAGCCCCTCTCCCTTCCCTTCCCTCCCCAGCAATCTCTCAACATCTCTGTGTCTTTGGCCCCGTCCAGCCCGGCCTCTGCGCTCTCTTGCCCGAAAGCAGCAATAGCCTTTGAACGGGTCTCCCTGCCTGATCTCCCCGAAAGCCTTTAATCCACTTCCTTAATACAGCCAGTCATCTTTAGAAAGGCGCATTGGATGACTTCACTCCTTCCTGGTTGCCCGCTGCTCTTAGAATAAAAGCTAAAATCCCCAAGAAGTCTTCAAGGCTCTGCTGGACCTGCTCCCCGCTCCTCGGTTACTCTTCTCCCTGGTCACACTGGTCTTCCATCCCCCCATGCCACTCACTGTGCCCACTGCTCTCCCCAGCCCGTCTCCTGCCGTGCTTCCTAACATGAACGGGACTTGCTCAGGAAAGCCTTCCCTCCCTCCCCCTCCCCACCCAGCCAGCCAGGTCCCCTAGTTCTGTGTTCTCTCCCTGCGCAGTCAGCCACTCTCGTGGTTACACTGAAGACACTGATATGTAGGGGCTGCGTCTCATCGCTTGCATTTTGAGCCAAAATGTGGTGAGGGCCACATCTGTCTTGCCCAACACTGGATACAACAGCTGGCAAGCGAAGGTGTTCAGGAAAGAGTTGTTCAGGGAACGATGCTTATGTTGCATGTGCCCTTTACCCCAGCAATTTCATTTCTAGGAATTTACCTTCCGGATATACTGGTATATTTATGAAGTGAGTATGTGCAAAGTTATCGTTCGTAATAGCCAGTACCTAGAAACTACCTTGTATGTGGTCAGCGGAGACTAATTTAGTAAATTACAAGACAGCTACCCCGCGAAGAAGTACCACCTGGCTCCTTACAACAGATGAGGAAAGCTCTTTATGAACCGAAGTGGAAAGATCTCTAAGATACACGGTTAAGTTAGGAAGAAAAGGAACAGAACCCCATGTTTTATATGCTACCATCAGTGAAAAAAGAAGAAATGGTACCTATACACAATTTTTTGTCTATACGTAAAATCTCTGAAAGGATGCACGAGACTATTAGTGCTGGAGATGAGGCAGCTGAGAATATGCTGGGAGAGACTTTTTACTGAATGCCTTTTCATATATATATATATATTTTTGCCTTTTCATACTTTCTGAACTTTTCGTGGCGCAAATGTTTTACCTGTTAAAAATGCTTTTGGGGGCGCCTGGGTGGCTCAGTCAGTTAAGCATCTGTCTTCGGCTCAGGTCGTGATCCTGGGGTCCTGGGATCGAGTCCCGCATCGGGCTCCCTGCTCAGCGGGGAGTCTGCTTCTCCCTCTCCGTCTCCCCTCCCTTCCCTGCTTGTGCCCTCTCTCATATTTAACAAGCAGATGCTGACCAATCGAATAGCTGCAGGTGATAATTGGGACCGGGGGGTGGGATGACCGCTGGCCCCAGATGAAAGGCCACACTGATGAGGACGGCAGAATATTAGTTGTGCCTATGTTATACGCTGAATATTAGTTGTGCCTATATGTTATACGCTGAATATTAGTTGTGCCTATATGTTATACGCTGTCTTAAATATATGAAATACTGCATAATAGAAAGGTAGGGGATGGGAGATTTTAAAGGACCCTGCCACAGGAACTCAGAAATCTTGGTTGAGCCTAGCGCAGGAGAGGGATAAATCCTGCCGAGTGGGGGTGTTCAGTGCCTCGGCCGTACCATGCTGCCCTGCTACACGAATGTGAGAAATGCTAGAGATTCTGGAATTAGGAATTTTTGCCTGTCTCTGAGCACGTGAACACAGCTTGGGGAAACACTGAAGGCGAGAAGGTTTGCAAGGTCCTCTGGGAGAATTCTGGACACCCCTTTGGGAGACAACCCACATGCCCGCCCCCGCCCCCCAGTCCCTCCCAGCAGACTGTAGGGGTGACAAAGTGCATGCCACGTGATACCTTTTCTCAGACGAATGTCACCCAAAGAAGGTAAGAGCCAGAGCTAGAACGATTCGAGTTTTCTCTAACCCGTACAGCTGTGTTAAAAATGTCCCCCTTTTAATTAGAATCTGAAAGATTTGAGCAAGATTTAGACCCCGCGCTTTTCCTCACTATGAAACTTCCTGGCTACAAGCAGTGTCCTGGGACCCGCCCGCTCATGCACATTCGTTTCATTTTTGTGGCATTTCTACGGACAGATGCTCAGTAGATCTGCAGGAGAAGCTGGTCTAATGGCTTGGGGGCATGACCCCTGGTGAAGTTCTTGCTCCTCACGTCTGGGTTTCGGAATGTCCCAGGAGCAGAGAGTTCTAGTCTGAAAGTCTGACGACTGAGCTACCCACAAGTACCGTACGCTGTCCGGATCCCAGGGGATGAGAAGAGCTCAGTCACCTACCCAGACTAGACCTTGGTGCTAGGCCTCAGGGGGACAGATTCTGGAAAACGCTACCATCTTCTGCAGCTCTGCATGTCGCAGTGAGGATTCTGGCTTTTGGAACATGAATCCCCCATCCATCCTGGAAGATGTAGCGTTTCTGATCTTAAGCTGGGTGTTCTAAGTGGGGCTGGTTTCCGTCTGTCTCCGTCAAATAAGCCACTCTTGTCTGATTTACCCGGATAGTATCTGTGTCTGCTTTCCAGCAATCTGAGCCTCCTTTGGGTTGGGCAGGATCTGGGGTCAGCTTTGACTGGCCATGGGCCCCCAAATGGCAGCTTTCTCCTTCCTTGTTACCTGCTCCCTGTGGGTTGGCCTGTCTCTGCCTAGAAACCCTAGCTTTCGGGACTAGGGCCCTGACTGCCCCCTGCCCAGGTCTTGCCCGTCTTTTCCTCCAGAGAGCAGTCCCTGCATTGTCAAACTGCCCGGCCACTGGCTTAGGTTTGGATGTCTAAGAACGACCGCCGGAATCGCCAAGACACCTACTCACGCCGGGACCCCTTAGGCCACGTCTGCCTGGCCGGGTGGGTCTCCTCAGGCATTAGAATCAGGGATCCCCCTCCAAATTCACAATGTGGTCAGAACAATCTACTGGAAGGGCAGCCCACCAGTGGGTCAGCTGTCAGACTCTCCCCTCCTCCTTCAGGAAGGCCTCCCCCGTGGGCTCTCCTGGCTGAGGCCCCAGCACGTCTCCGACCTCAGCCCACTGAGCTATGATAGCCCCACGGGTCAGGAAAGCCCAGGCCTTACTTTCGTCTTCCTGGTCTCAGGAAAGGGAAATGGATTGCTTGATTTTTTGTCCTTAATTCAACCACTGACTTTTCTTTTCAAATCCCATCGGCATCGAATCTTACATTTTGTACAATACAGTAGACATCCGTGCTGTTCTGATAGGTCTCCCCATTCTCTCTTCATTCACGTGGCCTTGAGAGCAGACTCGAACATCCCCTTTTCAGTGAGGTCGTAAGATAATCTTCATCCTCACTTACCAGTTTTCTAAAAGCATTATTTTCTTACTATTTCTATAAACAAAGTTAATAGAAGAGAGAAGAAATCTATCTGCTTCAATCTGCATCCTTTACCATCCCCTGCCCCCCTCTCTGTCCCATCTGTCTGGTCTTTGGGTTGTATCCCGTTCGCCCAAATCCCTTCCAAAACATTTTTACTCACCAGGTAGCGCTCGAGTTCCATTTTAATTTCAAATAATGTTCTGAATCTACTGACCTTCTCTCTCTCTCACCTTTTTTTTTTTTTTTTTTCAATCTCTGCTGTTTTCTGTGTTGTTTCTGGATTTGGAATTTTTGTCAGCGAATTCTTCTACCTCTCCTAAGTCTTGAAAATACTCTCCTCCATTTTGAATGGTGGTTTTCAACTTTCGGCGTTTGTGGCACACTTTGAAATAAAACACTTGTGACCTGCCACTCAGGAGGACTTACATGGCGACCGTGTCAGCCAGAGTTATAAAGAATCACGGCTACCATAGAAGGCACCGGTGCCGTCGTGTGACTCAGGAGGCTGTCCTTTGGAGCAGGTGGCTGTGTGGGGGGGACAGTCTACTGAGTATATGAGAACTCAGAGTTCTTACACATTTCAGTAACTACACAGCCTTTTTTGTGGTAGCTTGACTTATTCCCCTTACCTTAGCTTCACAGCACATAGTACCCCTCTCAGCCCACCCGCACCGCCCACGCCAAACATTGTTGTCCTTGCAGGTATATTCACTTTAGTAACAGTGAAGGTGACACATCAAACAGGAAAGGAGTCACAGGAAGCATGCTACGCGCACACTCGAGAACCACTGTTTTAGAAGGAAAAGCGAGCCGGGACAGATCCTGAGTCAACAGGGACAGACTTAGAGCCTCTGCAGAATCTCCTCCGAAGCCCATCTCTGCTGTTAAATCTGAGGGCAAAGGGGTAAAGTCACTGTCAACGCTGCCTTTCTTCTGGGTAATCTGTGGGAATCAGTTGTCACCAATGAGAAAGACGGGTACCGTGCAGGTTTCTTGCCGTTGGAGGAAGAAGTTGTAACTATGGAATGGGAGAAAGGATGACTAGAATGTACCCATTGGGGTTAGAAGAGAACGGGGGTTGGAGATATTGGTATGTAATCATCGTATGAGTGTTCGTGTGCGTGTGTACATATGTCTGTACGTGGCAATGTGTTGTGGCAAGTGTGTGTGTGCGCATGCGCACACGCTAGCTTTGTCCTCTTACCATACCTAGAAGCAATGACGCATTAACAGTGAGCATACTTGGTGCCCAGATCTTGGTAGTCACCAAAAGAAACCATGACTACTTGGAGAGAAGGCTGATTCCAGGGCTAGGATGGGGAAAGTGTTTTGATCTTTTCTTTTTTTCTTTTAAGATTTTATTTATTTATTAATTATTTATTTATTTGAGAGAGACAGAGAGAATGAGAGAGAAAGCATGAGAGGGGGGAGAGTCAGAGGGAGAAGCAGACTCCCCGCCGAGCAGGGAGCCGGATTCGGGACTCGATCCCGGGACTCCGGGATCATGACCTGAGCTGAAGGCAGTTGCCCAACCAACTGAGCCACCCAGGCACCCAACATTCTTTTTTATTTCTTTCTTTATTTTTAAAGATTCTATTTATTGAGCGAGAGACCACACATGGGGAGGGGCAGAAGGAGATGGAGAGAGAGAATCTTCAGCCTGTCTCACGCCCAGCATAGAGCCTGATGTGAGGCTCAATCTCATGGCCCTGAGATCATGACCTGAACTTAAATCAAGAGTCAGACGCTTAACTGACTGAGCCACCCAGGGGCCCCGCATTTTGATCTTTTAAAAGATCAAAAGATGAGCCTGGAATATCTTGTTGTACCAGAAAGTAAGGAAATAGCCAAAGAAAGATGGCGACATTGTCAAAAGGATATAGTGCGAAGTCTGAACTGGCTCTACTGGCCACATCTGGGACCATTCGAGTATCAAAGCAAGTAAAGAGACTAACAGATTATGGAACAAAATAAAACTCCATAAGTCTGTACTAATATAAATCAATAAATCAATAGATAAGCAGAGGAGAAGAGAGAGCCCTCTTTACAGTATAAAGCTAACTAATATAGAAGGAATGATGGAGTAAGAGAAGAAACAATGGATGCTAGAATGAGCGGATTAAAGTTTGATAAGGGACAGATGTTTATATAGGTGGTGGATTGCACTAGGTCAGTTTAGCTAAGCTGGACACGCATTCCCTGAATCCCCTTCCCTGCGTGGTGCCCAGTTAACCTGTGGTACAATCACTAATCTTGGGACCAATTAATTTCATGTGCCTCCTGATACGATTCACTGAGAAGGACACAACATCACACCTCTGGTATTTCTCCCCCAGATCCATGATCTGAATCTAATCATGAGGAAACACTAGATGAACCTAAATCGAGGGACATTCTGAAAAACAGCCTGTATTCGAGATTAAGAAAGGTAAGGGGTGTGCCTGGGTGGCTCCATTGGTTGTGTTTGGCTCTTTTTTTTAAGATTTTATTTATTTATGAGAGAGAGAGAGGGAAAGACGGAAGGCGAGAGAGGGGAGAGTGGGGGGAGGAGCAGAGGGAGAGGGACAAGCAGACTCCTTACTGGGCACGGAGCCAGACCTGGGGCTCAAACTCAGGACCTGAGATCATGACCTGAGCTGAAACCAAGAGTCAGACACTTAACTGACTGAGCCACCCAGGTGCCCCAAGTGCCTGACTCTTGATTTCGGCTGGGTCATGAGCTCAGGGTTGCAGGATTAAGCCCCATGTCAGATTCCATGCTGGGTGTCCCTCTGCCCCTCCCCCACTC
The DNA here is from genome assembly GCA_028534135.1 of Potos flavus. Classification (NCBI taxonomy): domain Eukaryota; kingdom Metazoa; phylum Chordata; class Mammalia; order Carnivora; family Procyonidae; genus Potos; species Potos flavus. The sequence continues at coordinate 118,760,117 of CM052897.1, read as the reverse complement.
ACGGGCATGCGGGTTCTCTCAAAAAAAAAAAAAGAAAGAAAGATAAGGAAAGGCAGAGGAAAGAGGCTAAAGAGACATGGCAACAAAATGCCCCATGTGGCCCTGGATTAGATCCAGAATTAGGGAGAAAATGGTGAGCAAGGGCATTTGGGGGACAATGGACAAAATCTGAATATGGCCTGAGTATTAGATAATAATATTGTGTCAAAGTTAAATTTCCTGGTTTTTGATAATTGTTCTGTGATTATGTGAGAATGTTGTGTTTAAAGAAGGTACACTAGAGAACGTATTCTTGGGAAACATTTACTGAGGATTTAGGCATAAAAGGCATAATATCTCTAACTTACTTTCAAATGCTTTAGAGGAAAAAGCACATGTGTAATAAATATATGTGGTTAGAGACGGGGGATGGTAAAGCACTGGGGCAAAATGTAAACGGTGAATCTGGGTCAAGAGTATTCAGAGGTCTCTTCTGTCTTTGCAGTTTCACTCTAAATTTGAGGTTGCATCAGAATAAATAAGTTAAAAAATAAGCAAAGTAAGTAACCAAATAAAAACCACTTGGTGAATGGCGCTTGAGTCCATTTCTTTGAGGACCGCTCTTAAGAAAAAAAAATTATTTATTTATTTGACAGAGAGAGAGAGTAAGAGAGAGAGGGAGAGAGCACAAGCAGGGGGAGCTGCAGGCAGAGGGAGAGGGAGAAGCAGGCTCCCCACTGCGCTGAGCCGAAGGCAGACGCCTAACCGACTGAGCCACCCAGGTTCCGAGGCTTGCTCTTGAAGGAAACTCTAAGAACCTTTGACAACTCAGGCCAAGATTACAATTTAGTCAGGAAAATGTTCTTGAATTATCTCCCTACTTGTGGTATCCAGAGTGCTGCTTTTCCCTCTTGCCTTGTCCCCTAGTCACACCGTTTCGAGTTCCTCCTTCCATTCCCAGGGTCTAAAAGCAGTGTTTGCGTTCTCTCTACATTCGGTACTTTGCAGCTTTGGCCTGGTGCACGGGCTCATCATTGCCATAGTTGAGTCCTTGTTCTGCTCTATCAACTCTGCTCCTTACTGCCTTCATCTTCGTCTTGGGCCCTCTAGGTCAGCGACTCCTGAATGTGAGTGTACAGTAGTAGAACCACCTGGAGGGTTTGTTAAAACCCAGAGGGCCCCCCTCCCAGAGCTCCTGAGTCAATAGGGCCGGGGCCGGGGCTGAGAATCTGCATTTCTCACCAGTTCCAGGTGCCGGCGATGCCGCGGGAAGCATGCCCATGCCACACAGAACCATGCTATCTGGTTCACGGTGCAGAGTCTCCCGGCATCACGTCAAGTTACTTTCTAGTGTGGATTTAAAGCTTCTCTTGAACATATGAACAACTGCTCGTTCATACCTTTCTACGGTATCGTTACCATCAATGAAGATTTCTTTTACGGGTTGCTCCTGATGTGCTTTTCTGAATTTCTAGTCTAATAGTTTTTAATTGGACCCAATTCCCCCACCTCCATCTAAAAAATGTACCCACCCGCTATGCACACGTGTGTATGTGTGTGTGCGCGCGAGTGTGTGTTTAGCTCAGGAGTACCATGGGTTTGGCTCCATGCTGCCAATATCTTAAATGTGTGTCTTCGGTGCTTTGCTCTATGTTAACACAGATGGGAAAATACTTAGAGCTGGAGGATTGGGTGGAACGGGGAGGGATGATCATAAAACACTCCACTCTAGAAATATTTAACCGTAGACCAGAGCACATAGTCCCATAAAAATACTAGACTCTGTTCTATGATAAAATGTTCCTTCCTTCTGAGGAAGCCCGGATTGACCACGGACCTTTGGACCACTCAGGTACTATTACATCATTGGTGACTGGACAGTCTCCATTCAGCCACAAATCAGTGATGCCAGAGGACACGAGAGACAAGAAGTCCCCAGAGGGGAAGGGTAGGCAAAGACTGGAGTTAGCTGGTAGGAGTGTATTGAACTGGTTTTTCCTTATTATCCCCTTTCCTTCCTTATGCCAAGTTTGCTCTCTGATGCTGACAGCATCACTTTCGTGGGCCTAGAGGAACTTGTGAGATCCCAGAGTCAAGCTCTCAGCTTTGGCCCCTACCATGGGTTATTCTGAAACTTTGGAAGGGAGGGAGAATCGAAGAACCCTTACCTCACCCCAAACACCACACGTACAGTGACTTCCAACACCAGTCCATTTGGGGGGGGGGGATCGCAAAGACATCTGGCACGAAACTGTATTTGTCTTTTTGAACCTGATTATTTAACTTTAGAATATTGTCCTCAGCGCGATTCATATATGCTACAAATATTACATAATTTCCTTTCTTTTAAAGGCCGAATAATATCTCGTCGTTATGTATAGACCATATTTTGATTATCCATCATTCATTTGTTGATGGATACTTGGATTGATAACATGTTTTAGCTATTGTGAATTAAGGCTGCTATGAACACGGATGTACAAATACCTCTCTGAGACCCTACTTTTAAATCATTTGGGTGTATACCCAAGGTGGAATTGCTGGAGCATAGAGTAATTCTATTTTTAACTTTTTGAGGAACTGCCATGCTGTTTTCCACAGTGGCTGCACCAGCTTGCACTCCCACCAACAGTACACAAAGGCTCCTTTTCTCTACACACTCTTGTTTTTGTTGTTGTTGACAGTAGTCATCTTAATGGGTATGAGATGTAGCTCACTGTAATTTTGATGTGCATCCCCCTAGTGATTAGAATCTTTTCATGTACCTACTGCCATTTTTTATATCTTCTTTGGGGAAATCCTTATTCAAGTTCTCTGCCCAGTTTTGAATTGGGCTGTTTGTTTTTTTGTTGTTGAGTGTTAGGGGTTTTCTCTCCATTCTGGATATTAATCCTTTATCAGATATATGATTTGCAGATATTTTCTCCCATTCTGTGGGTTGATTTTACTCTCTGGATAGGATCTTTTGGTGCACAAAATTTTAAAATTTTCACGAAGTCTAATATGTATGCTTTTTTTTCTTGTTTCCTGTGCCTTTGGTGTCATATCCAAGAAATCATTGCAAATCTGATGTCATGAAGCTTTAGTCCTATGTTTTCTTCTAAGAGTTTTATTTTATTTTTAAGTCTTATATTTTGGTCTTTTATCTATTTTGTGTTAATTTTTGTATATGGTATTATGTAAGGTACCAACCTCATTATTTTGCATGTGGATGTCCAGCTTCCCCAGCACTGTTTGTTAAAAAGACTGTCCTTTCCCAATTGAATGGTCTCGATACTCTTGTCAAAAATCATTTTGTCATATATGCGGTGGTTTATTTCTGGGCTTTCTATTCTATTTCATTCATTTGTATGTCTGTCTTAATGCCCATACCACACTGTTGTGATTACTGTAGTTTTATAGTAAGTTTTGAAATCAGGGTGTGTGAGTCCTCCAGTTTTGTTTTTCAAAATTGTTTTGGCTATTTGGGGTACCTTGTGCTTCCATATGAATTTTAGGATGGGTTTTTCTATTTCTGCAAAAGACATCATTGGGATTTTGATAGGAATTGCATTCAATCTGTAGATCACTTTGGGTAGTATTGACATTTTAATAACATTTAATAACGTTCAATCCATGACCATGGGATGTGTTTCCCTTTATTTGTGTCTTCTTTCATTTCTTTCAGCAATGCTTGGTAGTTTTCATTGTACAAGGCTTTCAGCTCCTTGATTAAGTGTATTCCACAGTATTTTATTATTTTTGAAGCTATTGAAAATGGAATTGTTTTTGTAATCTTCTTTCAGATTGTTCACTCTTAGTGTATAGAAATGCAACTGATCTTAATTTCTTACCAATACTATCCTTTTCTATTCAACTGAAATTCAGCTATGTAATCCTTTAACCACATGATTTTTTCTTCATTCAACTGAAACTGCCTTATACTTTCATTTATACCCAGACCTATTTCTGTATTCTCTTGTTTCACTAATCTATTTTTCTACTCCTATACTAATACCATATTAATTGATAAATTGATTTAACATTGGCCTTATTATATTTTGATACTCCTAACAGACCAAGTCCTCCTTGCCGTCTTTCTTCATTTTATTGGCTATTCTAAGTTAATTTTCTTCCTATATAAATGAAGACTGTGTTCTCAAAATACAAAAACCCTTTGATATTCTAGATGGAACAGCATTAAATTTATATATTTATTTTGGGAGAAACGACATTTTGATTTTAAGTCTTTCTGACCCAAATCATAGTGTGCCTTTGCATTTGTTCAAACTGTAATCATGTCTTTCAGCATGAGGGTCCTGAACAAAGGAATTTGAATGCCATCCCTGCTTAATATTATATTTTAAGAAGTTTGTTAGTTGGGCGAATGAGAAAAGTTCCTATTATGGACTAAACGTTTATAGCCCCCTCAGAATTCATACTTTGAGGCCCTGATCCCTAGTGTGATGGTATTTGGAGATGGGGCTATAAGGAAGTAATTAGGTTTAGATTAGGTCATGAAGGTGGGACACTCATGATGGGAACAGTAGCCATATATAGAAGTGGAAGATAGAGATTATAAGAAGAGATTTCTTTCCACATGTATACACTGAGGAAAGGTCATGTGAGTGCAGCACAGTGAGAAGGCAGCTGTCTACACCAGGAATTGGACCTTCACCAGGATTTGCCAGCATTTTGATCTTGGGATTTCCCAGCCTCTAGAACTGTAAGAAATAAATGTCTGTTGTTTAAACCAAAAAAAAAAAAAAAAAAAAAGCAACTGATTTTTGTAGGTTGACTTTGTGTCCTGCTACTTTTCTGAATTCACATATTAGTTCTAACAGTTTTTTTGTGGAATTTTAAAGATCATACCACCTGCAAACAGAGGTAATTTTACTTCTTTCTTTCCAATTTGGGTGCCTTTTATTTCTTTTTCTTGCCTAACTGCTGTGGTAGAACTTCCAGGGCTTTATTGAGTAGATGTGGTGAAAGCAGGCATCCTTGCCTTGTTCCTGATCTTAGAGGAAAAGTTTTCAGTCTTTCACCACTGAATATAATGTTCACTATTTTTATGTATGACTTTTATTATGTTGATGAAGTTTCATTTCCTTCTATTCCTAGTGTTTTGAGTGTTTTTTTTTTAATCATGAAAGGGTGTTGAATTTTTGTCAAATGTTTTTTCTCCATCAGTTGAGATGCTCATGTGTTCTCGTCCCTTCATTCTGTTAATGGGGTGTATTACACTGATCGATTTTCATAGGTTGAACCATCTTTGCATTCCAGGAATAAATCCCAATTGGTCATGGTGTATGATCCTTTTAACATGCTGCTGAATTCAGTTTACTAGTATTTTGTTAAGGATTTTTGCATCAATATTCATAAAGGATATTGGTCTGTAATGTTTTGTTCTTACAGTTTCCTTATCTGGCCTTGGTATCAGGGTAACGCTGGCCTCAGACTGAGTTAGGAAATGTTCCCTCCTCTAATTTTTTCTTTTTTAATTTAATTTTATTTTTTCAGTGTTCCAAGATTCATCGTTTATGTACCACACCCAGTGCTCCATGCAATACATGCCCTCCTCAATACCCACCACCAGACTCACCCAACCCCCCACCCCCTCCCCTCCAAAACCCTCAGTTTGTTTCTCTATATCCTTTTTAATTTTTTCTACCTTCTTGGTAGTTTTGTGTTTCTAGGGATTTGTTTGTTTCATCTAGGTTATCCAATTATTTATAAAAAATTGTCCATAGTACTCCCTTATAATCCTTTTCAGTTCTATAGAATTGGTAGTAATGTCCACACTTTCATTTCTGATTGAGTAATGTAAGTCATCTCTCTTTTTTTCTTAGTTCATCTAACTAGTCAATTTGGTTGATCTTTTTGAAGAACCAACTTTTGGTTTTATTGATTTTCTTGTTTTCCTATTCTCTAATCTTTGTTATTTCCTTCTGTTTGCTACCATTGGGTTTCGTTTGTTCTTTTTCTAGTGCCCTGAGGTATAAAGTGAAGTTGTTGACTTTAGATCTTTATTATTTTTTAATGTAAGCATAGATAGCTATAAATTTCCCCCTTACTAGTATCCAAAATCTATAAAGAACTTATCAAACTCAACTTCCAAAGAACAAATAATCCAATCAAGAAATGGGCAGAAGACATGAACAGACATTTCTGCAAAGAAGACATCCAAATGGCCAACAGACACATGAAAAAGTGCTCAACATCACTCGCCATCAGGGAAATACAAATCAAAACCACAGTGAGATACCACCTCACACCAGTCAGAATGGCTAAAATAAGCAGGTCAGGAAACGACAGATGTTGGCAGAGAAAGGGGAACCCTCCTACACTGTTGGTGGGAATGCAAGTTGGTACAGCCACTTTGGAAAACAGTATGGAGGTTCCTCAAAATGTTGAAAATAGAGCTACCCTACAACCCGGCAATCACACTACTGGGTATTTACCCTAAAGATACAAATGTAGTGATCCGAAGGGGCACGTGAACCTGAATGTTTATAGCAGGAACATCCACAATAGCCAAACTATGGAAAGAACCTAGATGTACATCAACAGATGAATGGATAAAGAAGAATGGTATATATATACAATGGAATACTATGCAGCCATCAAAAGAGATGAAATCTTGCCATTTGCAATCACATGGATGGAACTAGAGGGTATTATGCTGAGTGAAATAAGTCAATCAGAAAAAGACAATTATATGAGCTCTCTGATATGAGGAATTTGAGAGGCAGGGTGGGGGGTCATGGGGGTTAGGGAGGGAAAAAATGAAACAAGATGGGATCGGGAGGGAGACAAACCATAAGAGACTCTTAATCTCACGAAAAAACTGAGGGTTGCTGGGGGGGTAGGGGGTAGGGATAGGGTGGCTGGGTTATGGACATTGGGGAGGGTATGTGCTATGGTGAGTTCTGTGAAATGTGTAAGCCTGGCAATTCACAGACCTGTACCCCTGGGGCAAATAATACATTGTATGTTAATAATAATAAAAAAAGGATAATCACTGGGGAATATAAAATGTGTTGTACTTTTTCTCCTTAATGATAACAGCAAGAAAACAGTGCTTTCTTTTCAAGAATTTATTTGCTTGTGCATAATCATTATAAATATTATTTCTATATCTCCTAGATACTGCAGTCATGTCTCATTCTCTTTCATCTGGAAGCAGATGTGTATTAATTAAAATGAGTATTATTTAAAAAAAGTTCCCCCTTAGCTCTACTTTCACTATATTCCATTAGTTTTGGTATGTACATTTTCATTTTCATTCATCTCTAAGTATTTTCTAATTTCCCTATGATTTCTTCTTTGACCTTTTAGTTGTTTAAAAGTGTGTTGTCTAATTTCCACAAGTTTTCTGGTTTTCCTTCTGTTATTGATTTCTAACTTTATCCTGCTGTGATCAGATTAGATACTTTGTATGACATCTGTCTTTTTAAATCTATTGAGACTTAATTTGTTGGCCTAACATGTGGTCCGTCCCAGAAAATGTCCCATGTGGATTGAGAAGAATGTATATTTTGGTGGTCTGTTATTAGAATACATAAGTGTTTATAAATGTTACATCTTCTTGCTATATCGAAACTTTTATTAATATATAATGCCCTTTTTGTGTCTAAACATTTTTGATTTAAAGTCTATTTTGTCTGATATTAGTATAGCTATCCCTACTCTCTTTTGATTACTATTTTCATGGAATATCTTTTTGCATCTTTTCACTTTTAATCTATTTGTGTCTTAGGATCTTAGGTTTGTCTCTTATAGACAGTATATAATCAGTTCATTTGTGTGTGTTTGTGTGTGTTGCCAATCTCTGTTTTTCCATTAAAGAGTTTAATCCATTTACATTTAGAGTAATTACTGATAAGGAGAGACTTACTTCTGTCAATTTGCTTTTTGTTTTCTACGTGCCTTATAGCTTTTTCGCCCCTCATTTTCTGCATTACTGTCTTTTTTTTATGTTTAGTCAATTTGATGTCATGAAATGTTTAAATTTCTTTTACTTTCTCCACATCTTCCGTTAGTTCTTTGAGCATCTTTGAGACAGGTATTTTAAGTCTTTGTCTAGTATATCTGCCATCTGATCTTTTTCAGGGACAATTTCTGTTTCTTTCTTTCTTTCTTTTGACTGGGTCATACTTTCCTGCTTCTTTCTATGACTTGTGATTTTTTTTTTTTATTGAAAACTGAACATTTGGGGGCGCCTGGGTGGCTCAGTGGTTAAGCATCTGCCTTTGGCTCGGGTCATGATCCCAGGGTCCTGGGATTGAGCCCCACATCGGGCTCCCTGCTCGGCAGGAAGCCTGCTTCTCTCTATCCGACTCCCCCTGCTTGTGTTCCCTCTCTTGCGTGTCTCTCTCTGTCAAATAAATAAAATCTTAAAGAAAAAAAACAGAACATTTTAATCTAATAATGTGGTAACTATGGAAACCAGTTTTGCCCGTATTTCAGGGTTTGCTGTTATTTATTTATTTATTCTTTTGATTGTTTCAGGCTGTCATTTTGCCAGGAGTCAGCCTGAGGTGTGATCTTAAGGTCTTCTCGAGTCCTTTCTTTTCTTTTTAGAGATCCAAGTTTCTGTTTAGGATTATATTCCTGTTGCCTAAAGAATTAGAATTTCTAAGTGTTTCTTAAAGTGTAAGTCTGCTGGTGATGAATGCTTTCACTTTTTGTTTGTCAGAGAGTCTTTCTTCTGCTCTCAGTTTTCAAAAGATAATAACCAGGTTACCCTGGTTATAGAACTCTGGCTTGACAGTTTTTTTGTTTTGTTTTGTTTTGTTTTGTTTTGTTTTTTGTTTTGTTTTGTTTTGTTTTAACATCTTAAAGATGTTGATCCACTTTCTTATGGCTTGAATAATTTCTGGTAAGAAGTCTGCTCTAATTCTTATCTTCATTCTTCTGCGTGTAATGTATCTTTAGCCACTTTATCATAGTTTTTCTTCATCTTTGCTTTTCAGTGGTTTGAATACAATGTGTTTATATGTGAGGGTGTCTTGGATGGGAGAGGGGTGGGCATTTATCCTGCTTGATGTTCTCTGAGCTTCCTGGATCTGTGGCCTAATATCTTTTATAAATTCGAGGACATTCTCAACTATTATCTCTTCAAATATTTCTTCTGCTCCATTCTCTTTTGTTTCTGGAATTCTGGTTACATATATATTAGACCATTTTCTGTTGTCCTATAGTTCTTGGATACTTTGTCTCACATTTTTTTCCTCTCTTACTTTTTCTTTTTGTGTTTCTGTTAGAGTGATTTCTATGGACCTATATTCAAATTTATGCATTCTTTCCTTGGATGCATCAGGTATTCTGAGAAGCCTGTTGAAACCTTTCTTCATCTGTATTACCGTTTGTTTGTTTGTTTGTTTTTAATTTGTAACATTTCCATTTGACACTTTCCTATGGTTTCCACCTCTCAGCTGAAATTCCCCATTTGTTTGGAAATACCGTCCATCCTTTCCACCAGAGCCTTTAATAGGCTAGTGATATTTAACTTCCAGTCTCATAGCTCTGATTTTTGGGTCATCTCTGAATCTTGTTTATTGCTTGTCCCTTGATGATGGGATTGTGTTGTTGTTGTTGCATTTTTGTGTGTCACGTAATTTTTAATTGAAAGCTGGATTATGTGTATAGAACTGAGGTAAAATAATATTTATGCCTGAAAATGGCAAAACTTCTTTGGCTAGACTGACAGGGTAGGGGAATTGAGTCGGTCTAGTCAGTTGTTGAATTGGGTTTGGATTTTGTTGTGCTAAGGTTGCCTTCAGAACACCACTGGCTTCAAATTCCTCCAGTGTTATCGTGTGCGTAGGGCGGGTGCTGGAGGGCCAGAGGGATTTTCTGTGTTCCTAATCCACCCTAATCCACCAATCCACCAATCCACCTAATTCACCTTCCTCTCTCGTCCTTCTCTGCATGTCTAAACCCCAAGAGGGTATCTCCACACTCTTGCCCACCACACCGTCAGCGGTCGACTCTGTGTTGTTACTTGGTGCTTGCTTGCCTGGAGTAAAGAGAAATTTTCTGCTGTCCGCGTCCTGTAGGTCTTAGGCAGGCCCCGTGTGTCTGGCTCTTGGGGTTCGAGCTTTCAGTTTCATTGCTCCTTACTTCCTTGCAGTCAACTTCTCCCCTGCATCTTCACAGGTTTTGCATAGGGAAAAGCTTCCTTCCCCTTATTCCACAGCAGAGGACCTTCAGTGCTATTGGTATAGGATCCTGAGCCAGGACTAAGTATGACTGGGTTTATTTCTGGACTTACGATTCTGTTCCATCGATATATTTGTTCATTTGACACCAATACCACACTGTCTTGATTACTGTGGCTTTATAATAAATCTTTGTTAATCATTTTCAGAGTTTGGTCCCTTACTGAATTTTAGAATCGGTATATCAGTTTCTACCAAAAAAAAAAAATCCTATTGAAAGTTTGATTGAAATTGCATTAAGTCTATAGATCGAGTTGGGAAAGAAGTGACATCTTAATAATATTGAATCTTCTCAATATCTAGAAACACAGACTCTCTCTCAATTTATTTAAATCTTCAGTAATTTATCTTAGAAGTGTTTTATAGTTTTTGGTTACTGATTTTATACATTTTTTTTTGCTAGATGCATTCCTAAATATTTCCTGTTTTTTATGTCAACACAATGGTGTTTTTTTTTTCAATTTTTTCAATTTTTTCCCAATTTTTTCAATTTCTGACTGCTTGTTGCTAGTATTTTATATATTGATATTTGTGAGTTAATTGTGTATTCTGCAATTTTGCTAAAGTCACTTATTTTAAGAGCATTTTTGTAGATTCCATAGGATTTTCTCTGGAGATGATCATGTCATGAGATTATTTGAGTATATTTCATGATTTCATTTTATCCACTTTGTTGGCTTACTAACTGTAATTCTTTTGACCATATGATTTTGGTGGTTGCTTTAGGGTTCATGGTATATGTCTTTACCTCATCACAGTTCACTTTCAAGTGACATTATATCACTTCACTGGGGAGCCTGGGTGGCTCAGTGGGTTAAAGCCTCTGCCTTCGGCTCAGGTCATGATCTCGGGGTCCTGGGATCGAGCCCCGCATCGGGCTCTCTGCTTAGCAGGGAGCCTGCTTCCTCCTCTCTCGCTGCCTGCCTCTCTGCCTACTTGTGAACTCTCTCTCTCTGTCAAATAAATAAATAAAAATCTCACTTCACATATACAGTATAAGCACCTTAAGCACTATCCTTCCGTTTCTCTTTGCACAGCCTTTGTGCTATTGTTGTCATACATTTTGCTTCTACATATGTTATAAACACCAAAGTAGATTTGTTTTTGCTTTAAATAGTTGATTACATATTTTATTGGGTTTGGATTTTAATAGATATTTACCCTGTATTACTCATCATTTCGGGGTGTTTTGTGGCAAGAGGATTTTTCAGAATATCTACTCTGTCATTCTGCTGAAAAAGGAAATCTACTAGTGGTCTAATAGATTGTGAGTAGGCCTCAAAGAAAGATAATAATCGATATATGAATGCACAAGGATATCAATATACTGAAGCCAGCCCCTCAGCCACATGATGGCCCCTTATTTACCCTCCAAATCTGGACTCTCTCATAAGGACACTGGAGATAGTACATTTGATTATATCAATAACCTTTCTTTCTAGAGACCCCAGTCACATCTTTTGACACTTCAATTATAACTTCTCTATATATTTTCTCATAACATCATTCCTTAGATACTCCACATAAACAAGTGTTGCCTTATTTACAATATTGTGAGCTTTTTGGAGGTGGTGAACATATCTCAACGTTCTCTGGTGCTCCCACAGTGCCAAGCCTAGTACGTGATAGGTGCCTTCTGGGGCTAGTGGCTTATGAATATACAGAGAGGAAGGGATGAAGTAATGTAATTAGTTATAAATTTAAGGTTCTGGGATTTTAGAAACTCTTAAGTAGCCCCCCCCCAATAAAATATATATATATATATATATATATATATATATATATATATACACACACACACACACACACACACACATACAAGTCCTAGTGACCATAAATGAAGTCACCAAAATAGTGTGTAGGGCCACACCTTTCTCTATGTTGCAGAACTTGTGAATCGGACTTCTTTATCAAGTTGGTTTACGTAGTCTAATATAGTAAGTATCCTTGGCCTAGTCTCATATCCAGGGTTCAAAAGGTATCGTGTTAGCATGCCCCTCCCATTCTTTGAGTAGAGTCAGAATCCATTCCAATATTTTTTTTTGGTCATATTCTACCACTCATATGTCTACAGCATTCTAAGTGTGGTAGGAAGTATCAGATGTAACTTCCCCCTCACAAAGCTCATGGTGACACTGATGCATCGAAAACATAAAGGCCTCTGTGTTCACAGCAATCCATTTTTCCTTCATTATTTTTCTAGCTGAAATGCCAGCCAACCGGACACCTTCATTTCCTTTGGCACTCACTGTAAGTACGTGCTCTTCCCAGGTCATTATCTTTAACTCATCAATTCTGTTCTTTCTCTCTCAGGCTCCTTAATTGAAATTCCCAACCCACATTTTGTGTGGCAGAGGAATTCATCTTGGTTGGGGTCCTTAAAGATTGATTCGTGAGGGCTTGGAACAGTTGGGTGGCTATAGGCTGAAGGGCAAACAAAAGGGAAAGATGAAATACACTCTGTGCTTGTAAGGCTCAAGAGGAAATCTGCCCCCCCCCCTTCTTTTCCTTATTGAGACTGTCTCGGTTCAGGATTTCATCACCATTTACAGGAATTGTTGCAAAAGTCTCCAACTTGGCTGCCTGCCCCAAGACCCTCTTGACTACAGTTTACTCTTCACATGCTTTACAAGAGTCATCTTTCCACCATGCTGATCCAGTAATGTCCTCCTGCCCAGAGACCTTCAGTGGCTCCCTACTGCTCAGAAGAAAATCAAGTCTTTCCTAGTAGAAAACATTCAAATAACATCAGCCATGCATAATGAGTAACAGGGATATGACTGCAAGTGTAAATAGTAGGGGATTTTTATACATTTATTTACATAGTTACACACTATTTAGTAAAATCAATTTGGCCAAAGTGCTTTAGCCCAAAACAAGTTAATTGAAGTGATGATTTGATTGAAAAAGAATATCCCCCCCCCCAAAAAAAAAAAGAAAAGAAAAAAGAAAAAGAAAAAGAATATCCCCAGAAGCATTTCTGCCACCCTTTTTTAGACTTTGAGTTTTCCCTTGCCCTTTTTGCTCTATATAGCTTATTTTCATCCAATTGTTCCTACTCATTTTGAAACAACCTAAATATCCAGCCTACACATCGCTCTAGCAATAAAGAACTGTTTAAACAAATTGCAAAATATTATAAAATGCATGCGTAAAATATAAAATGTATGCACAGTTGTTATATGTGGTGACTTTATAGTTCTCTAACCTGAAATTGGTTCCAATTTGCAAAATTTATAAAGTCATGAAAACATTGCCAAACAAGATCTGCTGTAATTACTTAAAAATGATTCTGAAAAGAACCTCCAAATTCTATAGCCTTTTTGAGCTACTTCTTTTGTAGTTTTATTTTCTTTTTACAAAGTCAATTTAAATTATGACAGAAAAATAAGAAAAGGCAGACAACTACACACACACATACACACACACACAACTCATAGTGTCTCCCTACTCAATGATAGCTACTTCTAGATCTTCTAGTAAAAACTGAATAATATGATGCATATTATTTGAAAGCAACTGCATTTAATTTTTGCAGCCCTCCACTGTTGAACATTTAGGTTGAGTTCAATAAATCCCATATTTTGTGCATTTACGTTTTTATGACTTTTTTTTTTTTTTTTTTTGCTGTGAGTAGCAGCACCAAACAATAATAACTAGATAAAATTGATCTGAAATAGAAAATGAAAGTTTTGGGCAAAACTCCCCAGAATTCTGAAAAATGGCTTTAAAAATGTTGAAAGACACAAAAGTTGTAAAACCACCCCAAAACATACTAACACCCCGTATAACAGAAACCAAGACGGTATATTTATCTTCAAACAAATCCTCATCTTTAGCTGCTTTTGGCAAATCATCTGCAGCCTTTCAGGTTGTGAGGATCTTTAAGAAGTAAATTCCTTCTTGCCCAAGATGATGGGTTTTCCTTCCAAGTAATGCCTTTTGACTAAGAACAGATGACAGCAATTTGCTGCATCTGTTAGCACTGGAAACTAGCAGGAACGTATCTGAGACTATATTATTCGTTCCGCTGGTGATAAGAAATGGGCTTCTCTCTGTAATTTCTGATCGGGATCTTAACACCAAATAGCAAATTTAATAACTTGTATCCACCTCCCTTCCAAGTTCATTTAGAAACATTAGGTGCAAGCCCTTCTGTGAGCCCTCTGTTCATCTTTACCCTATAACTACATTGTCTGGATTATCGTAACCTTATAGTAAGTCTCAAAATCAGAAGTGTTTCTTCTCCAACTAAGAGAAAGTTGTCATTCAAAGTTGTTTTGGCTATACTGGTTCTTAGGCATTTCCATGCAAATTTGGAAGCAGTTTGTTAATTTTTGCAAGAAAGCCTGTAAAACTTGGACTTGGGGGGAGGAATATGGTTACTTTAGCAATATTGATTTGTCCAGTCCATGAACATGGTACATGTCTCCATTTGTTTAGGTCTGCTTTAATTTCTCTCAGCAGTGGTTTGTGGTTTTTTTTAGTGTATAGGTCTTTCTCATCTTTTGTCAGATTTATCCATAAGTGGTTCATACATTTTGATGCTATTGCAAATGATACATATATTTTTAAATTTCAACCAATTGAAATCTAAACGAATGTATAGAAATATAATTGGTTTTCACGGACTGATGTTTTGTCTGCGGCAACCAACACTTATATGAACATCTGATGTTCAAAATAAGTGTAAGAGCAATTCAGCTGAGATCATCTTTCAATAAATCACGCTGGGAAAATTGGATATCCATATGCAGAAATCCTGAAACCGAGCCAATATGGAATTTTAAATCCACACTTCATATTATATAAAAAATTAACTCACAATGATTCACAGACAGAAATGTAAAATCTTAAGGCTATAAAACGTCTAGAAGAAAACCTTTGTGACCTTGAGTTAGGCAAAGATTTCTTAGAGAGGACACTGAAAGCGTAATACATAAAAGAAATAAACTGAACTTCATCAAAATGAAAATTTTCTGCTCTTCATCAGACACTGTTAAGAGAATGAAAAGACAAGCCACAGACTCTGAGAAAATATTTGCAAATTGTATCTGATAAAGGTCTTGTATCCCAAACATATAAAGAACTCTTGAAACTCAGTAATAATTCAACAACTCAATTTTTAAAAGAGCAAAAGGTGTAACCAGATGCTTTACCAAAGAAGATGTATTTGATGGCAAATAAGCACATGAAAAGATGCTCAACATCACTGGTTATTAGGAAAATGCAAATGAAAAACTATGAGAAAAAAAAACGAGAGTCCACTACACACCTATTAGAATGAGTACAATTAAAGAGATTGACCAACCACACATACACACACTCAGACACACAGTTTGGTAAATAAATAAGGTGATGAATGTGTTAACCTTATTGTGGTAATCATTTCACAAGATGTACATATATTAAATCATCGTGTTGTATATCTTAAGCTTATGCAATGTTATACGTCAATTACATCTCAATAAAGCTGGAGAAAATTTTTCAAGGGGAAAAAAAAAAAAGACTGGCCCTACCACGTGCTGACAAGGATGTGGAGAAATTGGAATTCACACATCGCTGGTGGGAATATAAAAATTAAACACATGCATGTCGTATGATTCAACCATTCTGCTCCCACTGTCTCCACCCAAAAGAAATGCAAGCCTGTGTCCACACAAAACCGACATGTGAATATTCGTAACAGCTTTCAGTGTAACAGCCCCAAATCAGAAATGACCCAGACGTCCTGTAACGACCGAATGGATTAACGAACCGTGTGATACCCATGCAATGAAATACTTCTCGGCAACAAAAAGGAATGAGCTATTGATACAAATTACAAGATGGAGGGAGAATTCTCAGAACAATCCCTGTGACTGAAAGTAGCCAGACAAGAAAGAGTACATTTTGTATGACTTCATTTATATAACATCCTAGAAATGACAGCAAGTCAAAAGCCACCGAAATCCCAGGGTGGTGGCCTGGGGGCTGGGGCTGGGTGGGAGGTAAGGGTTACTCAGGACAAGAGGAAACTTTTCGTAGTGAGGATTAGATTTACCTTCATGATCATGATGGTTTCATGAGTGTAGACATTTACCTCGAAACCTATCAAATCATGTAATTAAATGTATGAAGTTTATTATCTATTACATCTCAACCTGTTCGGGAAACGCTAAGGAACACCAAGAGCTGCGGAATGGCAGCAGTACCCTTGAGAGGTCAAAAACCAGGCTGTAGGTGATGAGCTTTGGAGGGCTTGCATGCAGAGCTGTCTGCACTGGCTGGGATCGGCCTAAAGCTGCATCTCACTTTCACACTGTGCTGGTCCAGTTGCCCTAGTCTCTGGCTACGGGGCACACTGGCGAGGGAGATGAGAGGAACTGCCAGGTCACCAACGTAAGTCAGATTCTCAGATGGGGGGAGGGGAATCCATAGTCTCAATAACATAGAACTTCATGAAACCCAGCCCAGCTACAGGGATCACAGCAAGTCAGCCAGCGGCCACTGTGGATGGATACCTCTGGTCAAGTCCTGGGTAGATGGATTGGCCCGATTGGATGTAAAGTATTGGGAGTCTTGCCTTAAAACCCACACTCCACCCCCCCAACACACACAACATGGGGTGAACTAACTCTTGGAGAATCTATGAATGGGCTTTAAATGGGTCCCCAGCCCCAAAATTAGATGCATGTGCATTCATGCATTTTTCTGGGGAGAGGGTTCCTGGCTCTCATCGGACCCTCAGATTGCCAACAAGGATAAAGCCAGCGCACTCTCTCCTCCCTCCTCTCTAGCTCTCCAGGATGAAAACCTATGAGTCACTCATTCGGTTCTTCCTGCGGAGATTACATCTATGCGACCTACGTTCATCTGGAATACACCAAGCCACCACGACTTGACTTCTTCCCCCTTTGCCTGAGCGCGCGCACTCCGGGCAGCCCCGCCACTGCCGCGCGCGTCCTTCCACCGCTTCCTGCGGCTTAAGCATTGGCAGTGGTTTCCAGGTCCCTCCGGAGTGCAACCTGCCCAACGCGTTTTCTCTCCCCAGAGACGCCGTCCCTAGCCACCCGCTCGTATTATTTGCTTTTGTTCGACGGTAGAGACCAGGTCGTTTTCCTCGCTCCCCTGCGGGCCCTGCGCGCGGCGCGGCATGTGCGCGGCTTTCCCGGTGGGGCTCGGAGAACCGCCTTCAGGCATTTCTCGAAAGTGCTGCGCAACTCTCCCCCCGGAGCCCCCGGGCAAACCCAGCTCCGGTCTCCCTGCCCCGGGTGAGCCCGCAAGCTGGGGCGGCTCGGCTCTCGGCGCGGCCCTCCCCACCGCTGCCTGCACGTGTCCCCGTCCCCTCTCCCCCGGGGCGCAGCGAGTGGCGGCCGCGGGAGGTGGGGCGCTCGCTGCCCGTCCGCCCCCCGCCCCGCCGGGGCGCGCGCCTCTCCCTACCCGGCGTCGCCGGCTGGAGCAGCAGCAGCAGCAGCAGCAGCGCGGGGAGCGCGCCGACCCTGCAGCCAGAGGGCCGCCGCGGGGCCATGGCCGGACGCGGGGCTCGCCGCGGCCCCGATGCCCCGCCGGCCGCGCGGGCCGCTGCCGGGCCGTCCCGGAGGAGGTGGCGGGCGCAGCTGCCGGGACCCGCCGCCCCGCGAGTCGCATTCGCTTTCGCTTTTGCTTTAGCCCCCGGAGGGCTGGGGAGAGGTGAAAAGCAGTGACAGATCCGTGACTCAGCATCCCCGCCCCCTCCTCTAGAAAAAGCCCCGGCAGCCGCCGTGCCCCCCGCGCAGCTGCCCTTGTCCCCCGAGCGCCGCCGGCCGCGCCGAGCGGGGACCCGGACCGTCCCCTGCCGAGACCTGGGGTCCTCCCCCTCCTCCTCTCTCCTCCCCCCGGGGACCCCAGAAGGCCATCTGGTCTTGTGTCCCGTCGCAGAGGGAGCGCGCGCCGTCGGGGGGCAAACTCTTATCGGTGAGCGCGGCTGGTGGGCGTTCACACCTGATTTCTCTGCGCCGGGTCACTTCCCCGCGCGTCTCCGCCGGTCGCTCCGACTGCAGTTTTCCAGGCGTCCCTGCTCTGCCGGGCTGGAGGGCGAGTGGCCCTGTGCTCCGCCGCTGCCTCCGGGCTGGGTGACCGCGGAGGTGTCGCCGCGCCGTGGCTGCCGGGTGTCCTGCCCCCGGGGCCACCTGCTCATGCCTGCTGCGTCTCTGGCACCAGCACTTTGTCTTCATCCAGTGGCCAATTTCTTCCCCAAGAAAATGTCAGACAGTTGAAGGGGGCGTGGGGGGGGAGGAGCTGGGTGAAGCGCCTGACAGTTCCTTCTCTCTCCGCGCCTCGGTGCCTCTCTTCAGACGAGTTCTCCTACTCTGCCGTCTCCTTTTTTGCAAGTGTCCCCCCCCCCCCTTTCTTTCTTGGGATCTGAGGTGAAGCCTGATGTTTTTAAAGACCCATCTGTAATGAGAAAGATCTGGGTGCACAGTCAGAAATTCCCGGTTATAGGAGTGAAATTAGGCAAGACGGGCCAGCCCTGGGCTGCAGTCTGTTCCCCCAGTGGTAACATCTGGGATCACTATGATACAGTGTCACAACCAGGAAATTGACCTTCATGAAGATCCCCAGTCCTTCAGCAAATTCTGCGGGTTTTCCATGCATTTATGTGCTTGCGTATTTAGCTCTGCAAAGGTTTGTCACACATGGAACCGTCTGTGACCACACTGTCAAGACCTGGCATGGGACAGTGGCCTTCCTCTCTCGGCCTCGCTCTATGCCTGGCAACCGTGGATCTATGCTCCATCTCTAGGATTTTGTCCCTTGAAGAATGCTTTGTAACCTTTGTAACTTTGTAACCTTTAGAGGCGGACTTTTTCCTCCCAGTGTAATCCCCTTGAGATCCCTTCTGGTTGTCCTATCAGTGGTTCTTTCCATTCATGAGGAGCACTGATGGTTTCTTTTTCTAAAGGCAGACATCTCTGCCATCCACACTCCAGTAACCCTGTGCTTTTATGTTAGTTTCCTAGAGCTGCTGTAACAAAGTACCCAAACCAGGTGGCTTCACACAAAGGGAATTGATTCCCCCAGTGCTGGAGGCCAGGAGTGTTGGCTGGACCCTGCTCTCTTGGAAGGCTCCCGGGGCAGATCTTCCTGGCCTCTTTCAGGCTCTGGTGTTTGTTGGCAGGTCTCGTGTTCCCGGGCTATCGGGTGTGTCTCTCCATTTCTATGGCCATCTTCTCCCTGTGTAACTTCACATCATCTTTCTTCTGTGTGTGTCGGTTCAAGAGGAATGGCTTCTCAGTACTCAAAATATGACAATCATATTTCCTTATTTTTCTAAGTCGTATCATTTCTGGCTCTGAGCTTCTACCTGCCAAGATAAACAATAATCTGATACCAGTCTTCCACCTCCTGTCCCCCTTACCTCCCCGCCCCAACTCCCTGCAAAATGGCAAACGGTTCTTTACCTTTCCCTTGGGTCTCACCAGAACCCAGGAAAAATAGGGAGAGGACTGTGACCTGTGTGTTCTTGGTCACTCCTGATGGTCGTTGTCCAGACCCACCATCTGGCCTCTGGTCTCAGCAAACCTGCCTGATTCCCTTCTCAATAGCGCACCCGTTCCCCTTCAAAATGCTGTTGGCGTGCCCAGTTATCCTCACAGACCATCTAGGGTGGTTATCTCAATTCGCCTAGGTCTTCCTCCTGAAAAGACCTATCTGGCTTAGCCTCCCAGTCAAATGAACAAATGCCAAGGAAATAAATAATCTGTAAATTGCATCCCTGGGAGGGAGAGCCCCAAATTCTAGAATATTAAAGCTTGCCTGGTCTTGGGGAAAATCACACCTTACTTTCTTCCTTGTGATGATTCTTGGGAGCAAAAATCCCCAAGAAGTCCATTTCATTTCTTTTTTTTTTTTTTTTT
>CM052897.1:118695051-118739558 GCA_028534135.1 Potos flavus | reverse complement strand
GTCCACCGGGTCCCCCCGGAGACGGTTTCGCAGACGCTCTCGGCAGAACCTCCCTGTAGGGCCCTGAATCCCGGCACGCACTCGTATTGAACCGTCTGCCCCACCACAAAGTGGTAGATTCTCCCTGAATCTTCGTGTCCCCAGGAAGGAGGCTCCCTGCAGTGACCTGGAAGACGGAAGGGAAGTTCGGGAGGCGTCCTGAGTGAATCCCAGTTGCCTCTTCCTAGAGACTGGCCCTTGGTTCTTATTATTTTGTTCATTCCTTCTTTCTTTCTTTTATTCCACCCATATGTGCTGAGAGGTCTGTGTGTCAGGAACTTTGCCAGGCACTTTGAGGGAAGGCACACAGACCCCGTCACTCCCGCGGGAGTGGACGATCGATTGAACGAGGAAGACGTCTGAAGGCAGAATGTCCTGAGTGTTGTCACTGAGGAGTGGACACTTGCTATGGGACCCCAGAGGAACGAGCAGTTCCTTGTGGTGATGGCGAGGGCTCTCGTAAGTGGACAGGAGTGGGAAAGGCAGTCTTGGCTGAGGGATAAAGGTAGGCTCAAGCCCACTGGGGCCAATGAAAGGTGTAGCCCACCCTAGGTCTCCTGCTAAGTGAGGAGGTCCATCCTCAAGTGGTGGCTGCTGGTCATCTTGGGGCTGTGGTCGAAGGACTGGAGAGAGAACCAAAGCCAGGAGGAGGGAAGGGCTGAGAGAATCTCGGGGAAATGGAACCTGATCTCTGATCAAGCCATGCCTAAAGCCTGCTCTATGTGAGCCCTGCCAAGGCCTCTGAAAGTTCTCCATGCCCTCAAACCTTCCACTCGCCCAGCTAAAACCCAAGCCTGACTGGTCTTTTACCCCAGGGATCATGTCCTGCTCTGATTTATTCTCAGGATCCCCTACCCACCCCAAATCTGCATATACGGAACCACATGTACCCTCTCTCTCCAGACACGGGCTCTGACCTTGCAGACCTTCCACAGTCCGAATACCCAATATGACCCTTAAAAGTATCTTGCGCATAACCCCCCTGCCCCAGAGGAAAGCCCCCTGCGGGAGGCGGAGAGCAGTCCTGTCCCATGTGTTTGGCTCTACCGCAACACCTTGCAAATCATGGCTGAACTTAGGTTTTAGCCTCAGAATAAAATTTCTTTTACAGTCAATAAAATCCGTAATGGTCTGAACCTGTTTAAATGACGTTTGCTTCTCTCAAACGAAAACATCCCATTAAGAGGATCTGTGGCCAGAACCAGTGGTTAGCTCCTGACTGCCTGAGAAACCTTGACATAACTGTTCAAAGTAATAAGGGAAAAACAGAGAAAAATGAACAATTAAATGTGTTTTGAAATGCCACTCAGCCCAACATTGGAGGTCCAACATAAAAACACCATATTGCAACAGTGCCCCTGGGTTTGTCTTTTTTAAATATATATATATTGGAAGCTGCAAATAAATTAAAAATTTTTAAAACAAGTGATCAGTAGAAAGATCCCTAGTAAGACCTTACTCCTAAATGTGAATGTAGCCGTCTTTTAACTTCTATTTAACTTAAAATAATGAAATTAGCGTAGGACAAGAGGGTCTTGGAAAAGTTGGTGGGTCCCCCCAAAACTCAGGTTTTCCTAACGGGCTCTGCATCCCCGTGACCTGAGGACCTGACTTCAGCGTGGTTCATTTGGAGTCGTGCTCGCTCCTGGGAGTCGGCCAGACCGCCATGCAGACCCGCCTCTTACCTGGAAGGTTACCTTGCTTGGCGGGCGGTGTTGGGCTCTGCTTTGCCTTCTGTTCTTCGGGTTCGGGAGTAACTTGTCCTTCTGAGCTCTTGGAGGCTAGAGGATACAGATGGAAGCAAATAACTTCACAGAGGCTTAAAACAGAAGACGCTCTTTGTGTATTCATTTATCCGAGGAGGGCCTTCCCACTGCCAGGCGGTGTGGGGGTGCAGGGGTTTCAAAGAGGAGCCACACACACACACACACACACACACCCTGCCCTTGGGGACCTCGCCCTATTCCTCTCCATGACGTCAGTGGCCCACAATGTGTTTCTTTCTTTTTTTAAGATTTTATTTATTTATTTTGAGAGAGAGAGAGAGCGAGAGAGCACAAGCAGGCAGACAGGCAGGCAGAGAGAGAGGGAGAAGCAGGCTCCCCGCTGAGCAGGGAGCCCGATGTGGGACTCGATCCCAGGACCGTGAGATCATGACCTGAGCCGAAGGCAGATGCTTAACTGACTGAGCCCCCCAGGAGCCCCCACAGTGTGTTTCTGAAGGAACTGAAAGATTGTCTGGTGCGTGTGGGTCGCCCCAAAGGGGACTCCATTCCAGCCATCCACCCGCCAACCTTGTGTGCAGGTGTGGGCGCGATGGCCGCGAGGAATCCCTTGTTTCCCTATAGCGGTTCACTTAAAAGGTAAAGGGATTCAATCGTAAAGCAAGGACGAGAGAAGCCTCCTACCACCCTCGTCTCTATTGTGAGGACTTTGGCCAGGAGCGGAGTATGGGCACCGCGGAGCGGGGCTCGGGATTCTAGCTGAGGGTCCGGGGAGGGTCTGCTGGGAGAAGAGGCAACGGGATACTTCAGCAGAGGTCTTCAGACCTCGCAGTCCGTGCCTGGTGTGGCTGACACAGAACTCACTGTGGCTCACAGACCCCATCTCCAGGGCTAAAGAATAAAAGGACAGACGGACCCACCACTTTTCACCATGTTCCAGAATCACAGAGTGGACAAAAGACCTGGTAGAGAAATCGGGCTTGTGAGAGAGCTTTCAGGATTCAGTGAAGAACATACAATAGCTAAATAGGCTCAACTTAGGATTCGAAAGCCCCTCGGGGGTCATTCCCTGCACATCCCACTCCAGGAAGGTGACCCGCCTACAGTCTCTGGGGGGTGGGGGTGGGGGCGGGGTGCTCTGCCTTCTGTGCTCACCCCCCGCCGCGGCGTTGAGGTTCAGGACCCTTCATCCTCCGCTGATTCCAATCACGTCTGGCAGTGAGGGCCACGAGGCTCTCAAGCCGGGTTATAAAGTCCAGAAATAAAGACGTTCAAAGGGAACCGCTGCCTCTTCCTCTCTGCTTGCCCACTCCCTGCAGATTTGGGGCCCCGTCCACACACCAGCCTGACTTGCCTCTGGGCTCGATATTCTCCTTGCTCCCCCAGTGCTGCCAGGGTCTTGCGGTAGTGGAACGAGGGGACAGGGGGATCTTTGGGGGAATATTTCTCACGCTCTGGAATGCCAGTTCCTGACACTGGGCTGGGAAGAACCTGGACCGACGGTCCTTTCTGCTTGACCATGGATTTGCCCGCCGAAGAAATGCCTCAAAGACTCCATGGCAGCCACATTGAAAATTCCCGTAATAGGGGCGCCTGGGGGGCTCAGTTGGTTAAGGGTCTGCTGAAGAGGAGAGGGCACGGAGGCATCATGGCGAGTTGTTGGGAGTTCAGGCCGCCATGTTGCTGGGGGTGGAGCTAGGCTGGGTCGCCGGCACTAGGCAGCCTGTGGGTGGCATGAGGTGTGAGCTTCCGAAAGCAAAACGCAAAAGTGTTGGTGCGGCCTTACAGGTAGATACTCACTGGGATGGTTATTATTTTTCCGATTCCTTATATAGGCTCATTCTGACTCGTCTTTTAAAATTTTTATTTCTAAAAAATTGTGATGTGATATACATAGCATAAAACGTACCCTGTTAAACATTTTTAATGTGAAGTTTAGTGGCATGAAGTGCGTTTACATTGCCGTGAAGTGGATTTATTTTCGAATTGTTCAGTAACGATTAGTATAACATCTGTTCCCTCTCCCCCTGCAAAATATAAATTCTTTGAGCACCGGGTATCCCGAGGGCCTAGATCAGTCCTTGGAACCAGGAGGCATGCCCTAAATATTTGTTTAGTGAATGATTTTCCAGGAGCCACGGAGGTGAGTTATTGAGGAGTTTGGGCTGGCGGGTTTTCGTCTGTGGGGCTGAGTGAACAAAAGCTTCCCTCGGTGTTACAAAAGGAAACACTTACATGTGCTGACGCACTGGCATTTGTTTTCCCAGGAAGCGTGGCTAGAGTTTCCTGCACAACGCATGAAGTTGCTTAGCCTGCGGAAGCCTCTCTCACATCTACAATTTAGCATTGTGCCCGGCTTGTACTCGAGGGCTTTGTACGTGGTGTGCTTGAGGCTCGGTGGGTTGCCATCACAAAGGTCTGCAGAGAAAAAGAGGCGTGTTAGGGGTTTGGGAGACTCCACTCCCACACTCTCATGCTTGACCCTGTGATGATTCCATCACATATTCTTTTCCTTTCTTTAAAGGGTTTATGGGTACTCCATCTCTTCCCAGAAAGAAACTTCCCAGACAGAAAGGCTATCACCACTGTCTTTTAGAAACCTTTGTATCAGAGATGGTTCAAACTTTGACCTCCACCGAGTTCCTCTCCAAATTACAATTTATTTCAAACTAAATGAACAGAAATGAATGAGGTTTTATTCTGAATATGCCTCATGCTGAACAAGTATAGAAAGAGAGAAGAGGACCAAAGGATATGAGGAAAGGAAGGGAGGAAAGTCATGTAAATTTAATTGAGGAACATGTGCCAGCAAGAAATACTTTTCAGGAAATAAGGATTGTAGAATTTCTATAATTAATGATTCTGTACCACTTTCTTTCCTTTTCCTTTTCTTTTTCTTTCTTTTTTTTTTTGAGAAATATATGTAAAGTGCTCCACCCAAAGTCTGGCGAGTAGGAAATGTGTATTTTTCACCCACCTACCCACCTCTGAGTTTACCAAATTCCATCTCATACCGCAAAGACTTGACCCTTTCTCAGCCCCCTTCAAAAAAAAGGACACTAGGTTCCCACCAAGGGCACCTGAAATAGTAGCCAAATGCCCAAGTATTAGGGGGAAAAAAGGAGCTGCTCAAATCGTAAAAATGATTCCATTTTGTATCTTGCAACAAGTCCTGCTTTGAGAGATTAGATTTCTGGGGAAAAGCCACAGGCTGGATAAAGAACCCGGCTAGGAAGGATCACAGGAGACAGGGAGAGGCGAGAAAGCGCCGACAGACTCTCCCCTCACCAGCACAGGCGCAAATCCAGGCTGGTCGCTGCACTCATCGCTGGCAGAAGGCAGTCTGCCGATGGCTTATTAATCATCCCTCCACTGGAGAGAATCTTCTCTCTGTCCTTACACTGTGCCCGGCATCTTGCCACATCCAACACTCAGGATAGGCCTGATCTCCTGAATCACAGAAGGCGGGGAGAGTGTGGGCAGTTCGCCCCACCTCTCATCGAGAAGGGTCTAAATGGAAATAATTTGAATGGCTCAGAGGGCCAGCGATTGGAAAGGGACATGTAACATACACACTAATAATACCGGTCATCATAATAATCACTATAATAAGGCAAGAAAGGTAGCATGGTGGAAAGGGGAGAAAAATGGGCTTCTAGATCCTAGCCCTACTAGCTTACTATCAAGTGTCATTGCTTTTACTTATCTAAGGCTTGGCCACTTTTTCTGTAAACTGGGTATTATAATCAGCGTCATCATTTTACTGTTTGTTTTAAAGATTGCATGAAATGACATACAAAGGTAACTTGCAAAGCACCCCACACATGTAATAGACATAGGACAGATGTCTGTTCTTCTTCCTTCCTTTTTGCCTCTGTCCAGGAAAGGAGAATGGTAATTCAGATAGAGGCGGGATTGAAGTTTACCTTAACCCTTATCCTGTGCAAGAAGTCATCTCTTTCCACAGCCCACATCCTTAGTACCATTCACTGGTACTTCTTGTACATCAATACTAACCTATGTTTTGAGTATAAGAAAGTAAATCTGTTGCTAAGACAAGATATGCATAATAATCCAAAAAACCAATGAAAGAACAAGGCAAGGTTGTTCCCTCTCATCACCACTTTTCAACATGGTGCTAGAAGTCCTAGCTAATGCAATTAGAAAAGAAAAGGAAATAAAAGATGTACAGATTGGGAAAGAATAAATCTTCCTCTTGCAGATGACATGTTGTCTATGTAGACAATCTAAAAGAATAGACAAAAACGCTTGTGGTACTAATAAGCAATTTTAGCAGGGTTGCAGGATACAAAACTAATGTACAAAAGTCAATTGCTTTGCTATATACCAGCAAACACACTTCTTGGTATTTACCCAAAGAATTGAAAAGTTACGTCTACACAAAAATCTGCACATGGACGTTTCTAGCAGCTTTATTCACAGTAGCCAAAACTTGGAAGCTACGTGTAGCTGTCCTTCAGTAGTGAAGGGGTAAGTGAACTCTGGTCCATCCAGACAATAAAATAGCATTCAGTGCTGAAGAGAAGTGAGCTATCCAGCCGTGAAAAGACATAGAGGAAACTTAAATGCATATTCCTAAGTGAAAGAAGCCAATTTCAAATGGTACATACTGTGTTAGTCCAACTACATGACACTCTGGAAAAGACAAAACTATGGAGATGGTAAAAAGATCCTGGACTATGGACTCTGGGTGATGATGACGTGTCAGTGTAGGTCCATCAGCTGAAAGAAAGGTACCACCTGGTGGGGACTGTTGATAATATGATCACGTGGGAGGCTATGCGTGAACGAGGTCAGGAGTATATGAAGAATCTCTGTACCTTTTGTTTGGTTTTCTTGTGAACCTAATGCTACTTTAAACCATAAAGTAACCAAAGTCAATGAAAAAAAAAAAGCCAACTTGTAAGCAATGGATATTCCCTGAGCTAGATGAAACAATTGAAGGGGGGAAAATCAATGAGGACTTCTGCTTCCAGCCATGACAAAATTTTGGTACCCAAACTCCCCCTCCTGCTGAAAACAACTTTAGAACCAGAGAGAATGTGCAAAAAGTCTTTCCTGGTATTTAGTAACAGGAAGTGCATCTCTGGATTATTCGAGAAGAGGGAACTGTGACGTGAACCCCACCATTGCCGTGGAGTCCTTCATGGCCACTTTCCTGCCAAATGGTGCCAAGGCAGAACCCAAGCAAAGCCATGAGGACCCGAGGAGGGAAAAAGTCAGAGTTCTAGGCTGCTGGCATGGCTGGAATTTGGATACTCCCCCAAATAGACTCATCCTTATAAAGACTAAAACCAAACGTGACGGGAGGAGATGCCAGTAACTGAACTGCCTGTAAGAACAAAATGTGATACCTCATAAAGGAAGGCAACATATCCCGGACCTTCTAAAATGTATAATTCATAATATCCAGTAAGTTTTTAAAAATTCTGGACATGTGAAGAAATAGGGAAATGTGACCCATTTTTTTTTAAAAAAGGAGTCAATTAGAACAGACCCTAAAGTGACCCAGATTTTGGAGTTAGCAGACGATTGGCCATCATTTATTTTTATAAAGAAAGTTTTATGGGAACAAACCCACACTCGTTCGTTTATATTTGGTCTGTGGCTGCTTTTGTGCGGTAAAGGAAGAGTTAAGTGGTTGCAACAGGGACTAGATGGCCTTCTGGCTGAAAATATTTACTCTCTTTAAGAAAAAAATTGCCAACTACCAATTCCAAGGAAACATGGCCATAATGAGTGAATCAATACGAGATCTCAGAAGATAAATGAAAACTATAAGAAGGAACCAAATAAAAATTCTAGAACTGAAAGTTACAGTATCTGAAAAGAACTTCACCACACCTTGAAGATAGATCAATAGAAATTATCGAACTGATGAGCACAGAGAAAAAAATTTCAAATAAAAATTTGAAGAAACTTTCAGTGACCTGTGGGATAATATCAGATAGTCTATCATATTTAATTGAAGTCCCAAAGCAGTGGGAGAGTAAGAACGGAGCAGAAAAAATATTTGAAGAAATAATGGCCAAAAATGTCTGAAATTTGATGACAAATGTTGACTTAGAGGTCCAAGATGCTTCAAGCAGGGAATTCCAAGCAGGATAAATATAAAGAAAACCAACCTAGATACATCATGGCCACACTGTAGAAAACTAAAGATAATGGAAACATCTTGAAAGTAGCCAGAGGAAAAGGACACACCGCATACAAGGAACAATAGTGAAAAATGTCTGACATCATTTCAGTGAAATGATGAACCAATGGAAGCTAGAAAATAATGGTAGAACATATTCAAAGTTGTAAAAAAGAAGAAAAGCCTATCAACCTGGAATTCTACCTAGAAAAAAATACCTTTCAAAAGTGAAGATGAAATTAAGTATTTTCTGATAAATGGAAGCTTAGAGAATGTATTACCAGCACATCTTATAAAAGATAATGCTGAAAGGAAATTCTTCAGGCTATGTGGCTATTATAACAGTTAGAGATATAGATCTACGCGAAAGAATGGTGTGCCGGTAGATATTTAGGTAAGTGGAAAGATCATCTTTTAATTTCTTTGAAAGAGAAGTATTTAAAATAAAAATAATAATAGTGCATGGTGAGTTTTATTGCATATGTCAATGTAAAATATGTAACAAGTACATTGTAAAAGTTGGGGTGAGTAGATGTTTTTATCATAAAGTTCTTATATCATATGTGGAATGATATGATACTAAATCTAAGGAGATCGTGATAAGTTAAGGAACCAAGACAGTATATTTTGGTAGAAGGATAGACAAATAGAATAATGGAACAGAATAGAAAGGCCAGAAATAGACTCACATATGTATGTTCAGCTAATTGTTTTCTAAATATGCTATGGCAGTTCAATGAGGGCAGGAAAATCTTCTCAACAAATGCTCTGGAACAAATGGATAAATTTATGGGGGAAAAAGAACCTTACTTCACATACAAAAAATAATTTTATTATATATCTAAACATAAAAAAAAAACCCATGCCCTAGATTTATCCAGGTTAGGTATTCACATAAAAGTTACAACTATTAAGCTTCTAAGGGCCAGTGAAGGCAAACACCTTTGCAAACTAGGGATGGGCCCAGATTTCCCGGAGAAGACCCAAACGTATCAACTATAAACGAAAAGTCAATCAGAAACTTCTGGTCATCCCAAGACATTAAGAAAATGAAAAAATAAGTGATAGACTGGGAGCATATGTTTGCAACACACACCTCTGACAAAAAGATTTGTGTCCACGTTATCTAAAGAACTACAAATCAATCCTAAAAGGCAAACAACCCAATAAACAGATGGGCAAAGACTTGAACAAGTCACTCCTCCAAAGAAGACAGATGATTATCCATAAGCACTTGGAAGGATGCTTCACATCTGTAGACATAAAAAAAAACCACATGGGAAACCACCATGGAATATTCCATTAGAACAGATAACAGAGGTAAGACTGACGACAACAAAAGCAGGAGAGGAGGTAGAGGTCCTTCTCTTACAGGACCGGTGGGCTTGTAAAATGATACCATTGCTCGGAAAGCGGAGAGTTGTTTGGTTTTTGTTTTGTTTAGGGAAGTTAACTATATATCTACCCATCCTAGGATCCAGCCATTCCACTGCAAGGTATTTATCTAAGAGGAGTGAAGGCATATGTTTACAAGAAGACTTATACAAAATATTTATAGTGCTTTAAATAATCTCAGAAATATTGTGTTGAACAGAAGAGGACATACACAAAATCATACATACTGTTTGAATCCATTTGTAGGAAGTTCGAGAAAAGATGGAACGAGTATGCAGAACTGGCGGAAGAAGGCAGGTGATGGAAATGTTGATTATATGGGTGGATATATTTAAAAACTCGCCAAGTTGTACACTTGAGAAGGGCACCTCACTATGGTTTTGCCTCCGGAAAATCAGTAAGAAGTTTTCTTAGCAACTCTTGTAATTACTCATTAGCACAAATAATCAAGGATTGACCTCAGATGCATTTGGAATCTGATAACTTAATCAGGAACCAAGAACGTTTCTAAACACCTATATCGATATGCTCTTCTAAATAAGACCATGGAAATTCCCAGAGTCATCACAATTATCTTGAATATCTGAGGACATCCATCCTGTGGGGACAAGGGGAGTTCCAGAATTTCTTTCTTGCACAGACTTCATTTTCATAGAAGCATCTTTCCTGGAATTTAGAAACGCTGAAACGTCTCTGATCTACAGCTAAGAACGGGTAAAGAACCTGGCTATAATCCTTCTCCCAGGAATGCCTTGCCAAGGGTATTCCTGATAGCATCTGAAGAAAGTGGGAAGGATAAGCATGTGGGAAAGATGACCCTGAAATAGTCCTTCTTTTTAGTCTAACAGAAGTAAATCTGGGATATTTTTAGCCCTTCTCGGTATCATTAAACAAAAACCAAAACAAACAAAAAAACACCAGCAGTAAAACATCTAGACAAAAGAAAAAAAAGAATCAAAAACGCTGTCTATTCTGAAGTCTTGCACAGGAGTGATGGAGGAGAATTCCATGTGTGTGACTCAGCCAAACGTCTTTGAATACTTTTCCCCTGTATGATCACTTACAAAATTTCTTCCCACACAGCATGGCAGCCACATCCATTCCCTGAGTTTACTCACTGAAAATTTGGAATGTCCTTTCTTGAAATTCAGCTAACAGGAGCTTTTCTCTTTCCAGATCCGTTTCTTGCTTCTACCAGCGGCTCTTTTTTTTTTTTTTTTTTTTAAAGAAATTGTTATGCTCTCAGTTCTACTCATTCTTCTTCCTTCCCCTTTCCTTGACCCCCCTTCCCTCCTCTCCTCTCCTCTCCTCTCCTCTTCTCTCTTATCCTCTCCTTTCCTTTTCTTTCTTTTTGTTTTTTTCTTTCCAGAATTTTCTTTAGAAAGTGAGTAGGGGAAGTTTCCTCTTTGTAATTCTTCAGTATTGATCTAATTCTGGATTTAGATGTCATTTTCTCTTCTGAGAGTAAAGTGTCTGCTTTCTATGGAGTGGAGGAAAATTTCAGATTTCTAACTCGGCATTGGGGTGTGGGGGCAAATGCTCAGAGCTTGAAAAATGGGGCTCCGAGGATGGGAGTCCTCCTGTAGACTCAGAGGTATATTATTCATGTGACCTTGCCTTTCGGCTCTGGTACCTTTCATGTGCGCAGATGGGAAGAGAAACAGGCAACACCTGTTAATAATCCTGAAAATCCCGAGGGCTTTGTCCTGTACTAAGAGGGAGTTAAATTAAGCTCTTCTGACACTGAAAGTGTTTCACATCTTGTTTTGGAGTTTTGCTGTGAATGGTAGTTTGAAAGACACAGGCAGGATCCCACGCGTTTCACCTTCTCACACTTCACCTTCATCACTGTCCCTGAAGCAGAGTCAGGGCATCTTCCCCTGGGATATTTGCAGATCTGTTGCCTCTAGGAATTTTCTACTCAACTGAAGTGCAACCCCCCCTTGGGTGCTTTTGGCTTCTTCAGCTGGACGTTATGACGGTAACTAGAGCCGCCTTCCTCTGCACTGTATCGCCAGACAGGCCTGGGGAGAAGGGCGGGTGAGGATGAGGAACCCTAGGACACTCTTCTCTTTTCACTGTTGTTTTCTTTGGTTTCTGTTTTCCCTCCGGTGGATTGCTGGCGGCTCAACTTGCCCATCTCGCCATGCCCCCTGCCAGGCGGGGAAAGAGTAGGCATTTGTAGTTCTCGTGTCGTGGTGGACAGGAATGACAACCGAGGATGCACAGCGACAGATTTAGGGGTTCAGACCAGCTTTTCTGTCTCTCAGGCATCTGTTCTCTCGAGTGTTAGGCCATCCCATCAGCTACGCACCACTGTTCCCGGGAGGACGCCCGTGTGGCTTCTACTGCTTGGGTTTCAAATAAAAGATAAGAAACTTGGTGAAATGAGGTCCTTTCTTCCTGTCAGGGGCCCCATCACCCAGTGAGAAGGGTAAGAGTCAGAGACACAGACCGGGGGTTCCTAATTGGATTTGGAATGCTGACCCCCCCCTTTATCTCGCCTCCCCACGTGCCCTCAGCTCCACTCCCCCAATAGGAGGCTACTCCTTTATCTTTCACCCTTTTGTTTTTGAAAGGGGAATAGAACAAAAATGAGTTTTCTGCTGATATTTTTGGGTCCCTCGAGTGAATCAGAAATACTAACACTTGCTTGGCCGTCGGTCATTTGATCTGAGAGAGCGCCCTGTAAGGCGGATTCTCTACAAACAGCGGGACTGTGCTTTTTTTGTCCTTGGGCGTGGTTCTCGAAGGTTCCTGTGCGTACAAGTCGCCTGGGGGTCTTATTAAAATGTGCATTTGGATGCCGTAGGGCAAACGTGAAGGCTAAGATGATTTCTGACACACTCGTAGATGCCGTGGGTTCCTCAACCACACAGTACCAGCGGCTGCCACCTCTCCCCTCTCCGCCTGCCCCTTTCCACTTGTCCCCTGGTGGACAGGGAGAGGACTCAGGCGCTGGTGATCCTGTTTACGAAGCTCTTCGTTCCCACGTGCCTTACTCAGTATCTAAGAAGATGCAGTGAAAACTTACTTGGCTGGAGGAAAGGTGGGTGGGTGAAAAACGGTTGCGGGCTAGGTGATTTGTTTTTCTTCTCTGATGTTGTTCAAAATGAAAGAGAACCCTTCTGGCCCTTGTGGCCAATGCGAGCAACATGAAAGGCAAGGAAAATAAAGGGGATTCAAAAGGATGTGGACAGAGTCTGAGATAAGATTCTTTTCTCAGTGGGCGAATCAAGGTCAAGTGATGTTTACCCCCAGCCTAGCCAGCACTACGCCTTCATCTTTGTGCCTTCGTTTTCTCCACCAGAACAATTGACTAAGCACAGAAACTTCTAGATGATGATTTACTAAGCTCACACAAAGGACATAGGAGGACATTGAGAGCTTGGTGCACCTGATAAAGAAAGAATCTGGTTCTTGACCTAAAGTCATTCATTTCCTACGTCGGCTCTAAGAAAAATCCCCAAAATTGTACCTAATGTCAAAGATAGTCTCCAACTTCCTTGGCAAGCCCATCCAGCAGTTTGGGCCTTATAGAAAGCACGTGTTTTGGTACAAAATAAAACACCATAGGACATATTGAATATTCCTCTTAATAGGATCCTGGGATCTGAGAGCTGAGAGAGACCCTAAGATTATTTAGGTCCATCCACACATTTTGTAGGTAAGGAAACTGAGGCTGTGTGTCATTCCTCAAGTTTTGGCAAGTCTGGCAGGGGAGCGGGACCCCTGATTCCTAGGTCAGTGCTTTCCCATCACGTAGAATCACAATCTTCAGGAATGAGAGTGCTTTCAACTCAGTGGTGGAAGGCTCTCTCTTGCTGAGGGGTAGAGCTACGTCTAAACTATCTGGGTCACTGGGAAGTGTTTGCGAAATGTTGTGGTTTAATTGAGATCATTATCTTTGAAGAAGTCAGAGAGCTCAGATCCTCCATTTTGGGCTATATATATATATGTATATATACATACATACCAGTAACTATGCTATCTGAGCCTCGCCTGTGTGCTGCTTCTTTGTGTGGATTATCTTTAAAGCTCACAACCCTGAAAGGTAGATACTATCATCCCCACTTTATTTTTTTTTTAAAGATTTTATTGATTTATTTGACAGAGAGAGATCACAAGCAGGCAGAGAGGCAGGCAGAGAGAGAGGGGGAAGCAGGCTCCCTTCTGAGCAGAGAGCCCGATGCGGGGCTCAACCCCAGGACCCTGAGATCATGACCTGAGCCAAAGGCAGAGGCTTTAACCCACTGAGCCACCCAGGCACCCCTCATCCCCACTTTACACATAGCAGGAGATTGAGGTTCAGAGGACTTTAGCAAATTGTCCAAAGCACACAGCTCAAGGTGGTAGAACAGGAATCACAAGAAAGCCTAGTATTGTGGCCCTCATTTCTGCATTAAAAAAAAAAAAAAAAAATCTCACTTTTACTTTCAGAAAGTGCTATCAAATAACCAACTTAAATGTTTCAGGAAGAAACAAGAATGAAGAGGACAGACATGTAGAGAAAAGGTTTTCATTGATGTTAGGTCACCATGAGCACTCAGAGGACAATGCAGTTGGTTTCTCTGCAGCAGCAGGACTCAAAGTATTGAAGAGGCAGGATAGCAGGGTCAGGAACCCATGGGACGAGATGCCCTAAGATCCTGGAGGGTTCTGGAGTCCCTGTGTGCCAGGGACTAACCCTTTACCGGCATAACTCGAAGGTATTACAGGTTCGGTTCCAAACCACTGCAACCATTTACAACACCATGGATGGACCTACAGAGTATAATGCTAAGTGAAGTCAGTCAGTCAGAGAAAGACAAATACCATATGGTTTCATTCATATGTGGAATAAGAAACAAAACAAATAAGCGAAGAGTAAAAGAGAGAGAGAGAGAGACAAACCAAGAAGCAAACTCAACTGTAGAGAGCCAGTAGGTTACCAGAGGGGTGGGGGTGGAGGGAGGGGTGGAAACAGGTGATAGGGACGAAGGAGAGCATTGGTGACGAGCGCCAGGTGATGGATGAAAGGGCTGGGTCACTGTATTGCACACCTGGAACCAATGTTACCCTGTATGTGAACTCACTGGAATTTAAATAAAAACTTAAATAAAAAAACAACAGACATATCTTAATTAAAAATACTAAATGGCTAAAGAAAATGTTAACCATTATCTGAGCTTTCTGTAAGTTGTATTCATCACAGATCACCATAACAAACATAATGAAAAAAAGTTTGAAATATCGTGGGAATCACCAAAACGTGACACCGAGACACGAAGTGACCAGATGCTGTTGGGAAAATGACACCCACAGTGTCGCTCAATTCAGGGTTGCCGCAAACCTTCAAACTGTAAAAATAGTATCTGCGAAGTGGACTGTGGTGAAGAGTGATGGAACCGGGAGTGTGTGGGTGGGGCCGGGGAGATGAACTCGGAGCGGTCATTTGAGAGGTCTGAGGCACAGATATTTAACAATGAGCTTGGAAGTATTTCAGTTCGTAGACAACCAGTATGAACCCCAATGTTATGTTTATAGCAGCAATGTCCACAAGAGCCAAACTGTGGAGAGAACCCAAATGTCCATCGACAAATGAATGGATATAGAAGATATGGTCTATATATACAATGGAATAATACTCAGCCATCAAAAAGAACGAAATCTTGCCGTTTGCAATGACGTGGATGGAACTAGAGGGTATTATGCTGAGCGAAATAAGTCAGAGAAAGACAAATACTGTATGATTTCACTCATATGTGGAATTTAAGACACAAAACAGATGAACATAGGGGAAGGGAGGGAAAAATAAAACAAGAGGGAATCAGAGAGGGAGACAAACCATAAGTGACTCTTAATCTCAGGAAACAAACTGAGGGTTGCTGGAGGGGAGAGGGATGGGGGGATGGGATAACTGGGTGATGGACAGTAAGGACGGGATGTGATGGAATGAGCACTGGATATTGTATGCAACCGATGAATCACTAAATTCTACCCCTGAAACTAATAATAATATGTGAACTAAACTGAATTTAAATAAAGAATTAAAAAAATAAACAACCACTGTAACTAGGGCAATGAATCTCAAGCCTTTTCTATCAGGTCCCCTTTCACTCTTAAAAATTACTGAGGACCCCTAGAAGCTTTTGTTTTTGTGGGTTGTATCCATCACTATTTACCATATTAGCAATTAAAACAGAAAGTTTAAAAGTGCGTATTTATTCATTCATTTTAAAATAACAATAACAAGCCATCACACTAACAAATAATTTTTATAAAAAAATGACTACATTTTCCAAAACAACAGCAGTGAGAAGAGGAGTATTGTTTTACATTTTTGTAAACTTTTTTTTTTTTAAAGATTTTATTTATTCATTTGACAGAGAGAGAGAGATCACAGGTAGGCAGAGAGGCAGGCAGAGAGAGAGGGAAGCAGGCTCCCCGCTGAGCAGAGAGCCCGGTGCGGGGCTCGATCCCAGGACCCTGAGATCATGACCTGAGCCGAAGGCAGAGGCTTTAACCCACTGAGCCACCCAGGCGCCCCACATTTTTGCAAACTTTTAAACTGGCTTAAGAGAAGGTGGATTCTCACATTGCTTCTGCATTCAAGCTACTGTAATATGCGGTTTTAATTAAAGTATATAAAGAAAATCCTAGCCTTTTACTGTTATAAAAACAGAAAAATATTTTAATAACTTTTTCAGATAATGGCGGATCTTCTTTGTTACCAACTCACCAGGGAGTAGTTTCTTCATCATTAGTTGCAGATTAGTGATCTATTAGACCAAAATCCACGAGTCTATCTTAAACTTTGAACTTTGCGTCCGTACCTGTTTCTGTAATACCATGCATCAGTCATTTGGGAAAAAACAGTTCACTGAGTTACACAGATCTTCTAAATGTCAGGACATTAATTATTCAATAACAAAAAATTAGATTTGTTATTGTCACCTCTGATCTCATTAGAAAAATCTTTGAGTATTTGAAAGTGGTCAAGGTCACAGTGGTGACACAAATTCTAATTTTGCTCAAATTTGATCATTTAGTCAAAATTTATCGTGTATCGTTATCAAACCTCAAAACTTATCACAAGAAATACTATGAGTTGTTTTCCTTGATATGAGGGGCTTGTTCAATTTCAAGAAATGCCTGCAGACTATATACTTTGAGAACCTCTGTACCAGGTTATTATGTACTGAAGATTAGTTACATTTCTCAGCTTCTAGAATGTCACCTTCTGCATTTGCTGGAAATGGCATAGGATTAGAACTTGTTCCAAGATTCAGGTATGGCAGGTTTTTGTTTTTTTTTTAATCTCTTGTGTTTTATTATGTGTTTGGTTCAGCTGACGTGTCTATAATATATGTGGATTATATATAAATACAACTCTGGCCCTTTTAAAGAGATCTGTGCTCCTAGACATAGTAGCAAGGTAGCATAGAATTCCGGCTCCCTCTTACAAACCCAACCTGGAGGGTCAGAGAAGCAAAAGGGCTGTTTAGAGATCTAAAGAACTAGCACAAACACATGGAGAGTGGCTGGATCTTTCTGTTTGTTTGTTTTTGGGGTCTTTCTGTTTGTGTGTGAGGAGGTGTGAGGCAGCCAAGATTGGGGGGGTAGGAAACCACCTCTGGGGGGCAGAGATTTTTGTCCTTTTATCTCCCTATGCTTCCTTCTCTATCACCTCTGTAAGGCAGAAAATCAGCAGCCAGCCACCCCAAGGCAAATTGAAACATGGCTGAGTGGAAAGAGGAACAGCGACAGCCACAGGGACTGGCTGGTCCCTGGCATCTCTCTTCCTACTCTTCTCCTCTCTGCCTTTGAGGCTAGGTGATTACCATGGAGAAAGACAGCTCTTGGAGAAGAGCAGTGCCCTTGTCTTCAGAGATGTTGCCTGAAGGTGAGGGTCGTGGTGTGGCCAACAGGGGAGGGGGAGGCAATGGACCTCTCTGGCCTGAAGAAGGTTTGCGCCCTTCGAGTCCCAAACTCACCAGCTGGCCATGTCTGGGGCCTAGCCTTTGCCCCTTCTCCTAGGACATTTGGGTTGATAGCCCCAGGAACAATGATCTCAAAGGGGAGAATAACAAAACAAATGAGGAATGCCACCATTAAGAAAGAAAGAACAACAATCTGAGAAGCCTATACTTGCCAAAGCAGAATCAATAGACCAGAAAAAAAATTTTTTAGTAAGATTTTGATGTTCTAAAAGGGATGAGGGAGAATATGGAAAACATGAGGCAAGAATAAGAACATCTAGAAATGGGTTAAAATAACTGAAAATAAAGGACCCAAGAGATGCATTGAATATAAATATAGCAGAAACATGAATTAGGTATTTGGCAGACCCAGACTGAGAAACTTAAAAAGTTGACAATTTTATCCATTTTTGTTTTGTATGTTTTGAAGCCATGTTATTGAGTGCATACAAGTGTATATCTTCCTGATGTGTTGAGCTTTTTTACTACTAACCAACCTTTGGATTTCTGTTAAATTTTTTTAACTGCAGAGTTTGGTCCATTTACATTGATTATAACTACTAATGCATTTGGATTGATTGCTACCAGTTTACTTTGTTCTAATGTTGTACTTCAAAAAGAAAGGTAATGAGCCCAGAAGGAACATATAAGTTGCAAGAAGAGATGGTGAGTAAAGGTAAAGGTAAACTTGTGAGTGAATCTAAACCAAAATTATCTGCATAAAATAAACAAAATGTCTATTTTGTAGGGCTAAAAGACATCAAGATGGAATTAAAATCTTGAAAGTCAGGAAGCTGAGTGGAGTTAGAGCATTCAAAGGTTATTATTTGCGAGGAAGATTATAATATTGATTAAATTTGGACTTCGTAATATCTTGGTTCATGTCAAAAATTTGAAAATGATATCTAAAATGATAGAGTCAAGTGAATACCTTACAAACTAGTAAAGAAAAAAGAATGAAATTGAATAAAAACTCCTTTAGGTCAAAAGAAGGGAGGAAAAATGCACAGAAAGAGAAGAGCAAAACAGAGAAAATTAGTGGGAATCAATCCAAATGTATCAGCAATGAGAATCAATCTAAATGGACTAACTCTGCAATTAAACAAAAAAGAATTTTTTAAATATAAACTTATATGATGTTTGTTTATAAGCAGCATGCCTCAAGCATAAGAGCTCCTAAAGTTTGAAATTAAAAGAATGGACAATCACAATCCAAAAGAATGTTATATTAATTAATATCAGAATTTTTGAGACAAAAGCATTAGTAGAAATCCAGAACTTTGGTAAAGGTTCAGTCGAACAGGAAAATATAATTCTTCACTTGTATGCACCCAATAACATGGCTTCAAAATATACAAAGCAAACATCAAAAAACAAAAATTCTTTACTTATATGTAACATAGCTTTAAAGTATATAAGGCAAATATTGACAGAACAAGGATGAATTTACCAGTTCACCATCATGAGAGATTTATCAAAGTCTTACTTTGTGATCGACAGATCAAGCAGACAAAGAAATCAGTAAGAATATACAAAAATTGGTAAACATGACTAACAAAGTTAATATAATGGACAACTATAGAAAAATGTTCCAAGAACAACAGAATCCACTTTTTTTTTCAAGCACACATTGTACATTTATGTGATAGTAGAGGAGTTGAAAGCAACATAGGGACATAAGAGATAGTGTTTATGGGGAAAATGAAAGGGTAGATAAAGAATAAAGAGAAGGAAAAATAACGATAGAGAGGCATGTTGTATAGACCCATGAGGACAGCGCACCATAGATTTTAATGATTAACTCTTAAACATTTTTTTTTTTTAAGATTTTATTTATTTGACAGAGAGAAACACAGAGAGAGAGGGAACACAAGCAGAGGGAATGGGAGAGGGAGAAGCAGGCTTCCACAGAGCAGGGAGCCCGATGCGGGGCTCGATCCCAGGACCCTGGGATCATGACCTGAGCCGAAGGCAGACTCTTAACAACTGAGCCACCCAGGCGCCCCTTTAATGATTAACTCTTGATCCTAATGTAAAATGAATGAATAAGTAAATAAATAAACCAAAACAAACGTTTATATAAAATCAACAGGTGTCCAGAGCATACTGAATGTAGCACCAAAAAACAAGGAGAGACTTCTCTAGCATCAAAGGATGGTTGTCTCTAATGATTTGCTCCAGCTCTGCGGAAGAAAGACTTAAGGGATCTTTTCCTAGAAGAAGCATACCCAGACACTGTGATAGAAAAAATGGGAAAAGAAGGACAAGTTTTTCCTCCTGGTTGTTTTAAAAAGAAACACAAGTTTCTTTGAAACTCAGGAAAGAGGTAATTAATAGCATTCAGGTTTTTATAGATTTGCGACAGTATCACTCTTCAAAGGATATTATTTTTTAAGTTTTTATTTAAATTCCAGTTAGTTAATATACAGCGTAATATTGGTTTCAGGTGTATAATATAGTGATTCAACACAACCATACAACACCCTGTGCTCATCACAACAAGTGCACTCCTTAATCCCCATTCCCTATTTAACCCATCCTCCCACCTCCCTTCTGATGACCATCAGTTTTTTCTCTATAGTTAAGAGTCTGTTTCATGGTTCGCTTCTCTCTCTCTTTCTCTTTGCTTATTTGTTTTGTCTCTTAAATTCCACATATGAGAGAAATCATATGGTATTTTTCTTTCTCTGACAGACTTATCATTATACATTCTAGCTCCATCCGCGTCATTACAAATGGCAAGATTTCAATTTTTTTATGGCTCAGTATATACACCACCTCTTCTTTACACATTCATCAAATGATGGACACTGGGGCTGCTTCCATAGTTTGGCTATTGTAGATAATGCTGCTATAAATATCTGGGTGCATCCCTTTGAATTAGTATTTTTGTATTCCTTGGGTAAATACCTAGTAGTGCCATTGCTGGATCATAGGGTAGTTCTGTTTTCAACTTCAAAGGGCATTATTGATATGTCTTGTCTGCTCTACAACTGATAATGTGGGGTAACAGACCACACATAACACCCACCATACGTTAAGCTCTTGCTAAGGCGAATAGTGAACATAGGCCTCTTCTCTCATGGAATTTATATTCTGGATAGTTATTATATTAAAACAGATATTAAATAAATATTACAAATAAGTAGTTACAAAGATACCACAAGGACGTAGTATAAGCTACTATTAAAGCATATTTGCGTTTGACTCTTTTCCCTTTTGTTTTATTTGATAATGACATTTTGTTTACAATTAATAATGTGAATGAACTCAGGTCCCTTATGGACTATTCCTCCAGTGAATAGTTTCTAAGTATTTATGACCCTGGAGGATAACTAAAGAAATTAAGTTGTGGTCCCTTCTTCTGCAGTCTTTATAATTTAGTAAAGAAGATAGGACAGGTATGTGATTTGAATGCAAAATAGAAAGCGATAACTGTGCTTGGATCCATTCTTTAGGAAGAACAAGTGGGACCAATGGTGGCACGCCTGCATGGCTCAGTCAGTTTAGTGTCTGACTCATGATTTCAGCTTAGGTCATCATCTCAGGGTCGTGAGATTGATCCCCACGTCAGGCTCTGCACTGGCCATGGAGTCTGCTTAAGATTCTGTCTCTCTCTCTCCCTCTCCCTCTGTGCCCCCTACTTTCTCAAAAAAAAAAAAAGGGTAGCTTTTTTAGATCTCATGGGTCTATAATAACATGAGAGGCTAGTGCTTCTTAAACTTCCGTGTGCATCTGAGTCACCAGATTAAAATCCAAGTAGTGATCCAGCAGGTCTAGGGCAGGGCCTTAGAATCTGCATTTCCCCCAGGGCTTTCTGCTGCTGTTCCAATCACAGTTTGAAGAGTGAGGAATTAGGAGACCCCTACAACAGGCTGGGTCAGAGCCAGGAAGAATCTGGGAATGGGAAGGAGCAGAGGGGATAGGTAGACTGGAGAGATGGGAAGATCAGTAGCACTGGACAACGATTTGCAGAGTCAAGAATGGAAGAGAAGGAATCGATGACGTGGAGGAGTCCGTTGGGGGCAAGGAGAGTGGCTGGTGCGGTCAACAGAAATGAGTGTCAGTAGGGTAAGAGATGTGACCATCTTATAGAAGAGAAATTTTTGTCCTCATTTTAAATGTCAGGTATTGAGCATGATGACCTCGAATTGAGAGCTTACTATCCTATTTGCATCTACCCCCTAAGCGTTGAAGGAAAGCACATCAGCTCTGGGTGTCAGAGACCTGAGTCTTCTTCCTGTCCCACTGACTGTTCACTCTGTCCCCTCATCACCTCGGATGCTCTTCCTGGAAGAGGGAGTGGGAAGAATTCCTCCCAGATTGCT
This sequence comes from Potos flavus, assembly GCA_028534135.1. Lineage (NCBI taxonomy): Eukaryota > Metazoa > Chordata > Mammalia > Carnivora > Procyonidae > Potos > Potos flavus. The sequence continues at coordinate 118,717,954 of CM052897.1, read as the reverse complement.
GGGCAAATTTTATGGTGCCTTAAGCTCATCTACCTCCAGCGGGAGGCTAGAAGGAAGATACTGGAACCGGAGGCTATCTCTGACAGTTGGGTGAAGTTTACAAGATTTTGGGGATGCTTCGGTTGGGATTTACCAGCTTGAAAATTGTAATGTTATCTTTAGGCACACGATTTTTTTTTAAGTTTACCCAAGATTTTAATAACATCCCTTTGAAAGGAATGGCATCTCACTTATAGATAAGGAAACGTAGGTTAAGAGTGAATGGCGTGTTCAAAGTGAAATAGAAATCAGAAGATTTGGTGCTACTTCTGCATTCCCACTGCCGCCCGACCTTAGCGACACTGAAGTGTTGGTCCACATGAAATAATTTGCTTGATCGCCCTTTCTCACTTACTCTTTATTTGTCCCCTCATATCTGAACTTCGTCAACTTTCTTTGTGTATCTCACCATTTCCCCCGTCATACCCGCTTTAAGTCAGCAGAGCCTCTTCCTTCTGTCTTCCCATGTAAAACACATTCCTGGTCTCGCCAAGCCAACATGGTGTGCTTCGGGGCACTTCCTCTCTGCTGCCTCTGGAGCTGTGCCCCACCAGCTGGCCCTCTCTGGCATCCCCAGTCTCGCCACCACCTCCTCAGCCTGGAAACATGCCAGGTACTTACAGCCCCACCAGCAATGAGTCTTCATTTCCTTCCCTCGGAATTCAGTGTCTCACTGGAGTCATGGACCTCGCGTTTCCTCCATCGTCCCTGCCCCGCTCACTCCCTAACTGTTTAGTGTGCCTACTGCTTGCACTGGAATGATGGGGTTTTTTCCAGAGCACACCAAGAAAGCTATGAGTCGAGAAGTCCACTGACGCTTGTTCCTCTCAAAGTTTGTTTAGCATCTGGTTCCTTTAGCTCTCTTCCTTCTTGAAGCTTCACTCACGGTATTGTAAGACATCACGACCCCCTGGTTCCTCCTCTCTTTGGCTTTCTTTCCCTGAATGCTCACTTCACTCTTATTTTATACATCCTCTGACCCGAGTTTTTCCTATTATGGCTATCTTAGTGTGGTACATTTGTCACCACTAGTAACCAATACGGACACTTTATTATTAACTACAGTTTCTACTTTACTCGGATTCCCTCGGTTTTCCCCTCCTGTTCTTTTCCTGTTCCAGGATCCTTTCCAGGATTCCAAATTTCACTGAGTTGTCATGTCCCCTCAAGCTCCTCTTCGCTATGAGGATTACATGACGGTTTTCCACTTGCCTTGTTTTTGATGACCTCGACAGCTCTGAGGAATCCTGGTTGGGTGTTTTGGAGGATGTCCCACTGTTGGAATTTGTCCGATGTTCTTTGCATGTTCAGACGGGGATTAGGAGGATGATAGCTTTCATCAGGGTCTTAAAGGAGGATGATAGCATTTATCAGAGTCCCAAAAAGTGTTCAGAAGGTGTCAGCAGAGGAGTTTCCCAAAGCTCTTGCCATTCTATTCTCAGGAGACTCATTGCTTCAAGTCTTACCTCTGTGCTGAGGACTTCCTCATGGTAAAAGAAGACTTAACCACTTACTGAATTCTTACCAAGTTCAAAAAGCTGTTCTAAGATCTTCACACATATTAACTGATTCAATTCTACTGTGAAATAAATATTGTAATTGTTACTGCCATTTTACAAATGAGACACCAAAAGGTTTAATAAACTGCCTGCAGTTGCCCAGTGAGGTCACAGAGCTAGAGGACCCAGGAGCTGGGAGTCTCAGCGGAGCTTTGGAGCCCACGTTCTTAACAACGATGCTGTGCTGCCTCGTCCAGATTCCCACCTCCAGCCCTGAGCGCTGGTGGAGACGTAGCGCAGTACTGTTTCACCTTCCCACTCCAGTGCTTCAACTCTGTTCAAAACTTTGCTTCTAGGTAAACGTACTACTTCTTCTTCTGCTTAACATTGCCATTGAGGTTTTAGGCAATGCAATCAGATAAAAGAATGCAGAGGCACAAAAACTGGAAATAAAGGAAATACGAACTATCTCTACTTATAGATTATGTGATAGGGGCGCCTGGGTGGCTCAGTGGGTTAAAGCCTCTGCCTTCGGCTCAGGTCGTGATCTCAGGGTCCTGGGATCGAGCCCCGCATCGGGCTCTCTGCTCAGCGGGGAGCCTGCTTCCCCCTCTCTCTCTGCCTGCCTCTCTGCCTACTTGTGATCACTCTCTCTGTCAAATAAATACATAAAATCTTAAAAAAAAAAAAAATTATATGATAGTACATCTGGTAAACCCAAAAAGGGTCCATGATGAAAGTAATAAAATGATGAAATTATTTTATTTTATTACTATTATTTTTTTTGATGAAATTATTTTAAAAGATAGCATTCCATAGAGATACCAAAAGAGTGTGGGGTGGGACTGGGGAGGGGAGAAAGCTCTCTTTTATAGGAAAATGCCAGCGAAGAAATGCAGAAAGATGGATCTCAAGGGAATTGTGTTGAGTGAAAAAAAATCCGATTTCAAAAGTTACGTTTTGTATAATTCCATCCCGTAGCATTCTTAAAATGACAAAACTACATTGGTGGAAACCATATGGTGCCAGGGATTAGGAAGGAAGGAGGCAGATGGTTGTGGCTACAAAGGGTAGCTAAGGAGAGATGCTTGTGATAGGAACTGTTGTATATCTTAACTGCGGTGATGGTCACACGTGATAAAGTTACACGGAACTAAATACAACGGACACCATTCATATCAAATTGGTGAAATCTGAATAAGATTGATGGATTTACGAATGTCAATTTCCTGGTCGTGATATTGTGCTATGGTTATGGGGGAAAGTGCACGCGGCCGTATTGGATCTCTCTATATTATTGTTCACAACTGCCTGTGAATCTACAATTGTCTCAGAATTACAAGTTATAAAAGCAAACACACAAACAGTCCTCTGTTCGTCTTCTTGTCCTTATTTGTCTTTACGATCCTTATATTCCCATCATCTGTGTCACCTAACCTCGACATTTCAGCACCCTTTAAATTCCACCCCTTCTTTGCCCTCCTATCGAATCACTTCCCAAGAGTCTCGATTTCTGCCTCTGCAATCCCTCATGTACACGTTTCTCTCACGCCCACGACCTTCACCCTCGCTCACCTGTCATAGCAGCAGCATCTTACTATCCCTCTCCACCTCCCATCTCTTCACCCCTCCAACATGTCTTTAAAATGTTGCCAAATCAAGCATCCTAAACTACAGAACCAATTGCATCGGGAGTGGAGTGAATGGCCTGGAGGTGAGCTCTAGGACGTTCTCCGCTCCTGTGATTAACCTCTGGTTTCGACAATAAGCCTTTAACCCTGTGCCCTCACGTTCCCAGCCCTCTGGCTCTGAACGTTGCTCCTGCCACATTCCAAACCTCAGGAGGATCCAGAAAATGGGTTTGTTGGACATGGACTGAGTTTCTGTTGGGAGGTACTGACAGTATTTCATTGCTCAAGTTTGGAGATGGAGTCTGCCCATCAATCAGCAGGTGGCAGATTCCTCGGGGCCACTAACTAAACATGATCGGAGGAGCTTCTTAGTTGCTCCAAATCATTGCCTTTCGCCACGCTCATTGTCTTCCGGGGCTCCTAACACGGTGTCCCCTGATGGGGAATTGTTCCCTATTTGGGAGCAGGGTAAGGAGGAAGGATGCTCTTGGCTGCACCATGTTTAAGGGGCAAATCGGGTTCACCTGGCAGGTTCAGCAGACGAGGTCACCCTGGCAGAGGGATGACTGTGTTCAGGGGGCTACGTGTTGAACGTTTTGCTGGCGTGCGACTTGCAAGGGTATGAATCACAGAACCGCGTGGTGGAAATCATGTGAGTGAAGGATCTTGAACTCCGTAAAACGCCCCACACATTCTCACTGTTGCTCTTATTACCCCTCGAGTAGTGTTGTTTTCAGGACCAGATGACAAACTATGTCAGGTTACTTTGTGAACTGGAAAAAAATATTTAAAATGCTAATTACTTAAGCCTTGATTGTGTCGGAACGAGGAAATGAAGTTTCTTTGAATTCATCTTCTGAGAACTGTTTATGATAATTCTCTGTGACTTTCCTTCTTCTCACCTGTGTTCACGTGCAGAGCTTATCATGGATTTCAAATAGGTTGAAACACGGTCCATTTCCTGTTCACCGCCAACCGATCACCACCGTTCAGTTTGAATACTTCTAGTCATTTCTGGTTGCTGGTGGCCGCCCACATCACGTGTTATTCATTTAAATTATTTGATGAACGTGGGCAGCAGGAGGTGCTGAATAAATGTGTGGGCGTGTCGGCCTTGGCAATATTGTCTATTCATTCAAACAAACATCCATCTTCTCTGGGCAGGCGTAAATGCGGAGGGGAACGTGGCAGGAGCAGGGTTCAGCAGCACAGGGCTGGGAACTCGTGAGGCACAGGGTTAAAAGAAGCGAGTGCCATCAGAGAAAATGTGCGGGGACCAAAGGGGGGAGGCCGTGTGCTCTGAGGGGGGATGTCTCAGTGCAGAGGGACACAGCCCACAGTCAGGAGCACCGATTGGCTGTGACTCATGTGTGTTTTCAGACCCACTATTTCTGAGGTCTGGCTGGACCTGACAAGCAAGCCACAGGCTCAGTTCCCACAACCCAGAAATGAGTGACTTACAGGGTGAGACCCTTTGGAGGACAGCTTGTGCCTTCCTGAGCACTGGTTTCCAAGGCAAAAAAAAAAAAAAAAAGCAGGAGTGGGGTGGGAACCCATTTACTTTCTGTTTACCCTGGAAGAGGGGAAGGAGGCAGAGAACCAGAAATAGTCTTCCCAGCAGCTGTCTCTGAATCAACAGGGACATGTCTGGGGATCTGAAATGTCGCTGCAAATGAAATGGGCAGGGATGGTTATCTTTGGCCCTGGGAGCCTTCTCAGTTGGCCACGAGCTTCTGTACACGAAAGAGTTAACCACACTCTCACCACAGAATGTCAACCTGATGAAAATTAAAGCCTCATCAGATAAGAAAAACAATATACTCTCGTTCTTTTAAATCTAGAAGCAGTTTTTCTTCAAATCTTTGAGACCTATTTCTTGGGACGGAATAATATTTTTAGTAGAAATCCGGTACTCCGGTGACTCCCACCCAGAGTCTGCCGCAGGCACTCTTCTGCGAAATAGAATCGAGATTTTTCAACTGCAAAGCAAGAGTTTCCACCGAGATTTCAAAGAATACCAGACAAGTTAAGTAGAAACTTAAGACCGGAAGGGGAACATAGAAAAGAAGGAATAAGGAAAAAGTTTCGGGACGCGGGGGAGCCTTCAGGCACGACGTGCTTCCCGCAGAACCACAGCCCAGCCCGGGTGTCAGGGGAGGGCCAGCCGTCCTAACCGTGTCGGGCACAGCGAATCCCTCTGCTCGGAAACCCGGACGGCCCTGCATCCACGGTGGCCAGCAGCCACCCCTGTGTCCTGGGGTCCCTGTTGAACTCCTCACTCAGAGGGCACTCTGCCTTCCTGCTCTCAAGAATCACTCCAATTCTAAACGAGACATGGTGTATGGTCTTTGGACTGGGTGTTTGCACCCTTCCCCAAATTCAGATGTTGAGAAACCCTACTGCCCAGTGGGAGGGTGTGAGGGGAGGGTCATGAAGGTGGGGCCCTCTTGGATGGAATGAGTGCCCTGATAAGGGTTGCAGAAGAGCTGGCTTCCTCTCTGTTTTCCGCCCCGTGAGGACGCAATGAGAAGGTCATCGTCTGCAGCCCCGGGGCAAGGCCTCACCCGAATCCCACCGTGCTGGCCCCTGATCTATGGACAAGTAGACCCCAGTCTCTGGTATCCGTTAGAGTGGCCGGAATGGACTGACACGGGCACGACGCATTCCACAGACACTGATGATCCGCACGTGGAAACGCAGGTCACAAGCTAACTGAAAGGGAAGGGCTTCCTTGGGCCCCGGGGCTCTTGGCGCTTTGGCAATGGCCTGATCTGCTCGTCCACTGTGCCCTGCTTATGTCTGGTTCAGTATAAACAAACAGGGGCCTCAAAGCGTTCCCCAAATCCGCACATTGACAAGCGCTACCCCACAGACAGAAGGAGGACAGGACATTCCAGGGTGGCTGGGATGACGGGATGGACCGCGCAGCACAGGGAGGAGGTTAAGACTGTCAAGTAAATTGTGCCAAAAGCCCTTGCCTGAACTTGAGAAACTGGCCTCAGAAAAGCAAGCTCCCCTGAGCGGTTTCTGTTGAGTTCAGTCTATGGGCTCAGCCAGCGCTGGAGGAAGCCCCGCCTTCCACGGTCCCCGGAGCTCCCCCTCGGGCGTCGGCTCTACACCGTGCGCGCCTTCCCTAAATTCCTAGTTAACACACAGAACCCCGCTCTTAGATCCTTCCAGGGAGCAGATGCTATGCATTTCAACAGATACCTCAACACTAGTGGGCGCGGCCTCCATCGGGCTTCCTGCAGAATTCAAACCCGAGGTGCATTTTCAAGGACGTGGGAACTTAAAGTCTGTTACCTTGCTTCCCTGAGAATCGCTTTGTGCTGCAAAGTGACAAATGGGCGTCATCGAGGATGTGGTAATTACAGCATGAACTGGATAGACCTCCTTCCTTGGCTTGAACCAAGGCCTCAGTCCGCTGGGGAACGGGCTGGAGGCAGCTAGGGAGCTTGCCGTCCTGGGGGGAGGTCAAACGGCTCGTCAGCACGGCGTTGAGGAGCTATTTTCACTCTGCTCCAGGGCAAATATTTAGTAAGCTGCAGAATGTCGGGGCTCAAACGGGGCTTGAAGACCCTCTCTATCAATCTGCTCGCCTGCATAGACGATGCATACGTTGTCTCAGAGTTACTGCATGCCGGACCCTGTGAACTTCTCTCATCTCTCCAGCCAGCTATGAAGTAGGCTATTACCAATATTAGTGATGACTCACACCACTATCATTTTATATTATTATAATTAAAATGTAATCAAATATGTACGTATGGAATAAATAAGAGATATAAAATACTATAGCATAATCAGCACAATTATAAATAAAACCATTTAATAATTAGTTATTAGGGAGGTCGTTACCGTCTCCATGTTACAGATGACAGGAGTCAGGGACATGGCTTTGTGACCTTCCCAGAGTCGCACAGCCGGCTGATGGCAAAGCCAGCGTTTGGATCCGACAGCCTGATGGGAGTGGGAGCTCATAAACCCCCCCCCCCCCCGCATCTCCTCCCTCTGTGTCTCGGCCGCACCCTGTTCCTGCGGCCCCTGGAGCCTCTGGCCTCCTGCTGCCCTCATCCCGCATCTGACCCGCCTGGTGGGAAGGCCACAGCTGGCATCTCGGCGGGGGTGATGAGAGGGAGCACGGAGAGGAGGTGAGGGCTGGAGTCAAGCAGGGGAGGACGGGGGTGCCTTTCACTGAAACAGGAGATAGAGGAGAGAGAGCAGGCCCAGGGGGACAATTCTATGTGTGTCGCGTTAGACAAGCCCGTGAGCTCTCCACGGGGACTGTGCGAATTCAGAGTCCAGCACATCATGTTTATTGAGCACCTGCTATATCCTGGTTATTTTATAGGCAGGCTGTCTTGCAAGCCTTAGAGCCACGCAGGACGGGGCTGTGATATTTCACTTTATTCAGGATTTTATTTATTTATTTTTGTTTTGGGTTTTTTTTTTGGTTTTTTTTTTTCAGGATTTTATTTTTTAAAGAAATCTCTACACCCAACATGGGGCTCGAACTTACAACCCCAAGATCAAGAGTCGCTCACTCCGTTGACTGACCCAGCCAGGCGCCCCTGTTATTCCCATTTTATACCCACAGCAACTGAGGCCCATGGAGGTTTAAAGAACCAACGTGCCATCAACTCCCACCTAGACTGTCGAAGGCCCAGATCGTGTCTTTTCCCTTGCCCACCCTGTAGTATCCTGTTCCTTGCGGGATGCGGTCCAAAGCCCTGTACTCGGCAAGGCTCCGTGTCGTAGCTCATGCCCTGCCTCCGAAATCTCCCCCGCCCCTGCCTGCCCACACTCTCCGGTCTGCCGGAAGTACACGCAGCTCTCAGAGCCCCCTGTGTCCTTGGTCTTTGGCCCTGCTCATGCTGGGCTTACAGCTCAGTTCCCATCTTCCCAACTCCTGCTTCTCCGGCAGGCCTCCCGCCACGTTTTTCTCTAGGAAGGCCTCTGGACCCTACTGTCTGGTTTTGTGGCATTCCTCTGCACTCCCAGAGCACCCTGCTGTTTCTTCGCCCAGTGCCTGCCGCCCTGTGTCACTCAGATGCCCACCCCCTTGCTCATGCCTGCAGAGAATGGCAGCCGCCAATGCTTGTGAAGGGAGATGGAGTCACGTGAGTCCAAGCGAGTCTTCAAATGCCAGCCTGTAGACTCCCGAGGCCATGAGCATTTCCTATTCTCCCAAGATGCTTTGCAGTTGGGAAGAATGCCAAGCAAGCAGATGAGCCTTGGAAGATTATTCCAGTAAGAGGGGAGGTGCCCCTCGGGGCCGAGCCTTGAAACCGCAGGCGAGGAAGTGGTGTTTGCTGGCTGGGATGCAGGAGGCCGGGGTGTCCCGTGAGCACAGGACAGGCAGATGATCCCAGGTGGAAAGGGTCTTGGACGCCAGGCCGGGGAAATGGGCCGTGTCCCTGAGGCAGTGGGGAAGGATTTGGGCTCTTTGGTCAGGGACGAGGCATCCTCATGGAGGTCGCTTTCAGGGGACCTAATCTGGGGATGGATGAAAGGGTGCTTCAAATAAGACTCGAAGGCTTGCCTAAGAGCCCGTGGGACTCAGTGACGCCTGTCGTCAGCTTGCTTCCTCTGTACGGGGACGGAGCTGACAGCCCCGCTCGGTCGCTTTCTCGGGCACGGGAGTTTCTGCCTCCACACGTCGGAGTCCTCATCTGTGGAATGGGAGCGATCATGGCGCCTGTCTGGCCGGGCTGCTGGGAGGGCGCCCGCGATGGTGGGTGCCGAGTCTGCGGCCCGGCCCGGCCGCTCCCACCCATCGCGAGCTCAGGCCAGAGAGCCTGGGAGTCGGAAAGTGAAACCTGCCAGGCTGCCGGGTGAAAGGCAGTGACAGCCAGTGAAAGCCCCGAAGTGAACTCTACTGCGAAATGCTCGAAGCGAGCTGACAGCTTACCCTTTGCGGTCTCTGTGCTCCCCCGCGTGTCAGCAGGATGTCTGAGGAAACTGCCTTTCATTTTACAAAGGGGTTTTTTTTTTTTTTTTTTTTGGTTTGCTTTTTTCCTTTTTCTTTTCTTTTTTTTTTTTCTTTGCAGTTGTTTATTTTGCTTTCCACTTAAAATGAGGAGTTTTCTCTTTACAGAGGTCCTTTTATTCTAAATCCGGCTCTGAACAGAGGTGTCACTACCACAGGGGCCGGAAGCAAGACACCGCACGGCTGCTCAGCTGGGTTCAGGGCCCGGCCCGGCCTCCTCGGCAGGGAAGCCGCGGCGGCCAGGACACCTGTCAGGTGCGTGGCCTCCTGCAAAGTCAGCGCCCCCAAAACTCCCGGGAAACTCACCGGGCTCCCAGACAGGAAGAAGCTGACGTCAACGTCAGTTTCAGGCCTTCACGCGAAACCCTTAGCAATAATTCCTACGCCCTGTACTTGGGATCGTCATAAACTGACCTTTCTCTGAGGAGATGGGCCAGTGGGCTCCATGGGGCTCCTTTCATTTTGAAATGAAAAAAAAAAAATTGTTGCTTTGCTCTTAAGTAGTGATGAGAGGCCCTTCCTGTCTTTCTTGGAGAGGCCCCTGCTTTCCGGACGTCTGGGTCTGGGGACTTGTTCGTACATAGCTGGGGGTGCGGGGGTCGGCCGGTGCGGTCTCAACATGCTGCTTTGCAAATATTTGGGGTCCGTGGGAACAATCAGTTTGCTCTTCAAGGAATGTCAGTACTCCCTCCTGAAATGTTCCCGTTTTCTCCCTCAAGGAGTTTCTTGAGCAAAAGAGAGAGCTTTGGCAAATCCTCTGTATGATTCGAATATTATTGTAATTCGGCATCCGTGGTGTTTGATTTTAATAATTTTAGTAATTAATAATGACAGCACAGTGCTCCCAGCGCTCCTTGCTGTCCCAGATGTTGGGGTAAACGTGAGGCAGTTCAGGATTGCTCGCAATGCAAAGGAACGTCTGTGTGTCCCATCCGCTGTTCCTTCACGCTTAGATCTTAGACCTTACCGTGGGTTGTAATTATCTCTGCAAGATATTTCTCTCCTGCTGGGTGAGGAGTTCCCGGCGGCCAAGGACCGGGCAAGCACATTCATCTCTAACCCTGTATCTGACACCTAGTAGTTGCTCAATTAACGACTCGCTGAATAATCAATACACAAAGGAATGAACCCGTAACCAAGAGTCCTGCCACAGACGAGACTGTCCCCAGCCACCCTACCCCTTCCCTCTTCCACCCGTCTGTCCCCTGTCGGCAATGTTTGCTAAACTCTGAAAAACTCCCCAGCAGAGAAAACTCCCACTATCACGCCTCGGGGACATACACCTTATCCTTGCCTTTGTTTTTTTTTTACTGCTGAGAATACCAAAAGCAGCAAGGCTTCTAAAGAAGGTATCTATTTCGGGCCCAAACAGAAAAGAGTGGGTGATGCTGTGGGCAGAGATTCCTGAATCTGGCGGGGTTGACTCATGCCTGAAGGTGCTCAGAATTTCCTCTGTTTTGTGGGCGGCTGGGGCAGACTGGGCTCCACCAAAGCTCTTTCTTTGAAGCTGAGTCAAAAGCAAGAAAGATGCTCAAAGCTGCTCTTAGGGGCGAGGGGGCGGGGCGGGTGGTGGTGGTGGAAAGAACAGGAGAGGGGAGCAGCAGGATTCACAGAATTTGACTCCAAGGAAGCGATGGGACTGGAGAGGTCAATTCGGTCCCTTGAGTAGAGGCAGGGGCGGGTTCGCGGCCTGAGGGCGTGGATTTGGGGAGCACAGACCCACAACTCAGAGATACTTCCTTCGACTTTTTACAAAGTGAGAACAAACTTCTTTATGAATACGGCACATGAATTTATGACCTTAGCAGCAGTTTAGAAGAATGGCGAAGAATGCGGGCTGAAATGCTAGCTCTTCCCTCACTGCATTACGCCGGGCATCTTACTCGGCCTCTGCGAGCCTCAGTGTACCAGGTGTAAAATGGGGGTGCTAAGGAGGCCTACCCGATTTTGAGCATTAGCTGAACTGACATCCTGCCTTCCCATAATTCCGGAGGGAGTCATGCTGGCCATGACTGTCAGCTCTTATTAGGATCCCTGTCGAAAAAGTTTCTTGGAACGAGGCTGAAAGCAAATCAGCCCGCAAGGGGGCCTCAGGCATCGGGATGCGGGTTCCTGGGCCGGCTTGCCTTCAGTGGCCCTCCGTTTCCCTGTTCCCAGCTAACGGTTTCGCTCACCTGCTCCCGTTTCTCTCCCCGCGTAGGCGGCCGGGCCTCCTGGAGACGGGCGATTCTCCCTGCTTTTCGGGGGAAAGGAACCTGCTGCCTCTTTAGAGCTTCCTTTCTATTCTTTAGAAGCCTGCTGCTCTTGCTTCTGCTTTTGGGAAAAGGCACTCAACTGTTCCCAGTCTCCCGGCGCCAGCCTGCTTTCTCACTGCATATGGCAAGAGGCAGGTGGGGAACTTGGAGAGAAAACAACCCCGAAAAACACATCCGACTCATCTTCCTCCTGCCTCCCACCCTGGGCAGGCCTGCCCAGAGGCACAGAGCTCTGATCGGCACCTGACTCCTTCCCTTTACCTTCCCGGTGAGGTTACCTTGCCTTACAGTTTTCTGCCATCTGAAATGGTCCTGTTTGCAGGATATCCGGCACCGAGTTGAGTTGTCGATCAACGGCCCCAAGGATTGGGTGCGTGGGGGCATTGGGACGGGTTGTCGGGAGGGAAGCTTCTAGAATCTAGCCTCATGGTATGTGGTTAGCGGTAGCCGGGTCGGGGGAAAATTTGGATGTAGGGAAATTAGAGCCGGACTTCCTGGCCATTATCAGGGGTGTCATGTGATCCTGGTGATGCCGAGCCAACGATTCCTCGTGTGAAGGAAATCCATCAGACACCACTGACATGTGTAGACGTCTAGAGGATGAGTGTGAGGGGAGCACTCAGTGCTTTTTGTCTGAGCAAAGGTATGTTTTCATCAGAGAACCACCAGCCCCTCGAGTCTCATTTTGCTCGGCACACACACGGAAGCTTTGGTTTATACGTGAAATAGCGGCCATTTATTTCATTGCCTTCGTAAACTCCTCAGTTTTTAGTCTATTACTCACAGAGCCTGATCCGTGTACACAACGTAGCAAAATCATAAGAAAATACCATCCTCCACCCCATGTCCTGATAGCCACAAGCACAAATTCAGAGTCATTATGTCCTAGGACCATGTTCTCTGAGAAGCCTTTCCAGAAGGGTTTTCCAGAAGCAGATTACCCACCCTGTTCGGATCCCAATGGCAGGCATTGACTTCACCATGTACGACTTTGCAGTTTTTGATCTTGTGTCTTTCCCAGATTGGTTTTCCCATTTTAGTTGCAAGTTCTGTGCTGGTAGATACAATGGGTATTCCTTCTCTCACATGGTAGCCTTGCTACTCAAAATGGGAGTCTATGCACCAACAACATGGGCCTCATATGGGAGCCTGTTTGAAACCAGAATTTCAATCCCCACCCCAGAGGCCCTGAATCAGACCCGGCTACATAACAATATCCCATAGTGGTTTGTAAATATATTAAATTTGGGGAAGTACTGCATTAAGACACCTATTCTTAGTGAATAGAAATGAAATAATGGAATCAGACCAACCATGGGAATCATCATTTTGTGGATTTCAATCCTAACTGCATCTTAAATCATTTCAGGAACTTAGAAAAAAAAATATTGTTGTGTCCAGTTCTCATGCCCAGGGAGTCTACCCTAACTGGTCTTAATGGGTCGTGGGTGGGCTTGGATATCATTTGTTAAAGCTCCCCAGATACACGCTGGGAACCGCTGCTGTAAATACATTTCCCAGTGAGACTCGTGTTCTCTTACTGATGGATGTAAATCTGGGAGGAACCATAGAATAAGTCAAATAGCCAAAAACTATCTGAGTAATCTTAGAGGGGAAAATACCTGAAGTACATAGAGATGACTACATTATTGTTTGCCCCGAAGTGGGTGACTTATTTGAAAGCCTGGGAGGGGTTCAGCAACGGGCATCGACTCATCGGCAGACACTCTTGGCTCTCCTTCGGCTGTCTTCTAGAAGGAACTGCTCAGCAGATGTTTCATCCCCATGAGCAGCTTGAGGGCAAGGACCACACTCTTTCATCTTGGTGATCCTAACCCACAAATGGGTGGCTGGATGTATATCACTGAGGCTCCACGTAAAGACGTGCAGGAATACTGGACTGGAATTTAAGAGGCCTGGATTCTAGTCCTGGCTCTCCACTTGCCTTGCTTGCCTAGTGTTTTTGTTTTGTCATTGGCACCCTTCTCTTGCTGTCCTCCCTCCGTACAACCATGCCTCTTAAGTTGCCTTTGCCAAGCCAACTACAGCTGTCTTCCCACGGAGGGTAAATTTCTGTGTCTCATTCTCTCTGTTTAAGACCATGAGTGTAAAGATGGTAAAGAACAGTTCAGAGGTCTTACCAGGTGACCATGGTTGACAGGGAGGCTACAACCCAGAGAATTATACTCCAAATTGTGTGTGTGTGTACGTACATTTTTCTAAGGAGCCAGTTAGATCTCATCGAGTTTTCTGAAGGACTCACCACTCAAAAAAGATTAAGAACCAAAAAGCCAGATGGATTCTTGCTATCACAATGTTTTCCCTGTCGAGATGTTCAGGCTCTGTGTATAAGAGTGACAAATGAGTTGATCTTTCTGCAATGAAGTTCTCTGGGCTTTTTTCCCTCCCTTGATGCTACCTGGGGCATTGGCTGACTCCACCAAAGAAGAACTTCCTGAAGAAATTATTAGGAAGCCAAGAGAAGAGGAAGGTATTTAAGGGTCCTTGAGCTTTCCTCACCTGATCCCTGCCTAGAGGAAGAACTGAACAAGAGACGAAGATCTCAGGAAGTTTAGAGATACCCAGGAGCTTTTGAGGGTCCCCAGGTGGGCCACAGACTGATGCCAGGGGGGCACGCATTGTTAGCCCGGAAAGAAACAGTCACAGATTCTTAGTCCAAAGGGATTAGAATCTCTCACTTCAGCCTCCTGCCCGGTTTGGGAAATCTCTTCACCATCTTTGACAACCCCTCATTGGAGCTTTGCTCAACCGCTTCCAGAGAAAGGGAGCCCTTGACTTTGTAGAGAGGAAAGGGACGGAGGAACTTTTTACTCCTAATGTTTGGCTAACTGGAAGTTTGCCGAACACAAATAAAGCTATGATTCAAGTTTTACCTTTTCAGAGACTTCCCTTTGCCCAGTCTCAGTCGCTTCCCTTTTCTGTTTCTCGCCACTGTCCAGAGTTTGGGGCAGGGCGCAGACAGTGGACTGGATTGTGCTTTCTCTCCTAGAGCCAAAAATCTACACTTGTATGCGATCTGGGATTTGAAAAATGTGAAAATCACATATCCTTAATTTCATTTTCTAGGAGAGGAAGTAAAACATATTGGGAGGAGCGGAGGAGAACCAGCATGGAAGGTTGGAAAGGGGCCAGAACGCCGCCCTGTCCTTCTTCCCTGCACGCCTCAATGGCATCCCCCAGAAGTGGCCGGACTGCCTCTATTTGAACATTTTCAGGAATGGAGGGCTTACCATTTTTGAAGCAATCCATTGAATGAGGACCTATCCTTTGATCACAGGAAATGGCCAGCGATAAGTAGAAGAGAAACAGGTTCCCACTCATGCAGGACCTCTCCTGTGAGGCACAAGGAAAGGGTTTGAAGGCAAAGATTCCCCGTGGAAGCAAATGAGCAGCAGAATGCGTCACCGGTACTCAGTGGTGTTTTGGCCTTGACGCTCACAACTGCAGCACGTACGGAAGCAGTGGGTCATATCTAAGTGCAGCGGGGTACCTTTCAAGAGTTGGAAATAACCTGCAATGAGATGTCAGGCTTCGGTACCTGCCACTTAAATGTCTCTTTAACCCAGACCCTGTGTGTATCTCTTCAGTCTGGAAACTTTCTCATCTGAAAATACCCTCGCTTGAAAATGCCTTTTAAGCAAAGCTTATTTTATTTCCTTTTCAGAATTTTTGACAGAACGGCAGGAGGCTCAAAATCTTCTCTATCAACCTTCTCATGTCTTTTTTTCTCATGACTTTTTGTCAAAAGTCATGTCTTGTCTTCTGTCCTCCAACAGTGTTTGTTAGGAGGTGCCTTGGCCCACTTTCAAAGTTCAATTTTCTCCTAATTCTTCTCTCCACTGACCTCAGGTGATAGACCCCACTTTCTAAGGGAACTCTTAATTTTTGAAGTTCCTACTGACCCCTGGGCAATGAGGGGAGCAAGGAAATTCACTTGAACGGCCACCACATTGAGGGATAGCCTGAGTCAAGGGTGACTCTAGCTATTGCAGGAATGACTTCCACAAGACATAACAGAGTATCCAGAATGCTCAAGACTTAGCCAAAGAAATTTAAGAATACTTCTCTTTGAGATGAGTGGGTTCAAGTGTTAGAGTTGTAGGTGTCAATAAGAGTTCTTTACTAGCACCTCTAACTGACCATGAGTGAAGTCACTTTTTTGTGTGCCTTGCGTTGCTCAAATCTAAAATGGAGCGTAAAAATAAAATAAAATAAAATAAAATAAAATAAAATAAAATAAAATAAAATGGAGCGTACATACGGGTGACACACAGCACTGGCTATTTAAGACATGCTGTTTTAAAGAAAATAGCAACTGATCTATGAAATATTCCCTAAGCTTACCGAAGCCTTGTCTCTCCAAGGTATATCTTGAAGATGAGCAAGGTTAACCGTGGTAACAACGCTTTGGGATCTAAAGAAATGGAACAATTAGATGTGGAGAGTTAAACATTTTGGGTTTTAATGACAAACTTGAAGATGGGAAATTCCAGTGTGGGCAGTAGTCTTTACAAGAAGGGATAATTAGACAAAAATATCATCTTAATGGGTTTCCACACTTTGGGTTTTTTTTTTTAATTTAGGGGATGAAGATTTGATCACAGAATTCCTAGAATGAAAGAAAGATGATCAAAGCATAGATAAACTTTCAGAATTTCCACAATTCTGAGAAAGGTGCCTTCACTAACGTGCCATGTTGGTAACATCAGGAGAATTCTCTTTTTAACCACATCCCAGGACCCAGTAATACAGAGACTAAAAACACCCAAGTTGACTAATACATCCTCTGCAACCCATCACAATTTTAACTGGTGGCTTTGGAAATTTTCAGAATGAAAATCTGCCTTATGAATCAGCTAGAAATTGCATCTGTTGACAGTCTGTTTGATTTCGTTAGAGACCTCTCCCCTCTGAGGAATAAAAAGTCTTGTTTATTTTAAGACTCTCCTGCTCTTGGAGGAAAAGGTCTGAGATGAGATTCTTTCTTATCCTGGGGTGGTTCCTAAACTATATGTTAATCCCAGAAACTCAACCGATTTCACTCTCTTTGGCCACCAGGTCTTCATTAGCCTCTTGACTGGACTATTTTAGGGGCCTCGCAACTTGTCTCTGTGCGCCTGATCCCCCCTCCACTCTGTGCAGTGTCACCTCCATAGAGGTATCTGCGATGAATGGAAAATCGTAAGTCAGGGAGCCCTGGGTTTGAACGCCAACTCTGTCCCTGTCTGTGTGACTTCTGAGTTTTGGGTTCTTCATCCAGTGAGTCTGTGACATCCACACTGCGAAGTGATTATGAAGATGAAAATAAGGCCTACGTGTCTGACACATAGTAGGTACTCTATAAATGGTCATGGTCATTTTTATTTTCGAGTAGTCATTGGACGATTCATTTGACCCCATCCTATATTTTCATACTCGATCCCCAATGTCGCCACATGCCCATCCAGTGTTGGGGGCCACAGCAAACTACCTGCTGTTCCCTCATCTCTGCTGTGCTGTGCCTTTGCTCATACGGGCCTTTCTATCTGGAATGTCCACTTGGGGAAATTTACTAGTCTCTCATTGTTCTTTGGGCATGCCTACTGTCCTGAAGCTTCGCTGTTTGTCCTGCTCACATAGATTCCATCAAATTCTAATCTGTAGTACTGTTATGATACCCATGCCTTTCCTTCCCTTGCTAGGTTATAAATCTCTCAAGGATTGAGACTGTGTCTTGTTCATTTTCGTGTTTCCTACAGTGTCGAGATGGGGACTAAGAGCTATTGGATAGATTTTTGGAGACCTGAGTGAATGGAAGAGTCCTCATACTACTCCCGCTTGCCACACTGCCGCCAAGACCATTCGTATCCTCAGAAAAGTCACCAGTGGCTAGCAATAACACAAGTTTACTTGAAATGTGTTTCCCAGAGATACTGTAAAGGCTTTTCTGTTCTAATTCAGACTGTCCTCCCACTTTGCAAAGACCATACTGAGACAGAAATCATCTTATAAGCTTTCCAGAAATCATGCCTTCTTCAACTCCACAGTGAAGAAATTCCTACCCCTGGGTCAGTTCACAGCTCAATATAACCTAGCTACATCACCAAGTAAGCAAAAAGGCAATTTATATGCAGCAACAAGTTTCACTTCTTAACACGCCTTTCTATGACCAGTTAGCATTATTATTCATCTAGAAATTAAGGCTCTGAAATTGTAGACTTTGATATCTTATCTGTCTTTTTGGGTAAGCAAGGGAAGAAGTTATTAGAAAATTCACACTCAATTAGGAAAGGTGGTTTGAGGTAGAAGTTAGTGGTTTCTTATTTGTTAAAAAAAAAATCTTTGACAAAACCCATTTGAAAGGATGAATGAAATCCAAAATTTGCATATGTGTGTGTGTATATATATATATACACACACACACGTACATACACATTTGTATACATGCATATATACACATGAAAATATAAGAAAAAGTAGAGTTCTGAAAGTGAGTATGCTTATGCTTTCTAAAATTTCTTTTTTTTTTTTTTTAAGATTTTATTTATTTACTTGACAGAGAGAGAGAGATCACAAGTAGGCAGAGAGGCAGGCAGAGAGAGAGGGGGAAGCAGGCTCCCTGCCGAGCAGAGAGCCCGATGCGGGGCTCGATCCCAGGACCCTGAGATCATGACCTGAGCCGAAGGCAGAGGCTTTAACCCACTGAGCCACCCAGGCGCCCCCTTTCTAAAATTTCTATAAGGTTGCACATGTAAGGAAAATCCTTGGTATTATTTCCTGAGGCAGTAAGAAATAGCATATACATTCTTGAAGCCAAACTTAAAATTATCCCAATATTGCCTGTATTGGTTACAGACATCTCAGGACATTACCCTGGTCTTAGAGAGATTCCTAGTAGATTTTTAGTGTTACCTTACAGCTGCTTGGTGCAGTGAAAAACTGAATCCATTGGAAAATAAGAGGAAATTTCTTGAAGAATCTGCTCATTAGTATCCTGTTACCATTCAAATATCATGCCACTCCCTTCACCCCAGAGATAACAAAGACCAAGCGACGGGAGACCCCACAATTTCAAGCTCCGTTTATAGATCAGGGATGACCGAGGCATAACATGGGGCCTTGGTGGGTCGTGGACAAGGGGAAGACCCGAGATTCAACCCCTTTGTCTGCGTTTTCTACTCAGGTAGCCCCGCTCCCGATTCTGCGGCTGGGAAGAGGTAATAGCCATTAGCCTTCCCAAGATTCTGAGAGCATCCGTGACCTCTTACCTGTCATGTAGCCAGATACTGAGATGAATGTAGAGATTCCCCACATCAGCAAGCTTGGTTCCATCTTCTGGCACGTGGGATCAGCTGCCTTCCCGAGGGCAGGGACGAGAAGGCGTTTCTGTGCAGAAGGCCGAGTTTCCTATCAGCCTCTTATTTGCATCATGCTGGGAGGATGGGAGATGAAAGGATATCAGTCCGTTCGGACTGTCATCCTTGCTGTGGTCTCTCTAGTCTCTATGACAGTCTGGAGTTGCTCTTTATAAGTATTAGGCTGCTTTGTTCAGTCAGGAAATTGTGCCTAGCCCTCTCTACTCTCAAATGTAGGAAGTGGTTTTAACCAGGTTTTTTTTCAAGTTCAATTGCTGGGAGGTGTGGGCTGGGGCTGGTGAGAAGGATTGGACTTCATTTATGAATCCTTTCTTCAGCTGCACCCAGGGAAGGGAAGGGAGATTCCCCTGCTGCTGAAAGAGGGTGAGCAAGCATTTCTTGGCAGTGGTCTCATTTAACTTTTCATAAATTGACATCACTGTGAAATTGAGGTCCTCCCCCAGACTTGCAGCTCCCTGAGGAGTCAGCAGGTGCCACACGAGATGGGGGGGGGGTAACCGTGGCGGGGTCTTCAATATGGAGGTAATTGAAAAGGAAACAGAAGACTGACCTGTGCTCAGAATTCGTGAATTGTCTCCCGAGATCTATATTAAGTAGTGGCTGTAATCATTTCACCATGATGTCCAGGTTTTTGAATGTGAGTTGTCATTTTACAAGATATTTTGCCTCCAGATTTGTCTTTCTCTTAAGGGGTCGTACTAAAGTGGGCATTGGGGGAACCTGGGTGGCTCATTCGGTTGTGTCTGCCTTCGGCTCAGATCATGGTCCCAGGGTCCTGTGCTCGGATCCCACATCAGGGCTGCCTGCTTAGTGGGAGTCTGCTTCTCCCTCTCCCCCTGCCCCTGTTCCTGCTTTCTCTCTTTCTTTCTCTCACTCTCTCTCTCGTGCATGTGCTCTCTCTCTCTCTCTCTCTAATAAATACATGAAATCTTTAAAAAGTGGGCTTTGGTTTTAAACTTTGGACTTTTTTTTTTTTTTTTTTGCAAAATTAAATCTTTTTCCTTGTTTAATTATCAGAGTTATCTTCTGCTTTTAATGAAATGATGGGCTGTGTTTTGCTATCTGGAAATTCATGTCCATTAGCAATCATCTAGTTATATCTTTTAAATATACAAAAATTTAAAAATTTTTTTAAATATTCAAAAGCAAGTAAAAGGAGGACCATCTGAGCAAACCAAAGTAGTTCACGGTTCCAGTATGTATTATCTCCACCTCTGACATTCGCTCAGAAAAGCAAATACCTCTGAAGAGAGCCTTGGACGTCTGCAAATGAACTACCAGCGGTATCCAAGCTGAGTACCAGAGTTTGCAGAGAAAAATGGTCAACTGATCTCGTTCTGGGAGTGAGATACTTAGCAAAGTTTATCAAGATTATTTTTTTAAGATTCCAGAGCAGGCTGGGACGCCTGGGTGGCTCAGTTGGTTAAGCGGCTGCCTTCGGCTCAGGTCATGATCCCAGGGTCCTGGGATCGAGTCCCACATCCGACTCCTTGCTCGGCGGGGATCCTGCTTCTCCCTCTGCCTCTGCCTGCCTCTCTGGTACTTGTGATCTCTCTCTCACTCTCTCTCTCTGACAAGTAAATAAATAAAATCTTAAAAAAAAAAAAAAAAAAGATTCCAGAGCAGGCTTAACCTCAGTGCTAGAAACATTTTCAACTGTATTCAGGGGAGTGTAGCCACTCCTATTATCCCCAGAGTCTGTCCCAGTGATTAAAAGCTCCAGTTTAATGGAGTTTTGCTAGATATAGTTATCATTGTATAATTTTGAAACAAGCTTACAGAAAAATTGTAAGTACAATACAAATACGTCCTCCCAATAAACTATGTAAGAGTTGTTGCCAGTGCGATATTCCTTTGCCCCTGAACACTTCAGTGAGTATTTCCTACCAACAAGGAAATTCTCCCAACATCACTACAACCATCGGTTAGGAAACAATGTGGGTGCATTACTACCATTCGATCCTTAGACCCAGGATTCTCGAGTTGGCTCAGTAACACCCACGCACCAAAAGGATCATTTCTTGCATCTTGGTTGTCATGTGTCTTTATTAGATCCTTGGTCTTTTCTTGGTTTCCATGACCTGACTTATTGGAAGATTACAGATGAGTCATTTTGTAGATTATCCCTCAGTTTGGATTTATATATTGTTTCCTGGTGATTAGATTTAGGTTTTGCATCTTTGGCAGGAATAACATGGAAGTGGTGCTGTGTTCTTACCGTCACACCCTTTTATCCCATCACCGATGACGTTCACTTCGGTCAGTTGATTAAATAAAATGGTATCTTCCAGGCGCCTCCACTTTAGAGACACTGTTTTCCTCTTTGTATTAAATATTTTGTGATATGATGTAAATATCCATTATTTATTCATTTGTTTGTATCTATGTGGACCCATGACTGTTTATTTTATTCAGTGTGTTATAATCTATTACTATTATTCATTTCAATGCTCAAATTGTCTCCATTTGTCCGTTGGGAGCCCATTCAAGCTGGCTTCTGTGTCTTTTTGATGTGCCTCATCATTCCTCTTGAGTACTTCTTGCTTTGGGGGCATAAAAAGATTTTTTGGGTTGATCTTTGACTTTTTCTGGAATCAGCCACTTATCCGAAGACCCTGGTTCCTTTAGAGGAAAGTAGTCTTTAGAAGCCAAGATGTACTCATTGCCATTGGGGAAGAACTAGTCCCAGGCTCTCCCAATGGACAAAGCTAGGGAATATATGCATGTACGGTATATGTATGTACACACGCACGCTCGCGCGTGCACATACACACACACACACACACACATGCACCCACTCACCTTTACGTCTGTATGTATTTCTATACCCATCTACGCATATTGAAAATCATGAATGTGTTCACACTGATACATCCCGACATCCCACTTCCAATCTAATCCCACAGGGTTGAATTCTAGTTTTTTCCTTTCCTAGCTTTGTAACTCCCTTCCCTGACAGTGGGAAATTTGGTTTCCATTATCTCTAGTCTCTTTACTTTTTGATAACCCCCCTGTATGTTATCAGCCTCTTCGCCCTGCCACCATTCCCTGCCCCATGTGGATTCCCTCCTTTGCCTGCTCAGGCTCTGAATTCCTATTCTGAGCCGACGCCCAAACTCTGAGGAAATGACCTCCCCTGGATCCCGCTCTGACACCCCTTGCCAGGCTAGCCCTCCACACCTCCACGGGTGTGCTTCTGGCCCTGCTTGGGTGCTGCACCACTGTGCCGGGCCCTTCCTTTTGAGTATGACCTTCTCCACTTGCTTGAGTTCCGCCACCAACCCCACGTGTGAACCTCCTTCCCATCCCACTTGGGCTCAGATAGCCCTTGCCAATCTGCCTGTCCTTTTGGGCCCCTCTCACCCTGATCAGGTTCTAACTTCCCCCACTGGACCACTCCCTGTGGGGATCCCCAGTCCGCTCTGCTTAGACCCTGAGTCCTCATTTCAGACAGTCTCCCCATGGAGACACCTTCCTCTCTACCTTTGGGCTGTGACCGTACCACCGTACTGGGCTACTGCGCTCCCTTCCACCAGAAACCACATTTGTCTCCCTTGTTTTGCTCTGCCTGAAAGATTTAGGACTGAGTTGTTCAAAAAAGGAAGGAGAAAAGGCAGGCTAGTGGCTACCAGCAAGAGTAAAATAGTAAAAGGAAAATAAGGCCACAATGCGAAATCCAGACACGTTCAGAGAATGAGCACATATGCAATGAAGAAGCAAATAAAACCACGATTACCTCCAAGATTTTTCATGTGCTTCATGTTTTTCTTAAACTCTAGAAGGTCTTAGCAATTAATATTTCTTGATGGAAAGTGACAATTAAGTTCACTAATACCTTCCACTTTATGTCAGTTTCTTTTTCTTTTATGAAGTTAAAGTAAAATTAAATTTAGTGATATTTATTTACAAATTGTTTGAGGATCAAAGAAATACTAACCAGGACTCATAATGTGCATTTGGATTAAAGTAGACAACAAAAGTTAATCTCACAAGTTAATCAATTTCTTTACAAAATAATCAAAATTTGAAGCATGATTTTTTTTTGCTTTACAATAGAACCTCCCTCAGCTCCTCCTCATAATAATTAGAAGAGCTAAATCTATTTTATTAGTAA
>CM052897.1:118680452-118694551 GCA_028534135.1 Potos flavus | reverse complement strand
ATGTGGCTCTAGTTCCAGGGTGGATAATCACACATCTTTTCCTTCACACCAGTACTGGTCAATTACCAATGTCTACCCGGGGGGGGGGGGGGTGGGCTCTAGGGACTTATTCGGAGGGGACATGTCGGCTCCGCCATCATTCTTCTCCATTGTTTCCAGGTTAATTTTCTTGAAGTACAGTCATTTTCCCCTTCCATTACCCAAAACCTAGAGTCTTAGGAATCCATAATGTCTTTGAAATTAAGCCCAGATTCATCAACCTGGCATTCAAGATCCTTCCTCATCTGCCCCAGCCTAGCTCTTCAATAGGAGTTCTCCACTATTCTCCTTCCTGCTGGCTTTGCTACAAACAAGCAATAAAGCAAAAATATCATCAATGGCTCACTAATCCCACAACATCCTCCTTCCTTGGTTCAAATCTGATTCTTTAATAGCCAGCTCAAATGGTACCTTCTAATGAAAATCTCACCTTCTCCCTCTATCCTGGAAGTACCGTCTCTCCTCTGCATCTCAGTGAGAATCATAATCACTAGCCTTGATTGAGCACCCGCTACATGGCGAGCACTGCGCTAAGCATTTCATGTGTAGTATCTCGTCGCCTTCTCTCACTTCTCGTCGCCTTTAAGGTCAGTGCACTATCACAATTTCCATTCTACAAATGAAGACATTGAGTCTCATTGTGGTTATGAAACACCCACACTTGCACGATTTATTAGGGGTGGTGTCGTGTCTAGATACCTAGATCTATCTACTTCTTAAACAGTGCCACTATTCCATCACTCTCAGGCCATTTTCAAATGTATAATGTGTTACAGGTCTCTGCAGACATATCTGATCATTCCAACCAGACTCTATGTGTTTCTAAAGGCAGGAAGTGCCTCTAAGTCATCTTCTTACTCCTGGTGCCTCGTGTACTACCTTGCACATAATAGGTACTCAGTAAGTATCTGTAGAATGAATGATGACACGGAGAGCCCTTTTAGAGCTCTGGTTTTGGAAGACAAGATCTATATAGTATTAGCCTTAACTGGTTTTCATTACTTTCATTTCATTTACTCTATGGAACTGGGTTTGAGGACAAATCATTCGATTGTGATATATCTGAGTCCCCAATTATGCAGTAGGTTTCAAAGGGTTTGACTGTACTTATACCTTCAGCTTAGGTGGGGATTGGATGCAATTAGCCAGCTGATGTAAGTTCCTTTATTTTAGGAGCAGAGTGTGTTCTCTTTGACTTTAGACGTGCCTCTCCTTAAGAGCCAATGGGTCTCCAGAAACTGAGCTGGACCAGGGGAGGGTAAGAATGGAGAAGCACAATATTTTCCTTACTTAGTTTCTTTGAGAACCTAAGAGCAACTTTGCCCTTATTGTGAAAACTCACAACTTCCCCTACAATTTTTTCTAGCAACTTCTAGTTCCAGAGTTTGAGAAGAGGAAAAGAAACAAAAGTAAATAAAAACAAAACCCAAATAACCCAAATAAACCCAAATAAAAGCAAAACCCAAACAGGAACATTCTGGGTCATGGGGTAAGAGGATTATTTCATAATAGACAAATTTTTTATTTTGTATCAACCTGGGGGATTAAAACAGAACAATGAAAGGACACAGAAGTGACATTAGCAAGTGGTTAAATTCACAAAATCCAAAAATCTGTTTCACTCATCATCACCAGCTGGGGTATTAACAATACCTCAAACTGATGAAATTCATTTTTTTCTGAAAAGCTCAAAACTTTCTGTTTGAGTTACCTCCTTTCTTTTCTCCCCAAACTATTGAGAAATATTATATTTCTTTGTTGATAAATGGAGAGATTGAGATCTGTTGAGATTAGGTTGGTTTTATCCAGCCTGAAGACAAGGACTAAATCCTAAGTTTTTCACTTCTCTTTTTCTAAAACCCACATCTCTCCTGTTGTTAGCCGTGTTTCCCCACATTGGTGATTTATCTGTCTGTTTTATACGAAGAAGGGAATTCTTCATCTTCTGCTGAGCTCATTTTTGGTGCTGTTTCCACTACTATTTATCAAGTACGTAATATGTGCCAGCCACATTGCACTGGCATTATAGCAGGAACAAAATAGACAAAATTCACCATCGCTGTGATGCTTAAGTTCTGGTGAGGCAGACAGACAATAAATGAACAAACCAATGAATAGATAGTGTAATGTTCCATGCTGATAGTTGTTACAAAGGAAACTAACTCAGGTAGTAAAGCATGCCAGGATGGGGGTGGAAAGGCTGCTATTTGAGGTGGAAAGGTCAAGAAAAGCCCATTTGAGGAGACGACACTTGGCCAGAGTCCTGGGTAAAGTGAAGGAACAGCCAGGAAGCTATTTGGAAGAACAGGACACCTGTGGCAGAATGAGCGCAGTGTTCTAGGATCAACAATCTGGCTGGTGTGAGTGAACAAGCCAGAGGACAGAGGAAAGGGATGCAGGTTGGAAAAGAAGGGAGGGGCTGGATCATTTAAGGGTCTATAGACCAGATCAGGAGTTTGGGATATTATTCTGAACTGATGGAAGCTCTGAGAAAGCCGAGAGCAAAAGAGTAAAGTGATCAGGTTATCACAGTTGTCCAAGTCAGACAGACTATAGTGGCTTGGCCTGACATGATAGCAGTGGAGGCTAGTGGGTTGATTTTTTATGGACTTTATTTCTTAGAGTGGTCTTAGATTCACAGAAAGCTTGAGTGGTAGGTAGGAAGATTTGCCATTTACCGATTGCCCCCTGTCCCCTCCACTAGTGCCTCCTCCACTGTGAGCATCCTCCGCTAGAGTAGTACACTTGTTACAACTGATAAACTTGCACTGACACGTCATCATCACCCAGAGTCCATAGTTGATATTAGGGTTCACTGTTAGGGTTGTAAATTCTGGGGGATTTGAACAAATGTATAACGATACGTATATACCATTAGAATATCATAGAGAGTAGTGTCACTGCCCTAAAAATCCTGTGCTCTGCCTCTTCCTTCCTTCCTTCCCCCTAGTCCCTGGCAATTAGTGACTATTTATTTATTTATTTTATGTTATGTTAGTCGCCGTACAGTACATCCTTAGTTTTTGATATAGCGTTCCATGATTCATTGTTTGCATATAATTAGTGACTTTTAAAAAAATCATCTTGTTTGTTTTCTAAGAAGGGAGTTATTATGGTATAGTAGCATGCTGATGAAATGCTGGAAAGACAGAGATAGAGAGGAATTGCAGGCACAGAGTTTTTGAGTAAGAGAAAGACCAAAGGATTTGATGTGTGGACAAAAGAACCCGCCTGAGATATCAGCATAGACGCTGCTTCCATTATAACAAGTGGAAGATAGTGAATAATGGGTCAGAGGTAGGTCTGCTGACATATGTGGTGGTGAGAGGTGAGATGAGCCTTCTGATTGCTTAATGTTCTCAGTGAAATGAAAGAAACAAGGTTGTCATCTGAGAAAAGGGGGAAATCGAGGAGTGTTAGAGGAGACGGCTCGTTCAACAGGTTTTATTGAGCAACTACTACATGCTGGTCACCATTTTGGGACCCAGGGAAACAATAGTGAGCAAAATCACGTTGTGCTTTCATGGAATTTACATTCTAGTAAACGTGAGGAGGTGTGAGAGGTGAGAATGGGTATTAGTTTCACTGTCCTAAGGAATGACCCAAAGCTTCAATGGGTTACAACAAAAAACCTTTAATTCTCCCCCATGCTGCATGTCAGCTGAGGGTCATTTACAGCTCTGCTATGGCCATGGCTCTGCTCCAGACAGGAAGTAGACTAAAACTCTCCTCAGTCTTGGTCTTCTTCATTCGCAGATCTCAATCAGAAAATCAGTCCCCCTGGAGGGGAGGGGGCGAGGAGAATGGGGTAACTGAGTGATGGACATTAAGGAGGGCACATGATGTAATGAGCCCTGGGTATTGCATAAGACGGATGAATTACTGAACTCTATACGTTAATCAATTGAATTTATAAATAAATAAACAAACAAACAAACAAACAAATCCTATGGGTATTAACTGAAAAAAAAGAATATATTCTAAAATATTTTTTTAAAAAAGAAAAGAAAATCAGCCCGTGTTTAGCATGTGCCAGCCTTGTGACGAGGAGAGAGCTTACAGAAACACAGAATAGTTCTTAGAACTTTTTCAGGGCAGTGTGCATCCCATCCATTGGCCAAAGCAAGTCACATGGTCCGGCATGACACCAGTGGATGGGACGGTAAACTCTTCTGACAGGAGACAACACAACTGGTGAGAAAGAGGGCACATAGAAATATAGAATCCTCTGCTACGAAGGGGAGTACTTTTTCCTGTTTTCATTCTGCCTAGCCACAACTTCCATCATTTGGATCACTTATAAATCTATACCTTCAGCCTCAGTGTTCCCCCTTAGCCGCAGAATGGTGCATCAGGCAACTCTGAGAGATTTGCCCAGGTCCTGTAAATCTCTCAAATGCAACACTTCCCGAGCTGAACTCTCTCTTTCCTAGGTCATTCTCCTGGTTTCTCCATCTCCTCCAAAGATGTCAGATCCTCAGTGTCTCTCTCCTTGACTCTTACCCTGAGCTTCAGAATTACCTTCCATCATGTATGCAACCACCCAAGACAGGAATCTCATTATATGATCATCTCCATTACATGGAAATAAATCCCCAAATCCTTAGCACAGCCTCGAAGGGCATTTGTAATGCAGTCGCTTTGCTCGCCACACTCCTCTTGCCAAGTAGCTACACCAACTACCTAGTCCCCAAAGATCTTTAAATGTGTCAGACCACTTCATAGCTTCATGGCTTTTCTCGTGTTCTGGGAAAACTCTGCCTGAAAAGTCCCTCCACCCTTTGTCTTTCAAAGTCAGCTTATCTTTCCCCTTTTGGAGGTTTTTATGACTTGATGGTAGAGTAGACCATTGGTATGGTAGAGTAGACCATTATGGTAGAGTAGACCATTCTCTTGTATACCTATTGTAAATTTGTTGTCATCTACAAAACATTTTGCACTTGCTTGTTTCTATGTCCATCTCCCTGTTTGGGGAGTTTTGAGGGGGGGATCCTGCCCTTCTCTGGCCTCATGTTTTCGCTTGGAGGGTCTTCTGCTGGAACATGCAGTCAGACTCTCTTCCCACTCCTGACTCACTCCTGTGGAGGAGGACTGACCTACCTGATTGATGGCTGACATCCACTGTCCTCTATTTCTCAACCGGGGGAGCTAATCTCCTGAGAGTTCAAAAGCACTAAAGATTCACTCTTGTTCTATTACCATTCCCTGAGCCAGCAATCTCGGGAAGTGGGTCTACTCTGCAACAATCCTGAGAAGCCAAGAATCTTTTTTTTCACCCCCAGCTTTATTGAGTTGTAGTTGACACACACACTGTGTAAGTTTAAGGCATACAATGTATTAATTTGATATGCTTATGTATTGCAAAATGGTTCCCACCACAGGGTTAGCTAATACCTTCATCATGTCACGTAATTACCTTCTTTTTTTTTTTTTTTTTGTGGTGAGAACACTTAAGATCTACTCACATAGCAACTTTCAAGTACGTAAAACAGTATTATTAACTATGATCACCATGCTATTCATTGGATCCCCAAAACTTATTCATCTTATGACTAGAAATTTGTGCCCTTTGACCAAAACCTCCCCACATCCCCTACCCCCAAGCCCCTGGTTACCACTGCTCTGCTGTTTCTATGAGTTCAGTTTTCTGAGATTCCACATACAAGTGAAATCATTCAGTACTTGTCTTTCTCTTTCTGACTTATGTCTCTTAGCATAATGGCCTCAAGGTCCATCCATGTTGTCACAAATGTCAGGATGTGAGGCCAGCCATCTTGGGAAGTCTGATCTGTAGACCCAAACTTCTCCTTGGATGGACTCTTGGGAGTCCAAGGACTGACAAATCATGTCTAGATTTGGGGGATAAATCTAGAGCCATTTTCTCCAATCCTTATGTCAGTTATAATGCTGACATTCTGATACCTATAAGTCCCTTTTTTCCCCCTTCCTTCCTTCCTTCCTTCCTTCCTTCCTTCCTTTAATTGTGAACTCAGGAGAGAAAGAGAAGGTTATTATCAATACATTACCTAAAACTCCAACATCCCTTCTAGGAGAAGTTTCCTTTCTATCTCATTCATCTTTGAGTTCTAAATGCCTCATACAGGTCCAAGCACATAACAGAAGTTTGGTAAATATTTATTAAATACATTTTTACTGGAGTATAATTTTAGTGTATGTAACACTAAAATACATAGGTCTTAAATGTGCAGCGTGATGAATTTCAGCCTACATACACACACGCCCTCATAACCACCAGCCCAATCAAGTTACAGAACATTTCCATCCCCCTAGAAAGTGTCCTTCTGTTTCTTCCCAATCAGTATCTCCTTTCTGCCGGAGATAACCACTTCTCTTAGTTCTTTAATGATACACTAGTTTTGCTTGTTCTTTCACTTCATGTAACTGGTACGGTGTATATATATATTATTTT
Source organism: Potos flavus (assembly GCA_028534135.1). Lineage (NCBI taxonomy): Eukaryota > Metazoa > Chordata > Mammalia > Carnivora > Procyonidae > Potos > Potos flavus. Next base: position 118,688,082 of record CM052897.1, on the reverse strand, counting down.
TTGGCGGGGAGGGGGATTGGCTTCTTTCGCTCAGCGTAATGTTTTTGAGATTCATTCAGATCATCCCATATGTCAGTAGGTTTTTCTCTTTTTGTATCACTGTGTAGCAGTCCCTCATATAAATATACTAAAATGTTTATTCACTCTGAACATTTGGGTTATTTCCAGCTCTTGATTATTATGAGTAAATCTCCTGTGAACATTGTTGTACATTTTTTTTTTTTTTTTTTTTTTGTAAACACATACGCTCAGTTCTCCCAGGTATATGCGGGAGCGAATGCCTGAGTCCTTGGCCGATCCATGTTGAGTGTATGAAACTGCCAAACCATTGAATAAAGCCCCTAAGAACAGCCTTGTACACAGCTTTTTGAGGATACACACACAATTGTCTTGGGTATATACATGCAAGTGGAATAATTAAGTCATGGGGTAGGTGTATGTTACCTTTATATGAAACTTTCGCTTTTCCAAAGTGACTGTTTTATACTCATTCTAGCAACGGATATATAGATTCTAATTGTTGCTGCTTGCATACTCACCAACACGCATTACTGTCTGTCTGCTTCAATTTTATTATTTATTTATTTATTTATTTATTTATTTATTTATTTATGTTTAAGGATTTATGTCTTTATTTTAGAGAGGAGAGAGCACATGAGTCGGGGTAGGGGGAGGGACAGAGGGGGAGAACTTCAAGCAGACTCCCCGCTGAGCGCAGAGCCGGACTCGGGCCTCGATCTCACTACCCCGAGATCAGGACCAGAGCCGAAACCAAGAGTCGGCCATTCAACTGACTGAGTCCCCCAGGCGCCCCTATCTTTTTTAATTTTAGATATTCTGCTGGGTTTAATTTGCGTGTGGTAACTGTTGATAATAACACATATTCTAATTACTTCATTCTTTCATATACCGTTTTATTACTTCACCTATCATTGTGGCTTTCACTTGCATTTTCCTAATGAAATAATAGTGTTGAGGATATTTTCATATATTTATTGGCTATTTGGATATCATCTTTTGTCTGGTGTCTAATTAAAGTCTTTGCCCATTTTTAAAAGTTGGGTGTTTTGTCTTTCTTTTAAAAAATGATTATTAGAAATTCTTTGTATGTTCTGCATCCTTTATATAGTAATTCTTTGTCAGATAGATATATTGCAAATATTTTTCCCAGTCTGTGGCTTTCACCTTCTTAATGGTTGCTGAATAAATTGAAACATATTTTTAATCAACAAGGAACAGTTAGGAAAACAGTAAAAAATACCATATTGGAAAGACAAATAAATCTCCTTTTAAAGAGAATAATTACTTGTTAATTTATCTGTTTTTTTTTAAATAATGTTTCTATATCTGATTCTCTTCAAGTAGACATCACTGCCAGATCAAGTTCATGGTGAGTGTGAACGTCACTAGATACATTAGCAGATATGGAATTAGTTAATGCCATATTCCAGTGGTTTTCAGTCTTGGCTGGTTCTTAGAATTATCTGGGGGAACCTAATATTATTTTTAACTTCGAGGACCTGCACCTGGACTTTCAGACTCCACCAGTGTGGGATGTGGGCTAGGGCACTAATAGGTTTTATGAAATTTCCAAGTAATTTTCAGTTGTAGCCTATATTGAGGAGTATGGTTTACGTGGTTACTAAGATTTAAGATTACAAGTTTGCAAGTTGGCATGGGGGGTGGGGGTGGGGGTGCGCACCTGGGTGGTTCAGTCTGTTAAGTGGCCGACTCTTGGTTTCTGCTCAGGTCATGATCTCAGGGTCCTGGGATTGAGCCCCGTGTGGGGCTCCACACTCAGTGGAAAGTCTGCTTGTGGATTCTCTCTTTCCCTCTTCCTCTCCCTCTGCCCCTCCCCTGCTCATGCATGCTCACTCTCTCGCCCTCTCTCTCTAAAATAAATAAACAAATCTTTTTTAAAAAAGAGTTTGGGAGTAGGGAAGGCATATAGTTTGATGTTTCAGAATAACAGTAGGGGCTAATAAATAAACCTCCTCAAAGCTGGAGTGTCTTAAGGAATATTTAGTTGCATTTAACAGAAAGCCACTCAAAGTAAGCAGAAAGAGGAGACAGAGAGAACAGAGAGTGGGTACTTATGGAAGGATATGGGGTATATCACAGAATCCAAGGAAAGCTGAACTAGGTCTCAAGAATTCATTGGCCAAGGTAGCTTTGGTGGCTTTATAGGAAAGTATGGACTGTCAGTCTAATGAGCCAGCATTAGATGACTGCCCTTGAGCACTCAGTCTTCTTCTTTTCTTTTTTTTTTTTAAGATTTTATTTATTCATTTGAGAGAGAGAGAGACAGAGAGAGCACACACAGAGGGAGAGTCAGAGGGAGAGGGAGAAGCAGACTCCCTGCTGAGTTGGGAGCCCGTCATGGGGCTTGATCCCAGGACCTGGAGATCGTGACTTGAGCTGAAGGCAGACGCTTAACCATCTGAGCCACCCAGGTGCCCCAACTACTCAGTCTTCTTGTCCATCATTCACATCCTCAGGAGAGCATCTGACTGGCCATACACAACGAAAGAATTGAATTTCCTTAAGGCAGAGGTCCATCCTGATCCAAGCAACTGTGCCAAAGGGCCATGGCCACACAATATGGTTATGGCTACAGGAACCCATTCGTGTGTGTGTGTGTGTTGGGGGCACAGTTCTTAAAGATAGTGTAGGCTGAGTAGACACACAAAAGAGAATAAGGATAACCCAGAAATATAAAAGGAAGAAAAAAAAAAGAAATATAAAAGGAAGAATATGGATGAAAAGAATAAAATAATTAAAATATGTGGTGTTATCAACAACTCTTGAGTCTCCATTTGGTGAATTTTTACCACAATTGTACAATCACAACTTGGCTTCTTTCTATCTTAAATCATATTTCTCTAAGACTGTATTTCTTGCAGTCAATTATTTTGAGCAGAGAAAACTTAAAACTAACTGAATAAGCATGAAAAAACATAGATGAGAATTCAAACTGCTGAAAAATAATGTATTTATACATACATCAAAAACCCACTGTGATGATTTGTTTCCTGTTTTGTATTACTTGTTCCCTTGTTCGTCTGTGCACACTTCTTCCTCACAGTATGAAATGCACAGTATGCAATGTAAGACCTTCTACTTTTGTTGAATAAAAGAGGCATTCGTACACGTAACCTGCTCCCAGGCTCTGACACACGGTTGCACAGAGAAGTTCGAAAGAAGAGAATGGACATGGAAAGCAAGGCAAAGTCTGGAGCCCCTTTCTCAACTCACAGGGACTGGGAATAACTTGAGGGCAGTGGTCACTGTTCAATAAATGCTTATTGGTGTAAATAAATCTTGGAATAAATGTTTATCAGAATAATTAACTCCTTAGGCTGATGGAGTGGAAATTAGAGGACCAAGAGTGAGTCTAGTGACAGCCATTTTGCTCTGCAGTTCTCCATGTGTAGCTACAGGTCAAGAACGGCGATGAGATTGCCTTCCGATTGATAATGATGGTAATGACTAGACAGGTGTTGCTTCAGACATTTGGTATCTGCCCCATCTCTGGACCCTACCTACGCATTTCTAGACAGACATGTATTCTATTTACTTAACCCAGTCGCTATCAAATATTTTTTTAAAGCACGAAAACTTTCCTCTCTTTTTAAAACAAATTTATTAAATGTGTAAACCCCATGTTAAAACTGACCAAGGCAGAGGCACTCCAGTTGAAGTGGGGGTGGGGGACCCCAAGTACTCCCGCTAGGTCTTTCCCTAGCACCCCCTCCCACCCTGGTGGGCCCAAGCGCCCATGATGCCATCACAGAACCCTGGGCACAGCAGGGCCATTAGAAAATCTAGCATGGCCGATTCGCTTGGTGGAGAATGCAGAAGCAGCTGTTGAAGATCAACTGATAGGTACTTATGATTAGAATATAACATTGAAAGAGCATGCGTGATTCAAAGAAGCAGGCTTCTGGGGAGATGAGAAGGACTACTGTAGCATGTCAAGAGGATAGAGATCTGCATGAACATTTATCACCCTGAAAACTGAAGCAGCCAGGAAATATTCAAAAGAAGACTTAAGAAAACCACATTCCCTAACATAAATTGCAGAACACAGAGGTTAGATACTCTGATGAAGGAATATCTTTTAGAGTTTTCACAGCTCAAAAAAATGTTCAATGAGATCAATGACATAATTATTGTCCTTTATGTCAGCACGTTGTAAACTTTAGAATGTATCAGAATCATGTGGAGGGCTTGTTACAACACAGATTGATGGACCCCATTCTAGAGCTTTTAGTCTCCTAGGTGTGGCAAGTGCCTGGAGAGCTTGGACTGGAGAATTTGCATTGGCCTCGGAACTACACTTAGAGAATCGTTCCTCTACAGTATTCTAATAGAGAAGGAAAAAATTGAGTAATGGTAAAAGTAGCAGGAATTTGGGGTGAGGAGGACAGCCATATATCTATTTATTTTCTTAGAATTTGTGATAACCATAAAGGGAAAGCCTGGGAACAATCAGACACCTACGTTTACATTTAGAAAGGAATGTTGCGGAAGTTCATAAAAAGGCAGGCAGGTTTAGGCGGCACAAGACTTGGAGAGGAAAGATGGCCTGAGAAAGTTGGAAAGCCAGAACATTTAATTTCTGATAGTATCATTGCAAATAATGATGCCAATGAGAGAGGAAATTAAATAACTTAAATGGGATTCTGAAAAACGAGGATTTCAAAAGTGCATGATAGAAAGGTAAAACCATGGGAATTGTAAGATGAGCCACAGGTCTGTTTAATAGTGTAATAAAGCTAAATTCCAAATCGAGCTGAAGTTTGAAAGAAAAGAGAAAGTACAGCCCAAACAGCTTTGCAATGAACGGTTAATAGTACAGAAAATACAGTGAGCCTAATTATTCTTTTTTTTGTTTTTGTTGTTGTTTTTGTCCATGAACATAGCTTTTTGTATTTTTGAGAGGAAGCGATTATTAGATAGCACCTAACATCCCTTAATGCAGTAGAATTTCCTGGCTTCCAGCAAGAACTAATAAAGAAAATTTCAAAATAGTATCACAGATCTTTAAGAAGTCATGGCTGTTTTGCTAGCAATATAATGATTAAAATTATTGTGTCTTATTTCCAAGATTTATACCCTTTATTTCATTTTCCCATCTTACTGCTTAGTCAGTGCTTTCCAAAACAGTACTTAACAACAGGGATAAAAGTGGGCATACCTGGCCAATTCCTAGATTTTGATGAGAGATTTTTATTATTTCATCATTCATTGTGATAGTTTATTATTTTTATTAATTTTTTTACATATTTAGCTATTTTTTCCCATTTGGTCTATTTTTTGTTCATTGTAAATGAATGTGATTTTTTAAACATAGCTACCATAAAGTTATCTAATATGCAGACCTAGACGGTGAATGAGTGACCAAAGGTTTTTCATTTGCACACCTCCAGATGCTCAACTGTGAGAAGATGAGCTATAATACTGTCTAAACGTTTATCTCAAAGCTTTTTAAGGGACGTGGAAGAGGAATTAGTCTTATTCTAAAAATACCCCCGAATGGAATAGGCGTTGTAGAGCAGAAGCTTCAGCAATATGGATTTTAGTTGCACATAAGAATTTTTCTAGAAGTCACTGCTGTCCGGGTATGGACAGTTTCCGGAGACTGAGTTTCTGGCTACCAGAAGTATTGGGTAGAAATTGCTATCTTTCCTCTCCACGTCACTGTCTTTTCCCCCAAGAGAGGGGCATAACTCCCTGATTGGCGAAATATCAAGAGTCTAGTAGGTTTATATTCTATATTTCTGTGTGCAATAGGTAGCATGTCAAGGGTTGTCTTCAACGGTACAAGGCAGGCCTCTCCGTCAGAGGGCTGGGCAAATGTCCGTTTTACACACCCAATCCTCCCCATGTACATCACAAGGCCTACGCCTGGGCCTACCCCCACTGCAACCTAGCTTTGCCTCTGGAAAGCTAATATTTTGATCTCTGTGTTCCTTCTTATATGCGTTCTGATCATTAATTCCAACGTAGAGGGGATGGGGACAGGTGGTTCTCCCCATCAACATGCAATTCTCAGACACCTGATGGGTGTCCTACAATTCAACTCAATTCCGATATTGCCTATCCAGGGAAAGTGTCAGATCCTGCAGGTTAAGTGTTTAGTCCTACAAGAATGCGCGCCCTCCTTTAGACACCAGCTGCAAGCCCAGGCTGCTCCCTGTACTTCTGACCAACTGGCTACAGATTGGAGCTTCTATGAACTGCCTCCAACTCAAGATGCCAATTGCAAATCTAGGCTGTTACCTACACTTCCGACTGACTGGCTGTAGATCGCAGGTTCCAAAGACCCCTTTCTTGGGTTTGTTTAATTTGCTAGAGTGGCTCACAGAACCCAGAGAAATATTTTACTTATGGATCACTGATTTATTATAAAAGGACATTCATTTAGAAACAGCCAGATGGAAGAGATGCACAGAGCCAGGTATGGGGAAAGGGCGTGGAGCCCACATGCTCTCTTGAGCGAGCCACTCTCCCTGAATCGCCACTGTTCACAGCCTGGGAGCTCTCTTAACCCTGTCCTTCCGGGTTTTAATGAAAGCTTCATTACATAAGCGTAGTTGTTAAATCATTGGTCGTTGGTGATTGAATTCCACCTGCAGCCCCTCTCCAGTCTCCAGAGGTCAGGGGGAGGGGTGGGACTGAAAGTTCCAACCCTCAAATCGATGGTTGGTTCCCCTGCTTACCAGTCTCCATCAGTAGGTCCTTTCCAAAAATCACCTTATGAACATAACAAAATATACAGATCACTCTCAGCACTTAGGAGAGTCCAAGGGTTTTAGGAGCTCTCTGCCAGGAATAGGGATGAAGACCAAATATATATTTCTTATGCTAAGTCATGAAATCACATTCCTTTTATTTCTCAACAGGTTCAGAACTCAGAGGGGAGAAAGAGTAAATTAGTTAGCACCATGAAATCTCAATGTTGTGAGTACAATAGAAAAGATTTAAGCATTGAATATGGTGATGGAGCCTATAGCTTATTTCAGCCCTATGATTGTATGACTCTGTTATGACCGTTCGATCTCATCCCCTTCTCTCACACAAGAAAGCACAGAGGTGTGCACGAGTCACTGTATGGCCTTTCTCAGGAGGATGACCCAAATCAGCTTTAAAAAACATGTTTCAGATTTGCTTTTTTCCCTCTAAGAGGATATTCAGGTCCAGCAAACAAAATGTCTCTTCTTAGAGCAGGGAAGACCGACCATCGCAGAAGAGAGAAATCAGTGGATGGACACAGAATTAAAATATGTTTTTCAACTTTTTTTGTAATAGAAACTATGTTTTTACTTCAGGAAGAAGTCTTAGATATAAAAGAAATGAAAGGAAGGGAGGAGGGATACCCACGAAAAAAACAAAAAATTCACTAGTACTTCTTGTTCTGTTTCTGTGAAGGTCACAATTACAGATATTTTGATAAAGACATCCTCTTTAATGCTTGTGGTCTTTTCATATGATGGGGAAGATACAGTTGGCACTGTTGAGTCAGAGCTGTCGCCTTACCTTGAAATGTAGCAGAAGGTAGGATGTTGGGGAAACAGAAGAAAAGGGTTTTCATTTTCCCCAAGGCTAGCTTCATCATTTCTTTTTT
>CM052897.1:118636959-118670880 GCA_028534135.1 Potos flavus | reverse complement strand
GAAGTGTGTGTTAATCAACTGTTAATGGGATCAGTAAGGCTTCTGGTCACCAGGAGGCTATTTGAAGTTAAGTTTTCTGGGAGTTCGAAGTTATATGGGGATTTCTGACCTGTGCGGGGTGGGGGTGGGGTTGGCGCCCCTCCCCTTCAAGCTGTTCAGGGTCCACTGTATACAACCACACAGAATTGTTAAAGGTGTTACCCAAATAAAAGCCAGTCTCTCCCTTCCCCTGCCTGGTTTACATGTGAGGTAACACAAGCCCAGCAGACCTGACTCGAGAAACTTCGACCAAAAAAAAAAAAGATCATTAGCATATCTTCCTTTGAAGGGCATATTGCTGTATTCTACACAGCGATTCAGGCGGAAAGTTTCTCAGACTCTAGTATGGATGCCACTCCCCACCCACTCTGTGGTTCCTGTGAGAGAACAGGCTAAAATCTTGTCCTCTCCCACTACGTTACTCTTGGCCGTGTCTCCCTACTGGAAACCTCCATGGGACTTCAGCCCCCACCCCTGGCCCACACCACACTCCAGGACACAGACAGCAGCTGAGTCAGCCCATGCTTCCTCCTTCTCCCTCACTCTCCTGCAAAGGCAGCGTCCAGAAGTTTTCCGAGCCCCTGAGAAGTGTGGTTCTTTGCACACTCTCTGTTAGGGACTACGTGTTTGGGTGTCCCCAGATGCAGGTGTTGAAGCCTTATTTGCCAGTGTGATGCTATTACGAGGTGGGGTCTTTGGGAGGCAAATAGGTTGAGATTAGGTCATGAGGCTGGGGCGCCCAAGATGGGAGTAGTGTGCTTGTATTGAAGAGAAAGAGACCAGAGCTCTCTCTCTCCATCTTACAGCAAGATGGCAGCCGCCTACCCACCAGGAAGTGGACCCTTTCACCAACAACCAAATCTAGCTCTTTGAACTCAGACTTACAGCTCTGGAATTGTAGCCAAAAAAATCAATGTCTGTGAAATTTTGTTATAGCAGCTTGGGCTGACTAAGACACTCTCACTGCTTCTTTCTCAATCTCTATGGGGAATATCTGATAAATGTAATTCTCCACCATGTTCCATGAGGATTAAGGGGAAGTGAAGTAAGTAGAATGCCAGTTGTAGAAGGAAGAAGTAACCTGGGTCCTGGATCACGGATTTAGTACTTGTCAAAAAACTGTAAGCGTTGGTTAATCATAGTTGGTTAACAATCTGTTTCCTTGTAGAAATCTGCCTCTCTTGGGTTCTGTGGATCCTTGCTTGGTGCCACTTTTGTAGGATGCGGGATGGGAAGATGTGCTTTCTTATTTCCAGGCCCTTATTTCCAGCGGCAGGTCACTCCCATTCTCTGCTCATGGTCTGGCTCGATTTTCACTCTGAGCACTCAATGGGATTTCAGTGATTTTCAAATGATTTCTACAGGATTTGCTCCTTCTAACATAGCCTGGAAAATACCGGGTGCTATAGACTGAAATTCATACGTTGAATCCTAATCCCCAGCGATGTTATTAGGACGAGGGGCCTTCGGGATGTGAGTAGGTCATGAGAGTTGGAACCCCCATGAATAGGCTTGACGCCCTTATGAAAGAGATCCTGGAGAGCTCCCTTGCCTCTTCTGACGTGAGGACATACTAAGACATCACACAGGCTTGCTTATTCACCTGGTAGCTTCATGGTCCTATAGTTGCATTCAAATAAATAACAGACTGGCAAATAAGAAAAGAAGAAAAGAGTAAGAGGAAGGAACCTGGAGAGAGCAGTGCAGCTGGTGGGCTCACTGACAGGTACACAGACCATCATAGGTCCAACTTGGGTTTTCTGCTCAAAATTCACCCAGGCCCTGGACAAATAAATCTGTTCACATCTATTTCATCTGTTCACCAGATCTCTGGTGCCCCAACCCCACCGGGAAGGAGGGCTGTCTCCTACAATCTGGTCTACCCACCTCCTGCCACAGACTGGGGGGGGGAGGGAGACAGCCCCAGATCCACCCTGTCTCTCCCCAATGAGATCTTAATCTCCTGCTGGGTTGAGTCATTGCCTATGTGTCTAAACCAAAGTTCCCTCCATTGAGAGTTCAGTCTGACCGATTCCCAATCCCTGCACATCTTCCTGCCTCTGGAAAGGGTGTTCTCCCTAGTTTTGTACACATCCTTGGTTCGTGCCCTGACCATCTCTTCCTAGTTATGTTACCTACCTCTAGCAGTCTTCAATATGTCTGGTCCATTTTTCCTACCCCCTTTTCCTTCCGCTAGGCTGAAATGCTACCTGGTGACCACAGGCTCCTAGAAGCAGCAATGTCTTTGGAGAAGTCTTCGGATTCCACAATTCAGCGTGAACCTGAGAATCAGGTCTATGTGTGACCTTGAACCTAAGCCTGATTACATTTGAACCAGCAACCTGGAGTAGGAATGACTCCCCAGCTTTGGAAATCCTCAACTCTAAAATGGAGCTGACCCCCACAAACCTGGGTCTCCAAGCCAACCCTGGAAATGAACCCTCTCAAGCCAGGACTGGTTCCTTCAAAACAACTGATTGAGCACTCCAGCCCCGAGCATGTTTGTCTTATTGCCAGAATGTTCCTCTTCTTGCTGAGGGCTGATCTCAAGTCCTAGGGCCTTACCGTAGGACTGAGGATCTCTGTCCTAATGCCATACTATATTTTATTTAGGACTTTTACCTTGACAGTCTTAAGTGAGAATGACATAGTTTTCTTTGGGATATATTTATTAGGTATCACTACTGTGCTTGAAATTTGAAGCCATACAAGAAATTTGAAGACTTCCTTCATTTTCTATGCCCTGGAACAGCACATCAAGATTTGCTGCTCTAAGGATTTGGTAAAATTCCCCTGTGAACCTGCTGCTATTTTGGACAGTAGGACTTTGCTCTTCTTCCCTATTTCTCCTCTGATAGTTGGTCTATTTAAATTTTATAACTTGTCTAAAGCCCATTTTAAGAAATTATACTGTCCTCCAAATTAACTCCTTGATCCAGATTTTCTGACGTATTTGATAAAATTCAAGAAAATCTTCTCTCTCTCTTTTTTTTTTAAGATTTTATTTATTTATTTATTTGACAGAGAGGAAAGAGATCACAAGTAGGCAGAGAGGCAGGCAGAGAGAGAGGAAAGCAGGCTCCCCGCTGAGCAGAGAGCCCGATGTGGGGCTCGATCCCAGGACCCTGAGATCATGACCTGAGCCGAAGGCAGAGGCTTTAACCCACTGAGCCACCCAGGCGCCTCAAGAAAGTCTTCTCTTAATATAACTTTTTCCTTTGTGTCTGGAGCTAGTTGCCTTGATTCCATACTTTGTACATTTGTACTTTCTTCTTGTTTTCTTGTTTAGCTAACAGCTTACCTATTTGCTTTCAAACAATTTCAGCTCTTGGGTTTATTTTTTAAGTCCATATTTTTCTGTTTTATACACCATCACTTTAGGCTTTTATCTTTATTCATTATATCCTTCTGCTTTTCTAAGCTATATTTTGTTCTGTTTCTACCTTCTTGCTTGGGCGCTTAATTCATTTTGTTTATTTTAACTCTTTAATTAATATGATCATTTAAAATCATGATCTTAGGAATACGTAGCTAAATCCCATGGGTTCTGATTTGTCATTTTCACTTTCATACTCTTGCAGGTATTTTCTATTTTGTTCTTGTTTTTCTTTTTGATCCAAATGTTATATAAGCCTTTAAAAATTTCCAGGGAGTATGAATATTTTATTTTCTGTTTTGTTATTAATTCCTAGTTTTATTGAATTGTGATCATATAATATTATCCGTATGGCTCTACTTACTGAAATGTATTAAGATTTTGCCTGGGCCTAAAATATGTCCTTCCGAGGACACTTGAAAAGATGTAATCTCTGTTTCAGGATACAGAGTTTGATATATTAGATCTACCATAATAAATCAATAATATATTACTAATTATATTACTATTTTATTAGTAATATATTACTAATATATTAATTTAATATTAATATATTATCTATATATTATCTAATATACTGAATATTAACTATATTAATATATTAATAACCTATCTAATGTTAAATTTATATATATAATTAATATAATAGAATATATTTTTAGGTCTTCTCTATCCTCTTTTACCTCCTGTGCCCTTAGTCTGGCAAAGACCATCAATTATTTCTAACTATTTATTCTTTTTATATCTCCTATAGTGTTTGCTATGAATAATGAAATTATGATATTCAGTGCATAGATACTCCTATTTTTTCCTCTTTGTGAATTGCAACTCTTATGATTGTAAAATGCTCTTCTCGAGCTCATTAATGCTTTTTGCCCTGAAATTGGTAAGTTTTGATCCCTGATTTCTTTATGTTTGCAGGTTCCTGGTGTATCTTTTCCGTTCTTGTGTTTTCGAACTCTCAGAATGATTATTTTATGCATGTTCTTGTGCGTAACACAGAGTTGTGTTATGGCTGGTGCTCCAATCTGGAGTTGCATTTTTCAGACAAGTATGGTGGCCTCTTTAACATTTACTCATGTAAGATGTTCTGTCTTAATTCTTGCGTGTTGTTTTGTTATACTTCTGTTTTGTAACTTTTCCAGACAGCTCACTCTGTGCTGTCGTTTGACTTTGTAGTTGTGTGTATGTGTTTTGATCATTGGAAAGGTTTGCATTTTTGTCCTGGGTTCCGTGATTACAATGACAATGTTACTTGATGTCTTTAATCATCTATTTCTTTAGAGTATCAATTAACTCCCCACTGTCTTTCTTTTCTCCCTTTTCCTAATCACCAGATTTTAGTTGATTACATTTCTTCTTAGTATGTTCCTTTGTAGGCAGATGTATATTTGGAGCCCTGTTATTTGATTTATCAGCTCGAAATATTTTTAACCCTCATTATAGAGGCGAAAAATCATATTTACATGAAATCCCATTTCCTGTTTCCTCCCACTTTTTGTTATATCGTTTTTAAATTGTGAGGCTTTATCACATTGGCATTCTCTTGAGTAACCCTGAACTCCTCGTCTGCTGACATTTAATTTGCAGCAGCCTTCCCGTACCTCTCGCCTACAGTGATTTATTTTCAGCTTTGTACTTAGACATGGACACTTTTGAATGAATGAGGACGAAGGGCTTGGAGGGATTCTATGCCCCTCTCCTACTAGAACGCAGAGGACACCTGCGTTCCGGTGTTTGCAGCCGGTGTTTGCAGCCTTTGGACCATTTCTCCTCCTCACCATCTGGGGTCACTGCTAGGCTCTCTCCAGTCTGAAATTTCACAAACTCGGGCTACTGCGACCCCTCATGGCAGGAGAGAGGGACGCCGGCGGAGGGAAGGTGCAGTGCGGTCCTCCCGCCTGCAGGGGGCGCTCGGCGGAGCGGCCCGCGGCGCAGGCGCACGTATGCCTCTCTCCCTGCCGCACGCGCTCCCTGACCCCGCGCCGCCGCGCGCCCTGCGGACTCGGCGTAGGGGTTGGCGCCGGTTCGGGTCTTGGCGGTCGCGGGCTTACGCCGAGTGCGCCCAGCCCGCCCTGTCCGCGGCGCCTCGGCCCCGGTGCGCCGCCGCGGCCCATGGGGAGAGTCGGCCGGGCGGGCCGGGTAAGTGGCTCCCCCGGCGGCGTCCGGACGGGCGGCCTGGCGGGGAGCCGGGGCGGGAGCGCCTCCCCGGGCGGCGCTGGACGCGAGGCCGCGGCTTTAGGCCGCGCCGCGAGGGGGGCGAGAGGTCCCGGGCCGGCCCTTCCCGGAGCCGCCGAGCCGTTGGCCCCCAGACTGCGGGCCCGCGGCCCCGGCGGCGGGCGACCCGCCGTGTTTCCCCTCGCGCTCTGCTCCTCCGCCTTCCTTTATTTGCCTCGGGTCACCGGGCCCTCGAGCTCTTCCTGTCTTCTTCCTATTCTTCCCTTTTCCGTCTGTGTGTTTCCTCTCTCGGACCCGAGCACATTGTGTTGTTGTTTTTTTCTTTTCCCCTCTCTGTCGGTCCTGTTTTGAAAAAGTTGCTCGGTGCCGAGACCCTGGGCGCCGGGCTTGTGTCACCTGTGGCCCAGAACACTTGTACCCCTCTCCAGGGCCCGGGGAGCGGAGAGGAGGGAAGCCGCGGGACGGGGGGACTCCGGATGTTGACGTCTCCCAAAGGCGCAGGTTTACCAAGACAGGTGATGGAGGACGGAACTCCGGCAGTGCCACGGTCCCTGTCCTTGTCAAAGCGGTGTTGTCGCCCCGATGCTCCATCACCAGACGTGGTCCCGGAGCATTTCCCCCTGCCCGGACCTTGTGTCCTGAGCAGCAGACGCGAGATAAAGAAGACGGGGTTCCTCCTGTCAGGGAGTTTGTCCCTAGGGAAACAGGCATTCAAAACCCATGCCCGGCTTGATCCAGAGGCTTCCCAGAGGGGGCGATGCTTAGAACTGAGTCTGGGAGGTGTTTCGTTAGGTGTGCAAGAGCGAGGAAAGGCTCCTTGCGGAGGAAAGAAGTGTAAAGGTAGCAGAGGAGAAGCACCATAGTGCATTCTGGAAACTGCAGGTAGGTAGTTTTGAGGAGCAGGTAGTCAGGTGGGCTCCACCTTAAAAGGCAGATCTGATGATCTTATTTCATAATGTGGTTTAAGTAGGTGCACTTGATAACATTTAGGAAATATGAAGTGCTTACAAAGCATGGTGTTCAGCTGGAGATACAAAGATGAAGACAAAGCAGCCCTTTTAAGGGACGGGTAGTAGAGGAAGAGACAGGCGTGTCAACCAGGAGGCAGTGTACCCTATAGAAGTTGCTCCGAGTGTGTTCAGGGGAAACAAGTTGAGGGGGAAGAGTTTTATGTGGGGGTGGCAGTCACTGAAGGCTTCAGAGATACACTTGAGAGATGAGATAGGTGGGCTGCTTCTGAGAACACTGGTTCCATGTTCTTTTTCTACTAGTTGCACTTTTAAAAAATATTTTTCCAGTTTACGTGGAATTTTAACAAGTCATCATTCTTCTGGCAGAACTGTGTTTACTGTGTTTCTTCTTAAGAAAAAAAAATGGCGCATACAGGAAAGATGTGTTGATCAAAGCCTGGTGTTACCATAAAAAAGAAATAGGTATTTTAAAGTTCTGGCACTAGAGTTCATGAAGTAGAAGCGTTCTGTCCTCTAACATCTCAGCAGTAATTAGGTTAAGTTCATGAGCTGGCGGTCTCCTCAATGCTTGTTACATTTCACTGACTGCAGTGGGAAGAATGAATGAATCAACTCTGCTATATTAGAATTGCTTCAAACAGCTAAAATTAAAATGTGCACACCTTTTAAGGAAATCACATTATATAAAAGGATAGTAAGGAATTAATGGGAATGGGATTCAGGGTGCTGCCCACCGCTGGGCTAGAGAAATCACTTGAATGGGATGGGGAGGGGTGGGCATTGGGAAGTAGATTTTGACTCTTTTGGTAAATTCACTGGTGCTGTAGCATTACAGGAATTAAAAGCAGGCCATACGTGTGTGGATGGATAATGAGTGTGTCATTGCTGTGATTAATCCAGTTCTGTGAATTTGAAGTTCCGTTCGAGCGAGAAAAGCAAAGAAAGCTCTTCCTCGTTTACTGTGATGCCCAGATCTGATCTATAAGCTCTGTTACAGAAAACCAGCAGATGCTGGTGAGATGATGTCAGTTTCTAATATTTGAAGTGTGTTTTCGAAGGTTTCGAGAACAGAAACAGAGGTTTAAATGAACATAAGATTTTGCTGCATAGTGATTTTCGAAGCTTGGAGAGGGAGGCAGATCAAATGGCATTGTCAGTAGACCATCTTCAATTTGGAAATGGAATCGCTGGAAGTATGGCCCATGGGACCTCATTAATTCAGCCATGAAATCCTTGCTAAATACTGGATTTTGGGATGGAAGAACTCTGGTGGAGGCAGAGATCCTCTATACTATTTGACTTTCTCTTAGCCCCCAAATTTGGGGAAATAATTCCCTGAAAGTTTACTCTTCCTGGTAGGGAGATGTACGAGCGTTCATTAGACAGCAGCCTGTTACCTCATGCCCCCTCCCCCGGTGCTGCTTCTCCCTCCTGTTTACCTATTCTTTTGTTTGTGTGTGGTAGATGGACGTAACACACAGCTTGGGATTTGAACCATTTTAAGTGCACGGGACCGTGGCAGTAAGTACGTACACACCGTACAACCATTAGCACCATCTGTCTCCAGAACCTTTTGCCTGTCTTTACCTTTGTGGGGGAACCTCAGGCCTTTTGTCATTTCACTGCTAATTCATGTGGCTGCACAGACTTTACTTAATTATTAATATCTCAGCAAATGTTTATTCAATTCCTACCCTGTGCCAGAAATCGTAGATGCACAAATGGGTAAGCTAGTCTTTTCTCTTCATAGTTCAGTGGGCATTTGGTTAACCTATTTCCATTGGCACGAACATATTTGTAAATACCGTTTTTGATGAGGTTCTTAAGTTTCTTATAAAGAAGTACAGGGAGAAGTAGAGTTTGGGTTGCAAACAAAGTTTGATAATGTATCTTTGTTTATGATTTCCTTGAACGCTTCATTGCTTATATTTGTTTCCCAGAATGTGTTAGTCTTCCCTTGCCTTTATGAGAATAAAGAAAGAGAAAACAAATGAACCCACAGTTTAACTAGGCTTTGGTTTAGTGACTAGTTGAATGAAGAGAGCCCAGACAGTTAGACTAGGTTAGATGAAAGGTGCCTGGTTGTTTTCGAAGTAGTTTGAGAACCGCAGTAGTAAGCCGGACATTCAGCATTGTTTTTCTTTGCTGTTGCTTGGAGTTCTTCAGATGAAATTTAAAGTTTAAGGATATGTATTTAGATAAGAACGATTAGTTTTGAATACCATGTGGGCTCTGCAGAACGTGCATGAAAGCCTCCGAAGTTCTTTGGTGCATTGTTCTTCCTTCTGGGCACTCATCTTGGCCAGAAATTTCTGAAAAGGTGGCTTGGGGGGGGTTGCAAATAGAGTATTAACTGTGCAGTTGGCCTACCTTCTTTTTCAGCTTTGTCTGGGTCAGACGTGATCGTTGTCTGGGGAGAGTGCCGTGAACTCAACAAACTGGATCTAGGTTCTCATGGAGTTTACCACGGTGTGGATTAAAACAGGTTCTGAAGTGGCTGCCAGGGGCTTTCCTTACTGTTTCTTTATTGCCTCAGTGACTCAAGCTTAACGTGACAATGGGTTGCCAAGTTCCTGAATAAAATGTTCACTTTGTCTGGCCCTGCAGGCAGTGGGCATTTATTTCCCTGTTGGATATGCTGTCTAGGAAATTCTTTGTTCACGCTATCAGCTGAGCCGGTGAGTTGTCACAGAAGCCTTACTGAGGAGAACATGCAAGCATTCCTGGATTTTTAGGTGATTCATTAGAGCAGTCAGCCACCAGTACCCTGGGCTCTCCTTTATTCTCCCCGTTTCTGTACTCCCTTGGGGGCCTTTCATTTAGAAATCAAACCTGAGAGCTTTTAGGTAATCTGAGGGTTGGAATATTAAGGAATAGAAGAAACTGAAAAGCAGCAACAGTTGCCCGGGGCCCTGACTTACAGGCCAAGACCTGCTCTGCCCAGACACAGACCAGCTCTTCTGGGGGGTGGGGGGTAACGTTGGGACCCACCCCGCACAGAGTGGGACCAAGGTCAGCCAGGATGTTTCGGTGGCGGGGTCTTAGAACACCAGTCCTAGAAGGGTGGAGAAGTAAGCATATGCCAGGGAGAAGTTTTTGCCCTGAGTCAGACACAACTGGGGGGGCGGGGGATTAAATATTTTCCTTCTCATCTATATTACCTTCTCTTTCTGAGAGACACAGGCGAAACAGGATTTGTTTAGCACAGTTTCTATGGCAAAATGCTGTCTGGACCAGGGAACCGACAGTTTTTGGAATGTGTCCATAAATCAAAAACTACCTAAGCTAAGTACTTTGCAATTTCGGGATTTCAGTCAAATTTTTTTTCCCTCTTTCCATCTGTGAGAAAGAGATTGATTTTTTTATTTTTTTATTTTTTTATTTTGGGAAGTGGTCTCTATTGTGGTTTCACCCAGAACATTGAGTTTTTTAAAAAGGTGACGAATTTAGTGGCAGGGGTTGTGCTGTTCCCATGACTAGGTTTGAAATGGGTCTTCCCACCGTGACCTTGGGCAGATTTATCTCCCAGGGTCCCCGTTCTGTAGCGGGCTCGGTTTTAATGGTGGCCTCTAGTAGGCTTCTCCAGCAGATACTGCATTTACTACGGCCTGGCTTGATAAGGCTTCCTGAGTGTGAACTCTTGCTGTTTTTTTTGGTTGTGTTGCGGTCCTCTGTTCAGCAAGGATATTACGTATTGATCATTTACTGTAGATTATTGATTATCTTTGTAATCAGTGTTATTAGAGATTACAAACGTCAACTTGGTGGAATATGAGGAAGTCAAGGTGTTTATAATCTACTTCTCTACTCTCCTCAATAGTCAATCATAATTTATGAAAATACAGCATCCATATCACATCCTATCATTTTTGTTTTTTTTTAATTTTTAGGCATATGTTTAGATTTCTTCTTTATAAAACATAGCTAATAGTGCTAAATCAACCTGGTAATGCGTTGTTGTAAAGTTTCTACTTTTTGTTGTTGAGACAAAAAAGAATTTTTAAAAATCGGATATATATAGTTGACGATATGTAATTACTAATAATCGATATATGCAATAGCGCAGGATGATTTCACTCATGAATTACTTGACCACATGATCTTATAGGTAGAAAAATTAATTCTGCAAGTTTATTTGTAAACTAATATGCGGATCTAGCGTCATGTGTTAGAAGGGGCCGCGATTGGCAGTATCAGGCATCTTGGCTGCTGTTGCTGAAGTTTCCTGGACAAGGTGTTCTCTTCCGGTACCCTTCACCTCTAAAATTTTTTTATTTTGGGAAGTGGTCTCTATTGTGGATACTGAGTTATTTTAACGTGGAAAGATATGAAATCCTTCCTGTATTTTGCATTCTTTAAACCCCACCCCCCTTGCCTTTCAGCATTAAACTGGAAAGATGTCCCTGTACGATGACCTGGGAGTAGAGACCAGTGATTCAAAAACGGAAGGCTGGTCTAAAAACTTCAAACTTCTGCAGTCTCAGCTTCAAGTCAAGAAGGCAGCTCTCACGCAAGCCAAGGTAAGACACCCCTGCAGTGTTGTAGCAGAAGTCTACAAAGCAGCTTCCTCCTGAGGAACACGGGTACTTTGGTTTCAGCTTGCTCCTCTGCCTGTTGATCAAACGTGAAGGGTTAAGCATTTATACGGGGAGAGGCTCTGGGTGGAGAGCAGTATGGAGTTTAAGGTGACTGTGATTGTGCTTCTCCAGTCTCCAGAACTGTTTCAGGGAATAGGAATGAAGAAAAAGGACTGTTTCCAGCAATGACACTGGTTTTGGGGCTTCAATATGTCTGAGGTTGGCTGAGGATTTGGTTGAAATGTTGCTTCATTAGCTATATTCCTGGGTGGGGGCCTAGGAGTCTGCTGTTGGTCGTAGGTGGTTTGGAAGCAGCACATGGAGGCGTGAGGCTCTGCAGGAATTCCTAATTCGTATGCATTAGTGAGGGCTCAGATTGGTTCTGAGTGTGTCGGGCATATGTAGTCTGGGAGCAATTGGTTTTGTTCCTGTTGCATACGTGTTGGGCACTGGTGACAGCTTTGAAATTGAACGACATATAAGACATTAAGAACATAGTTGTCCACTGAATATTTGATCTAAAATGTTACTGTCAAATACCTGTAGGAATGAGAATGGTGTCTGATTTGCTTGTTTTTTAAGGCCCTTATGTTTTAGAGCGTATAACCCAGGGGAGGCTATATCCCCCTAAATGGCGTGAAAACTGTGCTCTGTTTATGTGTGGAGCACAGATACACATTAGGTACATAAATAGACACATAGTATATCTGTGGTAAAGTTTTATGGGCAGGGAAAAATGTATTAAAAAGTTTCTTGAGGAGAAAGCAATAGTGAAACAAGAAGTTAAGAAAACCTGCCTTAGAGATATATTGAAATATTTACTGATAAAATGTTTGAATTTGGAGCGTCTGGGTGGCTCAGTTGGTTAAGTGACTGCCTTCTTTTCAGGAGGATCGAGTCCGGCCTCAAACTCCCTGCTCAGCAGGGAGTCTGCTTCTCCCTCTGACCCTCTCCCCTCTCATTCTGTCTCCCACTCTCTCTCTCAAATAAAGAAATAAAATCTTAAAAAAAAAAAAAAAGTTTGAATTTAGGGGATTTGCTTTACACTAATCCACTATGGGGCAGGGAAGGTGAGGAGGCACACAGAACACAGTTTGCCCGTGAGTTGGTAGCTGGTGACGCTGGGTCAGAGAGATTTAAGGATTCATGAATCTGTTCTCTACATTTTGCGTTTGGAATTTGACGTCATAAACATTTTTTTAAAGTTGGAGTTATTTTTCTTTTCCTTTACTACCTCCTTAATAGGTGCTTCTGTCGAAATGCTCACGTGTAAGTGCTCAGCACTATAAAAGGTGTTTAGGGTTAGGACACCCACAGGTAAAGCAACAGTGTCTGAAAATTTTAGTCTGTTTTGTCGATTCTGTTGATCAGTTTTTTTGTCTTTTTCATCTTCATCATGATGAGATTTACATTTTTTTATGCCAGTATTTTTAAAGAGACAGAATATTGTTTTAAACAAGCTTTTACCCTACTTGAAGGGAAGATTAGCAAAACAAGTCTTGTTTTTCCTTTTAATTTTTTTAAATTGGTTAATTTTTTAAATTTTTCTGAATTTCATGTAATTTTTACTTTGCATACGAGATCTAGGAATAAGGTTTTATACCATTTTATGTATTATTCTTCAAGGCCTAATACTCCGTTTTGTAAAATGGCTCTGGCTGTAAGGAGCAATCTTGCACTTAATAACATAAATTCAGTTAGACTAAGTGGATGTAATTAGTGGACAATCTTAGGTCAATGGGAGATAGCAAAACAGAAGAGAAGTCAAAATATACTAGACATACACAGATTAAAAACTGGGCTTAATTCTTTAAGTACCAGCGTAAATATTGTCAGCTTCGTGGATTACTTGCAGCCAAATTTTAAAAATCCTAACTAATTTGTTTCTTCCTGCCCAGTGTAACTTCAGGATCACTTTCTCTATCCAGTCAGAGCATATTTATACCCTGTAGGTTAAAAACTAGCTTATAAAAATACAATTGAGAAAATAGATCCTTTCAAAAAATATATTAAAAAATTAAATGAAATTTATTCGTCACGTACTGATTTTTCTGTCCTATTACTTTACTCACATGGAAAAGTGTGAGATGCTGATAAGCAAGGAATTCTGTTTTTTATGAAGTCTAGACTCTTGGACATCCTCTTTAGTATCTGCCTCAGTCTGTTTAATTTATACTTACCAGGTTTTCCCTTCTCCAGTATAGTAATTTCAGCTACTGGCTCATCTCCTGAGATTTTAGATGGGTTTTTAAAAGATAGGTCAGAATAAAAACTGGCCTGTGAAATCATTTCTGCTAACTTTGTAGTATCTTTTTGAGATTGTTGTGTGAAGTTAGTATTTTGTTTTTCTTGAAGGGAAGTTAAGGTACATTGCATTCGTTCTCTTAGCTTTAATTGACTAATAAGTTCCTCAATACTAGGTTGGCCTAACCAAACCTGTAAAGGTGTTTGGTAGAGAAAACTTTACCTAAAACTGAAAGATGGAGCTGTGGTCTCATCTGTGGAATAATAGAAAAATACATGATTCTGATAATCCCCCCCATTGTCCTCTCAACTGTGGTATTCACTTGGTGGGTTGTATATTTAATGATTAGATTAAATTTGTTTCCTTAACATTATAGCACTGGTAAATTCGAGAGGGATGGTGGTTTATTTTGAGACTTTTGTAGTAATAACAATGAAAACCTATAACCCTTTAAATTGCAAAGGGGGATCAAACCTTTGTAAGCACAAGCCCAGCTGGTCACCGCCCTTCCCCGGCTGAGGTTCTGAGGTTCGCGCTGCCGCCGGACAGCCGGACCCCGCACGCACCGCCGGACCCCGCACGCACTCCGACCTCCCCCGCACGCCGTGGCGCTGGGGCCGGATGGAGCACAGCACCGCGCCCGGAGGCTCTCGCTTTTCAGGAGTTACAGGGCAGAGAGGAGTGAGTGCGACCAGACTGCCAGGAACTTACCAGACGGGGCTAGAACGTGCAGCATTTCACGAGTGTCGGGAAGAAGAGACAAAGACGCTGTGCTGGTAGCAAGGACGACATCAGGGAAAGGGGTCTCTTCTAAATTGAGAGATTTAACAGTCAGATGCGTTGTGGAACTTTGCTATGATTCTGGTTCAAAATAAAATCAGCTATTTAAGTGTCGTTTGGGGGGACAGTTTAGAAAATCTGAGTATGAGTTGGATGGAAAATGGTACAGAGGATTATTGATTTTATTAGGTGTGGTGATAGTACCGTGCTTATGTAAGAGAATGTATGCAGTTTGGGGAGGTTAAGGGAAAGTGTCGTGAATCTCCAACTTCCTTTCAGATGGTTTAGTGCAAAATACAGTGTACAGTGAAGAAAATGTGGTAGCGTGGGAACAGTGGTTGCTGGTACGTGAAGGGGTATTGTTCTCCTTTTAAAGTTTTTTCTCTGGGTTCATAATAAAAGAGGTAGGAGTTTAGATTCAGCTGGGAGGGAAAAACTCCTAATCCACAAGTATCTTTTGCTCAGAATGGACGGACATACCTATTCCTGGTGAAAGACTCCCAGCGCCCCGAGTCTGTCGTGCTATTACACGTTTGCCCTCCTGTGCTCAGAGGGCAAATCAGTGTTCAAGCTTTTCTCGTATATTATGCTATATGCATATTTAAATAAAAGAGACCAAGCTTACTGTAAACCTTTTGTAAAAATAGAGGAAATTCGTGTTGTTAAAAAAAGGCTACAGAATTGGTATATGGTAATGGTAATAATTGAATTAAAAGGCTGTTTTAAGATTGCTTTTCTCATATCTGGAAGGCTTATTACAGAGACCATGAAGCTTTGTTAGAAACATTATGAGTTTCAGTTTGAAGCTTCAGTGTCCTTTCGTTTTTCCATGATTTTAGAGCCAGAGAACGAAACAGAGCACAGTACTTGCCCCAGTAATCGACCTAAAGCGAGGCGGCTCTTCAGACGACCGGCAGATCGTGGACACCCCCCCGCATGTCGCAGCTGGCCTGAAGGTGAGCCCCAGCCCCACCTGACGGGCTCTCCTGTTTCACGCGCGTGTCCCCAGAACACGGTCCCCCTCGGTGGGTCTCTGTAGGCTAGCCAGTGTCCTTTTCACCTGAATTGTAAAAATTAGTATTGAACATAAAAGTAGTGCATCATAGAAAAATCAGAAACTGAAGAGATGCAGAAAGGAAAACAGTAGGACTTCATTCCTACCCTCTAGAAGTTAAAACCTTTATATTTTGGAATAGCTTTCCATTCTCTGCCTCTTCCTCCTACTGTTCTGTAACTTGCTTTTCTCACTTTATAAATTGTGACCATCCGTGTTAAAAAGTACAGGACCGTATGATCATTTTAATGGATTCACTGTACTTCCTCAAATGGGCGTACTATAATTTATTTAGTCCACTTAAAGCTGGATATATGGGTTGTTTCTAATTTCTGCTATCATGAGGAATGTTAGTGCTTACTGTCTTATTGTGGATGAAAATAGAGAAAAGGTTTAAATTTTGCCAGCCTAACCTTTGTTACCTTCTACGATTTTACATCATCTTAAAAACAAAGAAACATCTTAAAAACGATCAGCTCTGTAAATGGGTTAGTGAGGGTGAGGAGGATCTGGACAAGGATAACGGAGAATCATAGTTCGAACGATACAAAATGAGGGATAAATGAATTCAGTGTGAACTGTGGTTAAAATCACACCCACTCTTCAGGTAACTTTTGTCCTTCTCCAGGTGGCAGTCAAGTAATGTGACTGCAGGAGTTTAGACAGCACTGTGCACACAAATTGCTTGATGAAAAATGACCAAAAGGTTAATAAATAGAATATGCTATTATTGCTGTTTCTAGCAAGATCCTCTTCCCATCCCCCCCCATACCTATCAGAAAGAACCCAAATGAATCTGAGACACAGTCCCAACTGCATGCCCCCTCCCTTCTTTCTTTAGTTTCAGTGAAAACTGTTGTGAATTGGAATCTGCTCCCCGCATTTGCCTTTATTCTGCGATTTCTGGGCCAGAAGAACTGGTGTTGGTCCCGCAGGCTGATAGTCTGTCAAGGAGGAAAGGCGTCCCTCAGTGGAGACGCTTCTGGGGATTCTTCATCGTTCAACGTTTTTTCCCCACAGATTATCTACCTAATCTTCCCTGACCACATCTCATCAAAAACTGGTTCACCGTCTTCCGTTACTGTGTCTTGATTCTGCGATACCCCGCAACATAGGAGTGTTTTAGTTTTACCCACCTCCCCACATTGGGGTATTAACATTTTAATTTTTAAAAATTGAACAGATTGCTTTACTCTTTATAGCATTTAGAGATGATGGCTCATTGTTCCACTCAGCAGGGTTTATACAGTAAAAGTTGTTTACTTTCATATTTTGAAATGACAAAGAATTAACCTTGATACTGACAATTGGTTCTGTCAGAAACTCTGTGGTCATAGTATTATATAAATTGAGTAGTTGATTGTTAGTTTCTCTCCTGTCTTAATAATAACTGAAAGGAAATCTTGTTCATGTGCCTTTGTGTTTTTAAAATGTCTCTTATATAAATGCAAATTCATAACTACGCTTTGGGAACCTTTCCTTAAATAGATTTGTATAAACTTTCCACCGTTCAGGCCTGGGAGCTGATTATAGCTGTTTTTCTCATTTCTTACATTCATTGGACATCATGGGTCCTGAATTTTAGTTCTAAGGAAGCATTGAAATGTTTTGCAATACAGAACGTCAGACGGGACGGTGTAATACAGGAATTGTGGGATTTAGATCCATTGATGTTGAACGTAAGCTCTTTGTATCACATCAGTCTTGTGTACAAATACAAAATACATTTTATGAACAACTGTCCTGCCTTTGTATGGGCAGTGTCCTTCCTAAAGGCGGTGCAGAGTGGGCCCTCAGAGACTCTAGTCCCAGCCTGTGCTTACTTGGGGTATCTGTGGAGACCAGTTAAGGCATCTCATTCTTACAGATACTAAGGAGGAGGTATGCTAAGAAAACTAACATAAAAGTGTGGAGGTTTAGGTCCCCACTTTCAGGTCAGCTGTGCTCTGTCTGCCTTTTGTTTTTCTGAGTTTTTTAGGGCTACCTCTTTTTTCTCAGAGAGTAACCTCTGTTTCTAAATGTACAGAAAAATGCAAAATGATCTTAGTGGACCTTAAGAGAATGAATGATGATGTGAAGGGAACTACATCCATCTGTGTCAGACTCAGTTCCTGAAATGCAGCCCACGTGGAAAGGGATGTGTATTCCAGAGGGTTTCAGAAAGCCCAAGAGGACGCTTTCTGCCTTTTATTGTGAAGTCTTAATATATCATGTTTCCATGTAAGCAGAATCTAAAATTAGTCTGTTAAATGACCACAAGAATGTTCTTCATGGATTGTTTATTTAAGTTTTCATAAAGACGTATTAAAACAAAAGTATTTGTTTATTATTTATTATAAATATGTGATTTATAATAAATATATTTAATATAACAAATAATAATTTAATAATAGTTTATTATCATAATAGTCAAATATTATAAATATTTGTTTATTATAAATAGTCAAATTTATTGCTTGAAATTTTAGATGGTGGCAACTTGTTTAGGAATTCCAAGAAGATGCCCTAGGGTATTTATGGAATTAATACTAAACTGAGAGGGGAACTCTTGGTTCAGCTGCTACATAGCTACATAGTGTGTGGCCTTGTCAGGTCACTGACCCTCCTTAGGCTTCTGTTTCCTTGTCTATAAAACAAAGGAGGCAGATAGGTGGTCTGCAAAGCCCCTTCTTCTAACACTCATATTCTGTGAATAAAATTCTAAAACATGAGGATGATACATAGTTTGGCATTTTTACCTTCCTCAGGATCCTGTTCCCAGTGGATTTTCTGCAGGAGAAGTTTTGATTCCTTTAGCTGATGAATATGATCCCATGTTTCCTAATGATTATGAGAAAGTAGTGAAGCGCCAAAGAGAGGAACGACAGAGACAGCGGGAGCTGGAAAGACAAAAAGAAATAGAAGAGAGAGAAAAGTAAGGCTGTGTTTGGATTTGCGGATATTTTACATTTGAGATATCATTGTGGTATTAATGAATGAACCTTTGTGCTGTCTGTACAGCTGAAGTTATTTTCATGGTTGATCTAAGCAGTCATCAGAAGGAATCGGTCTGTTTTTAAGACTTTGTACAGGCATACCTCATTTTATTGTGCTTTGCAGATGCAGTATTTTTTACAAATTAAAAGTTTATGGTGGGGCGCCTGGGTAGCTCCCTTGGTTGAATGTCCTACTCTTGCTTTCGACTCAGGTCCTGATCTCAGGGTCCTGAGATGGAGCCCTGCCTCAGGCTCCACGCAGCCCCGAGTCTGCTTGACATTCTCTCTCTCCCTCATCCCCTCCCCCTCCAATAAATAAACCTTTAAAATGGCAGCTCCGTGTGGAGCAAGTCTATCAGCACCATTTTTTTTTTTTTTTTAAGATGTATTTGAGAGCGAGAGTGCATGTGCGAGTGGGAGGGTGGGCAGAGGGAGAGGATCCTCAAGCAGAGTCTACCCTGAGCGTGAAGCCTGGCCCAGGGCTCTGTGTCGTGACCCCGAGATCAGGACCTGAGCTGAAAGCAAGAGTCGGCTGCTCTCCTGACTGAGCCACCCAGGTGTCCCTCAGTGCCATTTTTCTAATGGCGTTTGCTCTCCTCGTGTCTCTATTACTTGGTAATTCTCACAATATTTCAAACTTTTTCATTATTATATTTGTTATGGTGATACGATCAGTGGTTATGACTTGCTGAAAGCTCAGAGGATGGTTGGCATTTTTTAGCAATATTTTTAATTAAGGTATATACTTTCTTAAAAGATTTTTATTTATTTATTTGACAGAGAGAGACAGAGCGAGAGAGGGAGCACAAGCAGGAGGAGTGGGAGAGGGAGAAGCAGGCTCCCTGCAGAGCAGGAAGCTCTTGGGATCCTGACCTGAGCTGAAGGCAGACGCTTAATGACTGAGCCACCCAGGCGCCCCTATACTTGTTTTTTTGTTGTTGTTTTTTTTTTAAGGCTTAGTGCTATTACACACTTAATAGACTACAGGGTAGTGTAAACATAACTTTTCCGTGCACGGGAAACCAAAAACTCCATTTGATTCCTTTTGTTACGATATTGGCTTTACTGCGGTGGTCTGGAACCAAACCAGCAATATCTCCAAGGTGTGCCTGTGCTTACAGTCCAGCGTGAAAACAAATGCTAGAGCAGAGTTCATGTCTAGATGCAGAAAACTTGGAAGTAAACATTTTAGGTGAATTGTTAGAAAAGTAACTTAAAAATCTGAAGTTGAATAATTGGGTTTTTTTCCTATTCTACTAGAATCATAACTATTTCAAATACTTGAAATGTTATGGGCACCTGGCTGGCTCAGTTAGTAGAGCATGTGACTCTTGGTCTCAGGGTTGTGAGTTCAAGCCCCATGTTGGGCAGTAGAGCTTACTTTAAAAGATAAGATAAAATACTTAAAATGTTTTTTAAGTGTAACTAATTTTGAGCCAGATGGAGTTTTGAAAAGCTTATATACACCTTTTATTTATATTTTTAAAGGTATGGGTAAAAAGGTTTTATTTGTATTTTTTATTTTGAAAATATCAAATGTTAATTATATTACCTATGTTGATATGTTTTAAAATCGAAAGAGGTAAACATCAAGGAAACTTTTTTTCTTGCTACTTAATATTCATGTGCCTGTTAAATTTGTTCAATTTAATCTTTTGGATTTTACTCATTTTGCTCACTTTTGCTACTTTAGTCTTCAGCCAGTTATTTGCCCATGTGCCCCCTTCCCAGCCCCCCAAATTAATAGTTTAGTGGGAAAGAGAGGGCTTGAATATTTTCTAGCCAAGAGTAAGTCAAGGTGACGTTCTTGGGTTCACATGTCTAAATTGGTTCGTCTGTAATGAATATTTGATTCCTTTGTTATCACAGGAGGCGTAAGGACAGACATGAAGCTAGTGGGTTTTCGAGGCGACCAGATCCAGATTCTGATGAAGATGAAGATTATGAGCGAGAGAGGCGGAAAAGAAGTAAGGCGTGAAACATAAATGTCACGTTTCAAACATGGTGACATTCTACTGTTTGCTTTTCATGTTCAACTTAGTAAATAGTTCAGTTGACATCGATTTGGGTAGTTTTCTCTCTGGAATCCCAGCAGTCCATGTTTGCTAACAGTTTTAACCTACATCCTATTTTCACTTTGAGCTTCGAGATCACTTTCTCATGTGTGTTGCTTGGAGACCTCGGGGGCACCTTAAGTATGTACCACAGCTTCCTTACCCACAGCACCATCACATTGACCTCTTCTCTGTAGCCAGCTGCATATCTGTTCAGCACTGAACAGAGAGTCAAGGCACTCGTTTCCACAGTGTTTGCCACTAACATGCATGAATATGAGCAAATCCCTTAATTTCCCTGGACGTTAGTTTCTTTCAGGGTCTGTGGAGAGCAGGGCGACAAGAATTTGAGCCAGGTACTTCATAAGGCCCCTTTCATCTCTAAAATTTCACATGCAGAATTGTACTTTTGTTAGAGCTGAATTCTTCGTGATCTCTAGATAGCTAAGTAGTGTTCATTCTTGAGAGAATAGATCGCTTTTAACATTAACTTCATTGTGTTTTAATTGCTGGGATTTCCTTGGTTCAGTTGACCAGTTTGGTTGACAGGTTGAGATTTATTGAAGTGATAAATTTAAATCTTCTACTTGTCTACTAGATACTAGGTACTGTTCTAATAAGCACTTTCATAGATTGTCTACTTTACATCACACAACTCCAAGTAGGGTGATTATCCCTATTTTAAAGGGGAGAAATCTGAGGCACAGAGGGAATAATTGCTTTATAAATACAGGTCCACTGTTGAGCTTATCCAAGATCTTCATGTGCCCGAAAACCTGTGTGGTCATCTTTTAACATGAGACCTAAGAATAATGTTACCATAAAGCTGCAGTGTATATCCGCATACCTGAACTCAGTTGTATGACTAGTAGTTTGGCAAGCCTGGTCTTCCCCAGAGTACAGCCAAAGCTGCTTTAGGGTTTAATGTAAAATTTAAGATGCTAATTGAGTTGGAAAGGAACAAGTCTGTAATAATTTAGAATTCTTAATCTTTCAGTGCAGATATGAATTAAATGTATTTATAGGATGCTTACTGCATATAACAGCAAAAGCCAAGTTCAGAGATAGAGAACAGATTGGCAGTTGCTAGAGATGGGGGTGGGAGGTAGGCAAAATGGGTAAAGGGGATGAAAAGGTACAAACTTCCAGTTATAAAATAAATCAATCATGAGGATGTAACATACCAACTAGTTGTAGTTAATAAAACTATATTGCGTATTTCAGAGTTATTAAGACAGTAAATCTTAAAAGTCCTCATTATAAGAAAAAACACTTGTAACCATGTATGATAGATGTTAACTAGACTTATCGTGATCACAGTATACACAAATGGTAAATCATTATGTCGTACACCTGAAACGAATATGTCATGTCAGTTATACCTCAATTTAAAAGAAAATACATGCTGAGCTCTGTCAGGTGCTACGTTGTTTTTTTAACGGAGAGGAGAGTTAACATTTGCGTGCGCTCTGTATGTCTGGCATTGTGTTAAACATTCCATATCCATTATCTTACTAAACAACAAGTGTTAATTAACTTGTTTTAGAATCCAATGTTATAGGTTGAATTTGTCTTACCTTTCCAGCTTACAGATTGGCTGCCCTTTGGATAAGGAGCTGTGCTTTCTATATTAAGGACATTGTTTTTTTAGCATTAACAGGAGCCATACAGTCTAGTATTAGGAAAATAATGGCATTATATCCATTCTGCACGCTGCTGTTAACAGATCAGTGTTCGCATTTTAACCAGATTAGTAGCAGATTTCCAGTAATCACCTGAATTTTTTATACTGAACTCAGCTGATTTTTTTCAGAATCAGTCAATAATCACCTAGGTCTTAGTAACAAGAAAAAAAAAAAATGATAATAGGTATTGCAGGAGAAACATGTTTCATTCAGGTTCCTGTTTTTCCGGAAGTGTGTTGTCTAGACTGGCCGTGTTCTCCATGGTGCACGTACGCCGGCTTTAGAGGAGTTGCTTTTGTGAAACCTTACATATGCTGGTGCAGCATGGTTTGTAATCAGTTCTTTTTAATTTACATTTTATTGTTTTGATCGTTTCATTGGCGACTAAGTTGTAATACGTACGTTAGGGTTTGTATCTACTGAAAAATTCCTTAGGTCCTCCATGCGTGTTCTCTGATTGCTGGGTGGCAAGTAGGGTCTGTTTTGGTTGTCGTGTCGTCATTGTCCAGGAAACAGGAGCAGGAATGGCGACAGCCCAGGAGCCAGAAGTACCCACCTTTCCAAATAGGTGTTCAGCTCCAGTGGGCCGGATCGCGGGCCAGATCGTGGGCGAGAGCGTGGGCACGGCGGGCAGCTGGGTTTTATTCTGTCTCTGCCCGTTACCGCTCGGAAGGAGTAAGACCTCCTTCCGAGATTTATAAAACCTGAATGAGATAACACGTACGAAAACAGAAAACAGCTCTCAGGCAACAGACTCTCAGGAGAATTATGTTACTGGTTCCTAAGTAACGGCTCGTTCTCTGGGCTGTGTCCTGTCACCTTGCAGTTCCCTCATTAACTGCATTCTGGGACTCTTGAATGCCTGCTATGAAAAAGATAATTTTGTCTGCCTCTGTTTTGCCCATTTTCTGTGTTTTTAATCCTAGACTGAGATGAATTAGTAAATGTTGGCAGGAGGGGTGAGGTGGCTGGTGTTTTCCTCCCCCCGGAGAAGGGGTTCAGTACAGCATAGGGCCCGAGGCGCCCGAGTGTCCCCTCCTCTAATGGTGGCTTCATTCATGTCTTGCAGGTATGGGCGGAGCTGCCATTGCGCCACCCACTTCTCTTGTAGAAAAGGACAAAGAGTGTACGTATCTGTTTCTTGTCCCTTTTTATTCTGATCCGAGTCTTGGGCCTGCTTGAAGCAGCCAGCTGTTGTGCCTGTGAAGGGTAGCGGCCGAAAACCCATCCACTGGCTCCAGCACTCCTGTGCTTTACAAGTTTTCACGCCCGGCTGAGGCTTGGGTTTTATGCAGTGAGATGCTTTGCTTTTCAGTAGTATGTTTTATTTTCTCGAACATTTCGTAGTTGGAGTTAGCTTAGAACAAATGTAGCTCAGTTCATGGTTTTCATACTCCTGTGGTTTAGAGGCTGTTAAATTCATGACCTTCCACAAGGTGGCAGTGCCTTCCTGGATTAGATTTTTTGGCAGGTCTATTTCCTTACACATGTTGTGTATATTTACTTAGATTGCCCAAACATGCTCACCCACTGTTTCTTCTCCCAGTGGTCTATTCTAGAATATTTGGGTTGGAATTGGACTTTGATACAGCATCTAGATCATTTTTGTATCCTCTGGATTGGACCACACCTAAACTATCCCAAGAAAATACAGTCATCCTAGTGCTTTTTAATACCTGTTGCCCAATTTATGTTCTCTTTCTTAAAGAAGATAATTCAAAAGATCCTGTTAAATACCTTTTATGTGAAAACACCTGACAAAAACCATAACCCCCAATTGAAACTAGTTTCTGGGAGTGGGGCCCAAGCATCTAGATCTTTTTAAAGCCTCCCCGTTCACTGCTCTGGTATATGGTCCCTAATCTCAAAGACCTTTATTTGCTAGGCTGACGAGGTAGTAAGAGTAGAATCTTAAGGCAGGTCCACACAAAATGGCTGTGGGCATCCGAAGAGAGTTAGTTGGGTCTACCTGGAACAGAGAGAACATCTTAAAGTTTTAAACACCGATTGTCATTTGAGAGCACTTTGAAGAGTGAATAACATTTCAGTAGGATGTTAAAAAAAAGACATTTGAGGCGATAAAAACAGGAGGAGCAAAGCAGGAATCAGGAAAATAGTGTTCCACCTCTGATTTTTAAAAATGTCATGTAGTGGCTGTAAGATTGATTTGTTTTCTTCTTACTCCTTGTAAGTAACTGATCTATGTAAATTTAGTTCAGAATTCTTTTGTAGTATTTTGGTAAACCTGATTTCTTTTTATTCAATAGTACCCCGAGATTTCCCTTACGAAGAGGATTCAAGACCTCGCTCCCAGTCTTCCAAAGCTGCTATCCCTCCCCCGGTATACGAGGAACAAGACAGACCCAGATCTCCGACTGGACCTGGCAACTCCTTCCTTGCCAACATGGGGTAATGCTTCTGAGCGCTCTCATCTCAGCAGCGTGAGAAGGACAAGACTCGGTGTGAAGTGTTGCCAGCCTTGTCAGTAGACGGAGCTTTTATTGGGGAATGAGGGCACTCTTGAGCTTGTGGGGAGACACTTGGTATGTTCAGTCACAGGGCGTCCTTCTTCAGAATCAGCGCTTGAGTCATGTGGAGGGCGTTCTGGCCCGACACTGTTAGGTTTTGTATCAAACAGTAAGCCTGCTGGTGTCAGTTTTGAATGACTTAGATACTGAATGTTATAGTCTATAGGTAGGAACAGTTTCTGATAATTACTTACATTGATTTTCAGAACATTTTGCAAACAAAATAGCTCTTATGACATATGCTCCATCCAAAGGGTGAATGACATTTTTTTCCTTGATAAAATGAGCCATTTGCTTTAAGGTTGTTGATTCTGCAGTTTGGGTTTAAAAGACTTAGTCATTCTCACTATAATTAGATATCTAATTTCTAATTTGATTTCTATATTCCATATGCCGGCATATAAAATTCAGTTTTAAGGTTGACTTTCTGGTGGGGCTTGAAGATTTGTTTTTTGTTTTGTTGTTTTGTTGTTTTTTTTAAACATTTTTATTTTTTTTTAAACTTTTTTTATTTTATTTATTTGACAGAGAGAGATCACAAGTAGGCAGAGAGGCAGGCAGAGGGAGAGGGGGAAGCAGGCTCCCTGCCGAGCAGAGAGCCCAATGCAGGGCTCGAGCCCAGAACCCTGAGATCATGACCTGAGCTGAAGGCAGAGGCTTTAACCCACTGAGCCACCCAGTGGGCCCGTTTTTTGGTTTTGACCCCACTGGATTTGGCCTGCATCTTGGTTTAAGGAATGTTTGACGGTGTTGCCTCTGTGTGTCTCATGCTATGAGCTGTCCAGTGAGGCGACATTACACTCGGGCCTCCACTCTGCCTCTGACAGGGCTGCTGTGACGGCCGCAGCGATCCCGCCGTGCCCTCCCCTGAGCGCATGCGCTTCGACTCGGAGAGCCCCTGGAGGGAGGGCCAGGCTGTGGGAGTAGATGGCTGGGCCT
Source organism: Potos flavus (assembly GCA_028534135.1). Classification (NCBI taxonomy): domain Eukaryota; kingdom Metazoa; phylum Chordata; class Mammalia; order Carnivora; family Procyonidae; genus Potos; species Potos flavus. The sequence continues at coordinate 118,645,479 of CM052897.1, read as the reverse complement.
CACCCCCTGGAAGAGGGTATTCAGTATGTGGCCTTGTTGGGATCCATCTCCTTGTCCTGTGCTGCTTTCTGTGGCGTAAGTGGTGGCTATTAAATTACTTGAAGATGAATGAATGCAGTTTAAAACGCAGTTCCTTGGTCACAGTAGTCTCCTCTCGGGTGCTCAGAAACCATACAGGTAGCGTAGATAGAGAACATTTCCCCTCTGGCCCTAGAATGTGTGCTGGAGGGGCGACAGATGTGAAGCTGGGTTTTGTTCTGCCGAATTCCTTTTGAACAGGGATTAAATGTTCACCATATACCCCAGGAAGGTAGAGGGTGGCCTAGCTCAGCCATCCTCAGGCTTCTCTGCTCTAGGTTGGCTTGTTCAAGTGGAATTTGCAAGGGAAACAAGGAGGTTGCGCTGTTACTTGAAGCAGGGTTTTGTGATTCCAGCCTTAAATAGCAGTGGTCGCTGGGAGGCCCCCTAGAAACCTGTGAGGCACCTTCAAGTGCAATGGGAACACTAAGTACTAAGGAGTGAGCTGTGGGCTAGGAATCAAGAGTTGTAGGTTCCAGTTTCACTTGACCATTAGCACCTCTGAAAGAATTTCTAAGTTGGGTGTCTTGCTTTGCTCCTAGTCAGCCTTAAGCTGGTCACTAATCTGGGCCTCAATATATTTTTCCATCTGTTAAATGGATGATCTCTAAGAGTTCTTTTGTTTATAAGGACTTTCACTGGAAACTCAATTATACTATTTAGAAAAATGTGGTCCTCTTCATAATGTGAAATGTATGCTTGCTTTCTGACAGGCACGCTTGTAAGTAAACTGTGGTCAGAAACTGTAGGGCAGTGCTGCCTCTGGAGCACACGGGACGTGTGGGGTTTTCTAACGGGGGTGTGGGTGGACCTTGTAGGAAACAGGTATTTCCCTTATCTCAGGGATAATCTCGGGATGTCCAGGATTTCAGCATTCGCTTTTTCCATTTTTTTCATCCTGAACATCCCTATAGCTTCTGGCGAATGACCCTTGGTAATTATATGTGACCACATTGAAGCTCATGTGGGATTTATGCTTTCTTTTTAGAAGGCGATTGCTGTGATATAAAATTGGTTTATGCTGTCGTTGTTGACTTCCACTCCGAGAGCTCCTTCTCTTTTCCTTCCTTCCAGTGGCACAGTAGCACATAAAATCATGCAGAAGTATGGCTTCCGGGAAGGCCAGGGTCTTGGGAAGCACGAGCAGGGGCTGAGCACAGCACTGTCCGTGGAGAAGACAAGCAAGCGAGGAGGCAAGATCATCGTGGGTGATGCCACAGAGAAAGGTGGGTCTCCTCTGGAAAGCGGGCCTTCTGGGGTGGGGGCGGGGGCGGGCCAGCACGAGAGGACGGCCCTCTCTGGAGTCGAACAAGAGTTTGGGATTATGGTGCATTCCAGCTCTGTGTTGTGGACACAGAGACTCCAGAGGCTCATCTATTTGTTTAGAACAGATCTAGAGATAGGAAGGTTCATGGGAGAAAAGACGAGAGACTGGCAGAAAATAAACAGCACTCAGAGAAATGATTTCATGCCGATTTGTACTAGGCGAAGACCTTGTTAAATGGGTGAGGTCCTAGTTATGTTTTTAGAGCATGAAAGACAGAGCCACATACAGTTTGTCCATGATTGTTTTTAGAGCATGAAAGACAGAGCCACATACAGTTTGTCCATGATTGTATCGGTGTATTTCCATCCCGTTAGAGTTCTTTGGTTTTCTTTTTCCTGCCCTTTCATTTTAAGTGTGATTCCTCATTTCCTTACAGATTGATCGCTCTGTGAGATGTAATGTTATTTCACAGTCTGTTGAGAGAAGATGCCTACACCAAGTAGCACTTGTTGTCTTATTTTCATTTGATTATTCTCTTCTGTGCTGAGGGCATATTGGAATGAGACAAACATAACTTCACATTTTGAGCAGAATTGAGTTTATTTTGAATATCTTAGTTTAACTCCCTTTCCTAAAGAAAGAAGAAAACTTTGCCAGCAGCCCTGTCAACACACAGCCTGAGGAAGTAGCTGGTCAGCCTGACAGGCCAGAACCCCAGGTCAGCAGTCGCCCTGACTTGGGGGGTATGTGCGGTTAGTCAGCCAGTGGCTGGCCAGTCACGTTGGGCTAGTGACCCTTGGGCACACTGTACGTGCCACTGCTCTGACCCCTAAGCTTTGTGGTCTGTGCTCTGTCAACTATGTGAACTGAGGAGGTGAATGAAGCAAAAATCACAGGTAATGAGAGACGCTAAAAACTTGTAGAAATTATGGTAAAAACCTATACCAAAGCAGAGCAGATATTTTTATCAGATAAGGCTACATTTTTGCTCAGAGACTGATTGCATAAGTGCTTATAGATGACTCTAAGGACATAAATAGTGGGAAGGACTCTTGAAATTAAATTAGTCATTGTAACTTGGACTCAGTGTTCTAACACGCCTACATCTTAAATGTTTTGCTACAGATGCATCCAAGAAGTCAGATTCAAATCCATTAACTGAAATACTTAAGTGTCCTACCAAAGTGGTCCTCCTAAGGGTAAGAAGCAGAATTGAAGAAACCGGTTTTCGTATCTTGATTTTGTGTGTCATTCCATCCTGAGCTATCTTTGCATGCTTTCAACCCTACTGATATGGTGACAGTTAAAGAAAACTGAAAATAATATTTTTGCAGATGATCCTTCTTTAATTAAGATTAAGATTATCTTAATTAAGATTAATGTTTTAGATTCCTTTCTCACTAATTTTCTTTTTTGCTAAATACAGTATTTAAGTCCACAGTGAGTAATTGCTTTAAAATATTTGAAATCGTTACAAGTTCAGTTCTGTTTATGTATTTTGGTGCTTAGATAGATGCTCTTGTCACTCTTTATGAAGCTTAATGTATGTATGTGTGTCTTTATGCTTAGTGTTTCTCAAAAGATTTAACTTATTTCACCTGTTATTTTACAACATAAATGCATTCATACACTTATGCTCGTTACTCACACCTGAAACACACTTTTGCCTCGAGCAGTAGGTAAGCCATGTTTAACTTGGGTGTCCACGTAGGACACTCTTTTTCAGCTTATACTCGAAGTAGAACATAAGCTTAATTGTTTTTCAGTTAGATGAATAAAGGGAGTTAAGGGTGTACATCTGAACTCTGTTACGTGCTGTGAGGTCATAATTTGCTTTAATTCAACATTTTAAAAACCATAAATCCATATTTTAATTTTGTTAAGAAATACCAACTTTTGCATACTACAAGTATGAAAATTTTCATTGTGTCATTTGGGATTGAGAACATTTGCCATCGTGAAAGAAAGTTATTCATCTCGTTTATGTATTTGTAAATTATGCTTGAACTTACTCATTTTTGTTCATAGAACATGGTTGGTGCAGGAGAGGTAGATGAAGATTTGGAAGCGGAAACCAAGGAAGAGTGTGAAAAATATGGCAAAGTTGGAAAATGTGTGATATTTGAAGTAAGAGGGTTTTCTTTTGATGTTTATAACTGAAGTTGTAACTGACAGATTACCAAACATTTTCTGCAAATAGAGACAAGGTGTGCTGTGTGTTGTTGACCTGAACGTGACAGATGGTACTTAGTACACTTCTCTTACACAGTTATAACAATTTTAAACATAAAGACAAGAAGGACTTCAATTTTATTTGGTGAAGAAATAAAATGTTTCATTTTATGATTGAGCTTTAGTTTGGTGATTCAAGACTGTCATGTGCCCAATAGTTCAGTTAGTTGGACATGCCTTTGGTTTCTTTCATTTGGCAAGGGTATATTTAGTGCCTCCCACATACGTTTGGGAGGCAGCAAACGTGGTCTGCACTCTCAGTGATATGTTCAGTTGAAGAAACAACGAAACAAGCACATGTAAAAATAGGGAATATGCAGTTGCTAGACTGTGTAGTATTCACTATAAATACAGGAGTCAAGAAAAGGATTCAATCACAAAAAATAGAGTAAGCTTTGTGAACAATATCAGATGTGGGCTGAGCTTGAAAAGCATGGGTAGGATTTGGATAGGAGGAAAAAGTATCCTGGTGGGGTCACAGTTTCTGGGAGCCTAAGGAGGGCTACTGAGTGGAATGGTTGGGTGTGCTGGGAATGAACGGGGGTGGGGGGAGCTTGGAGAGCTCGACAGAGGAATTAAAGTGAATGTGAGAGGCAGTTTGGACACAGATCTTCTCATCTTAAATTTCTGATCCTACCACTGCTTCTCTTTTATTTCATGTTCTGTCTGTTGACCGCATAATGATTTGTTTAGGTGTTGCTGGCATAGGACCTCTTCCAGGTCAGAGACTGCCCAGCTAAGTTAGCTCTGCGTTGTTTGCACCTAACACGCTGCCTCTCATAAACAGACATTTAAAAAAAAACAAAAAAACAGTAACAAATTTTTTGATGACGAACAAATCATACTTATTTCTTTGGTATTTCATTTGTCTGTGTATGATGATAATTGCCGTACTTCCTCTGACAAAGATCAATTAAAGAGGGGGCGCCTGGGTGGCTCAGTGGGTTAAGCCTCTGCCTTCGGCTCAGGTCATGATCTCAGGGTCCTGGGATCGAGCCCCGCATCGGGCTCTCTGCTCGGCGGGGAGCCTGCTTCCCCCCCTTCTCTCTCTGCCTGCCTCTCTGCCTACTTGTGATCTCTCTCTCTCTGTCAAATAAATAAATAAAATCTAAAAAAAAAAAAAAAAAAAAAAAAAAAAATCAATTAAAGAGGAAAACATTCAGCTGTATCTCAGTTGGTAACTTCACCTATTACACTTCCGTTTCTTTCGCAGATTCCTGGTGCCCCTGATGATGAAGCAGTACGAATATTTTTAGAATTTGAGAGGGTTGAATCAGCAATTAAAGGTAAGTGGTAGAGCCAAATGTAAAGAATAAAAAAGTGGAATTTGTGATCTTAATCCTTAAAGCATGTTCTTGTAATAATGCCTTACAGGCTACCTGTATTAACCGACACTCTTTCTGTTTGTCTTTTAGCTGTTGTTGATCTGAACGGGAGGTATTTTGGTGGACGGGTGGTAAAAGCATGTTTCTACAATTTGGATAAGTTCAGGGTCTTGGATTTGGCGGAACAAGTCTGATTTTAAGAACTAGAGCACGAGTCATCTCCGATCATCCTTAAATGAGCCGCAGCCTGAGCAGAGAGGGAAAAGGCGTCAGCCGGCCTGTGTGGCTGCTGCGCACAGACTCTTGGAAGGACTTCTAAGATATAAGGCGATTGAACCCTTTTTTATTTTGTGGTTTTTTAAATATAGTATAAAAATCCTTTAAAAAAAAAAAAAAAAAACAGTCTGTGTGCCTCTCTGGTTGTTTTCTCTTTTTTTATTACCACTTCTGAGGTGAGTACATTTTTTGCTAGGATTTCATGATAACTCTCCAGTGCTTCAGTGATACAGCATTTCTTGCACTAAAAAATCTAGAAAGTTTTTGGGTATGGGGTTGTATTGTTATCCTTTGCTTTTCTTTCATTTTTTGATTCATTTTAATAAACCCTGCAAGTTACTAAACTGTAGCTTCATAAATTCTATAATAAAGCATCATCTTGGCAGTCTGCCAAAGGTGAAAATGTTTGCTTTCTCTAACAGAGAAGTTCTTATTGACTCCAATCATAGAAAACTCTGTGACGTGAGCTAAGGTTGAAGAATTGCGAACCTACCATGACTGGATAAATCATCTTTGGTGAAGTTAGACTGTGGGGTACGTCATTTATGTAGGGGTAGATGGGTGTAAAAACCATGGATCTAGCACTTGTTTGCAGAGACTCTCCTATAGTCTCAGTGCAGGTCAGAAATGACGTGTTGATTCTAGAAGTCACAGGTACATTGTAAACGTGTGTCCAGTTATATTTTGGAAACAGTGGCTCCTTGGGGGTCACGTTTCTACTGGCAAAATTCGCAATAGTGTTAGTTCTCATATGTAATTTTTAAATTTATAAAGTGTTGCCACACAAGCTACTTAACCTGTACTGCCAGTTGATAGAATTCTGGAATTGTGAAAAATTGTACCTTTGAAGTGTGGTGGTATGTGTGGCTTAAAAACGTAGCAGAACCACAAAAAACAAACAAAACGAAACAAAACCAGATGACGATACTTGGTACTGAGGTTCACTGCCAGCACAGGAAGTGTTTCCAGAATGTACTGTGCCTGTGTTCTGTTCCTTGCTTGCCCACGTACGTGTGTGACTATCCCGGAGCAGCAGCTGGAGAGTACGCGTCTGTGTTGTCTCTAGGTGATTACCGCGTGCAAGTGTGTTGTGACCCTGTGGGGGAAGAAAGCACTCGACAGCTCTTTGCATCCATGGTTTGGAGACATAAGGAATATTCTGACCCTTTTTAAAAAAGGATTTTCTCATGTTTTTATTTAACATAAATAAAAAAATAACATTTTCTCTTTTGTGGTATTATTTTACTGAGTAAAACGGAATTAAGACTCGGTTTTTGTGATAAAGGTGCTCATAGTCTATAAAATAAGTTTGGGTTAAAGAACAGAAGGTATAAGAATTACATACTTGAGTATTTTGCAGGACTAAAAATCAGCAGCAGCCCTAAGACTTGAGCAGGTCTTCCCGGGACCTGACCAGTGGGACCAGATACTGAACGTGGAAAGCCCCCGGGGGCTCACAAGTACCTAAACGTGCTTATGCTAAGTACAGACCTTCCTCTGCTTAGGGTGGGTTTACATGCTGGTAAACCCTCCTAAGTTGTAAATCCACTTAATACACCTAACCTGCCCAGCTGGCCTAGCCTGGCCTGGCCCACCTTGAACGTGCCCACAGCATTCCCGGCAGCCTCCAGGTGGGCAAAGTTTCCTCACCTGAAGCCTATTTGATAATCAGGTGTTGCGTGTCTGAGGATGCCACCACATGTCGCAAGCCGGGGACAGGATCCACATTCACAGCTACAATTCCAAGTACAGTTTCTACTGAATGTGGATCGCTTTTGCGCCGTCATAAAGTTGAAAAACTGTTGAGACCGTCTGTGTTTATGACGACAGCTTAATGTTCTTTAAATGTTAAGTTCCAAAACGTCTCTAATGCCTGTATGATTATTCTGCTCTATAGTAACATCATTGTCTATTTGCATTCAGGTGGCTTTTGCCAATGTTTTCATGGTCAACTGGGAGAAATGTAGGTGCCTTACACTACTTCAATTTTTGTTAGCATGGGCACAACTTAGTGTCTCTCCCCACAACCTCTTTGATTATTTCTTTTGAAATTTTCCGTGACTGCATTAGTCATTTAGTGAGTTATTGGCAGTGAATTTCTGATATTTTTAAGTCACCGGCAGGATAGTGCTTGAGAAATTTGAAGTTAATTCCAATACTAGCTGCAAGGTCAAAATTTCCATATAAACTTAAAAAAATCAGTGAAGCTGTGTTATAATAATTAGGTTCAGCATAATAGACATTTGTCACTCCTGGTCCACCTATGATCAGCGAGCCCTTCCTGTGTTCAGGGAGTTGCCTGCATCCACCTCCCTCCCTAAGGTCACTACCAGAAACTTGCTTTCCCAGCCCGTCTTGCAGCTGGGGCATCATCCTCCCATTGTGTGTGCGGGCCTCGCACGAAGCTGTCCTCGTACTGGCGGGGGCAGGCCCAGCATTGTGTGGCCTTGGGGGCAGTTGTGGCAGAGACCTTATCATGTTGGAGTGGCCTGGGTTGTGTGGGGCCACTTGTGTGGCAGGGCAGGCTCCGGAGCAGTTTCAAGGTGTGATTTGGCAGTGTTCTCGCCTTATTTAAACCTCCAAGCGTGACTGGGGCCAGTCCGGAGATTCTTGTTTCCTATCTAGGTTTTTGTTTTTGTTTTGTAAATTCTTTTTCTTCCTAAGCCAGAATGTGTTCTCTCAGTTGCAGCTAAGAACAACTGACAAGTTGTTGTAAACAAGTTGATATCTGGAATTGCATGTGACAGATCTTAAAAGATGGAGGAGCTAGGACAGGATTAGGGAGGACTCCCTAGGCTAGGTTAGTTGGTGGTAAAATATTTTGCCGAACTGTTACTGTGCTTTAGCGTCCAGACCGGACTGGTGTGAAGGGAAATAAGAGTGAAACATGACCATGAGCACGTGGTCACTTCTTAGGCAGCTGTGATGTTGGTGCCAGGCTACGTGGGTTCAGACCCCGCTTCTGCTTGCTTGCTGTGTGACCAGGTGCCTCTCCGGAAATGGAAATGATAATCGCACCTACTTAGGATTGTTAGGAAGATTGAGTCAATCATCTGAGGAAAGCAGTATCCCAGAAGTGTGGAGTCCATGCAAGCTGCCAAGTCCTGCAAAAGAATGAGAAAGCTGGCCTCTCGAGAGTCTAGTTGAAAAGCAAGAGTGAATAAGAGAACTCAGCCTCGCTGCGGAAAGGCTCCCGTGCTCCCGGCCTGCATCGCCCACTGAGTTCCGAGGTAGAGCCCGGCTGGTGCGAGGAAACCTCCCGACCCTGAACCTCCGCCAGGGGCCCCAGCGGTAGCCTTCGCCGGAGTTGGGATCGGAGAGTGTAGTCCTGCGGAAGGGGCC
>CM052897.1:118626360-118636859 GCA_028534135.1 Potos flavus | reverse complement strand
AGAGGCTTGGCGTCGTCTCTGGGTCAGGGGTGAGTGCTTTGAAAGTGTACGTGGGGGAAGCACAATGAATATTTTGGGAAGAGCCAAAGAGGTCGACTGGCAACACTGCGTATCCCAGTACCTATTCCCAAACTTCTGTCTTCGGCCTCTTTTTAAGGCTGGAAAAGGTAAATTCTTACCTGGAGCCAGGGGCAGCCATGTGATGGTTCTAGCCTGTGAGCTCTAGGTGGGAATGGAGTGAGCATTTCGGTAGTTTTAGCCTTTTACTTTCCCAGCGGAGCCGTGGCAGCCGTGTCGTCCGGGTGATCACCAGCGTGCCGGGGAGGGTGCAGAGGAAAGTCTTGGTCATGACCGTGAGCTGTCGCTTTTCAGCTTTTCTGTACAGTTGTGTCTCTGTTGCCTGAAGGTGCATTCACGTCTTGCTGATACAATCTGTGCCCAAAATGTGTGTGATATTTTTGAAAACGGGGGAAATTTTTTTGCAGATAATTAAAAATCACGTATTAGTATAAAACCTTGTAGACTCTTCTCGGTTTGCTTTTCCTAGAAGCAGTCCCTACCTAAACTGAAAGAGAATTTAGTTCTTCATTTTGTTTCAACAAGCATTTCTTGGTCAGTTGCCGGGTACAGGTATTGTTTTCAGCACTGGGAATGAAGAAATGAATACAGTAGTAATCCTTGCTTTCAGAGAGTGCATAGTTTATTTCAGAGACAGATACACACACAAAGGCAAAAACAGTGCAAGGTGAATGGTGCTGACATAAGATATGGTACTCGACTTGAGTGCCTTGAGGTTAATGACGTCGTCCTCTCTGGTCCCAGCATCTGGCACGTAGCTGGTAAACAGTAAATTGGCAGTAAAGTTGCTGACTGTGAGGCTGCAGATCACAGGTGACTGAGCAGATCTTTCCGGAGTGGCAGAGTCTGAAGAGGCCGGATTGCCCTCTGGAAAGAAAGGCGAGAGGACAGCTTCCCAGACAGAACTGCAGGGGAAGGACACAAGCGATGGCGCTTTGTGGCCCTTCTGACCTTGAGCTCGTAATGATCTGATCCCCAGCTCAATCAGTTATTGCTCTCCCAGTTTTCTTAAACTTTATTTTAGATGTACAGAATTGTTGTGACAGTAGTACAGAGTTCCCTTGTACACTCCCTTACACACTAATATCTTACATTAGTATTTACGTTTGTCACAATTAATGAGTAATATTGACGGGTTACTGTATTCTTTATAGGATATATACTATTATGAATTGTCAGTATATGATTTACTCAGATTTCTTTAGTTTTTACCTAAAACCCTTGCTCTGTCTTAGGATCCCCTTCACATACTACTTTCCATTTAGCTAGCCGTATCTTCCCCGGCTCCTCTTGGTCGTGACAGTTTCTTAGACTTGCCTTGTTTCTGATGACTGTGGCAGTTGACTACCGGTCAAGTATTTTGTAATCAGTCATCGGTTGGGATTTATCTGATGTTTTTCTCATGGTTAGACTTGGGTGATTTTGGGGGTGGGCGGGGGGAGAAGACCACAGAGCTGTAATGCCATTTTTGTCTCCTATCAAGGGTATGTACTGTGAACATGACCTGTGACCATTGATGTTTATCTCAATCACTGGGTTGAATATGTGTGTGGCAGGCTTCCCCACTCTGAAGGTACTCTTTTCGCTCCCTTTCTGTACTCTACTCTGGAAGGAAGTCTCTGTGCACAGCCCACGCGTGAGGAATGGGAGGTGGGTTCCACCTCCTTGCGGTGGAGTAGCTACATGAGTATTTGGAATTCTGCATGGGAGATTTGTCTACTCTCCCCCCATCTGCTTATTTATTCAGTCTTCTGTCAGTATGAACTTACTGATAACGTATCTTTTACTTTGGGTTATAAACCAGTCTTCATTTTTTGACTCAGATTGTTCCAGCTTTGGCTGTTGGAAGCTTTTTTGGTTGGCACCTACATCCCTTTGGCCATCAACATCCCCATCATGGCGGGATGTTTGCTTGTAGCACTTCCTTACCTTCTGGCTCTACAAGGTGCTCCAGGTTCAGCTCGCTGATTTCTTGCCTAAGTCCTAAAATCAGCCATTTCTTCAACGAGCGGTTGTTCCTTTTACTGGGGAATGGGATTAGGAGCCAAGATCTGGGCGTTGGGTGTGCTCACCGCTGTTGGGGTGTCATTGCTCCCAGGCCCTCTCAGCTGACAGCAATGAGGAAATATATGTGTGTCGAATAATCTGTGTATGTGTGACCGTCTGTGTGTATATTAAGGTAAATATAAAATTCGTACCGATGTCTCCAGCTCTGATCCCTTGCCCCCTGGACTCCTACCTTCTGCCATTCATTTACTTGATTGCTCCAATGCCAGTATACATTTTATAGCACTCCCTGAATGCTTAAGCCACACCCTCTGGGAAGCAGCTTTATCAGTTGAGTACAGTGCTTACGTACAGCTTATCACGTTTAGTCTCACAGACTTCACTCTTTTCCAGTTACTTAGGTCAGCACTTTAGTCCCCACCCCGACCTAATTTACTAAGGTGGTTTTTTATGTTTGTAACACATTTGGATTTACCTGTCACATTCTCTACTTCACCCTGGGATCCCCCAATCTCCTAAATGAGTTGTTTACATTTTTATATATACATTAAGGTTTATCTTTTGGGCTCTGAAGTCTTACAGGTTTTGACAATGGCTTAGTGTTCTGGGTTCACCATTACCGTATCGCACAGAGTGGTTTCACTGTCCTAAAAAACCTCCCCACGCTGCACCTATTCAAACCTCTCCCCTCTCCCTTGCCTGGCAACTACTCTCTTTATTGTCGCTATAGTTCTGCCTTTTCCAGAATGTCCTCTTAATTGGAATCATACAGTATGTGTGTGGCCTTTTCAGACTGGCTTCCTTGCCTTAACAATGTGCATTTGAGATTCATCCATTCATTCCTATCTTTCTGTGGCTTGATAGCTTGGCTTTCATCTGTGACTAATATGCCACTGTGTGGATATTTATCCCTTCCCTTATTGCGGGGCATTTTGGTCATTTCCAGGCTTTGGCAATTGCGAATCAGGTGCATTAAATGTTTGTGTGCAGGTTCTTTGGGGACACAAGTGTGGACATTAGTTGGGTAAATCTCTGGGCGTGTGATTGCTGGATTGTGTGTAAGACTGTATGGTAAGACTTTCCCATCTTGTCCTGTTCTACCCAGACTGGCTTCTCTTCTGAAGCATATAAACATTCTCAAATCTGAGAATCCCTTCTGCAGGGAAAAGAAGTTAAGCCCTTGATTTTTTTAGCTCACTCTCCTCCTCCCCAGTGCCGGGCCTCTTCTTTCATAGCTGGGCTTCTCAAAGAATCACATGCCTTCCGTGGCCACCTGCTGACTTTTGATTCCCCACCCCCTCTCAGTTCAGCCCGCACTTAAGGATTGGGGTTTGTAATTGACTACAAATCAGACCTCTCCTGCCCCCAGACCTTCTCGATCGCTCTGTTAAAGATCACGGTGAGCCACTTCTAAAGGGTCTGTTCAGTTCTCCTTCTTGACCTTTTATGGCATTTGACACTTAACTACTCCCTTCTCGAGGCCTGTGACCACTCTTCCTGTTAGTGTTTGCCTTTATCACTCACCCTCTCCCGAGGTGATTTTATCTGCTCTCCTGGCCTTTAGTTTCTGCTGTGACTAACACACATCTTTATCTCAGCCAGTCATTACAAAACTTCTGATCTGTATCCAACTGCCTATTAGACGTCTCCCTCCCATCTGAAACGTGTTCAAACTTTACTTGCTTTTCCCCTTTGAAACCTCCTGCTAAGCATTCTAATTTGGGAAAAACATCACCTAGACATCATCTTTGATTCCTCCTTTTCTTTTCTATCCCAACCCCATCTGTAATTGAGACCTGTTGATTTTATTTCTTTTCTGTCTTGCGTATTAACCCAGGGGAGGGCCTTGATTTTAGAACCTCATTCTCTTGCCTGGAATGGATGGTGGCCTCCAGCCAGTCTCCCTGTTCTGATCTTGCGCTCTTCTAAGCGGCCAAAGTACTGCCGTAGCTGTTTGGGTCATGCCCGAAGAAGAGAATCTTTGGTCTAGCCATGCCTCAGCTCTGGAAGCCCACAAGCTGGGGAGTGCTCCCTGACCGACCCTGGTGCTTACTCCTCCCACCGCGCCTTCACGTCATATTCCAGCAGGTAGAAACACTGGCAAGTTGATTCGCGTGGAGAACGGACCCTTTCCCTGTATTCTTCCAACAGTTATCCTGCACCTGATAAGTTACGACTCATGCAGGGCTCATTGGCACCAGAAGCCTTACGATGGAAAATAGCCCTCTGCCCTATACCTCTCCCGCGATGGCTGCTTTTAACTGTGTGAACTGGATCGCTTCTGGTCTCTGCCTCCTTATTCTAAATACATCCTCATGAGGCTACTTTCCACCAACCCCCCTCCACTGCTCCCATTCTTCGCCTTTCTCTTCCTAAGTGAATGTCTAAGAATAGTCTGAACTCAGTCTCTACCCTCTTAATTTCCATTCACTTTCTGGCCCACTACAACTTAAGGAGTAAATCCAGAAAAAGAGGACATTGACCCAGTAGAGAGAGGGGAAAGCAATCCCCGAGATGATGGTGAGAGAAGGCTTGGGCCAGTAGCTGTGCGGAAGGCCTGGAGAAGTTGGTCCCTGTGGGGGCAGGAAGATGAGGCCTCTCAGAAGGACGTCTCCGGGGGGAAATGGAATACTCTGACTCACTTCCAGGAAAAACTTGACTTAAGTAATTCCAGGAAAAGTTGTATAATAACGAAAATAGACCATGGCGTGGCTGAGAGTAATATACAAAATATGGCAACAATACAAATAGTTATTTCTGGTGTATTTTTTAGTGCTGCTCTGTGACTAACTTGAAAGGGTGAGTAGGGGGAATAGAAAGGCTAACTCTGTTTTCCCAGGAAGTCACGGAATTGTTAAAATTCTCTTCGACTCCCCCACGTTGGATATCTGCGCTGGATTCTCTCTTCATTTTCTGAATTTCCTCCCTATTTTTGGTGGGGCTTAGTAGTTTCCTGAGAAAAGAGCCTTGGGAGATACATTTTTTGAGGCTTTGCATCTGAAAATATCTTGATTTTGTCATCGTACTTGATAATTTGACTAAATCAGAATTCTTGGTTAAAATCCATTTTCCCTCAAAAATGTGAAGGTATTGCTACCCCGTCCTCTTTCTTTAGTGCGGTTGAGAAAATGAATATCATCCTTTATGATATGTTTCTGTTCTCTCAGGAAAGTTTTGTGATTACGTGCCTTGGTTTATATCTCTTCATTTGTTAGGCGTTTGGGACGGACTCATTCAATCTGGAAATTCATATTGTTTGAATTCCTATCCTGGAAATTTTTCATGTAATACATGATATTTGATAACTTCCTCTCCTTCCATCATTACATCTTCCTTCATTGAATCTCATCTGGAGCTTTTATTAGTTTGTTCCTGAATTGGTCTTTCTATCTTTTCTCTCTTATTTGCTGACCTGTCATCTAAGGCAATAAAATACAGAAGTGGTTGAGTCCCAGACTAGAACCTTAAGGGTTTAGAGGTATCTGAATTATGGAGCTGCATGCGTTGTTTTATTTTTAGAAGCAGTACATTATAAAGATTTTCACATCTTTTGAAGAACAATGAATTTAATAATGACATCTTATGTAAATGCACATATACCAATAATGTGGGAAAGTTAGCAGTTTCCTTTTAGAAGAATATTCCTCTTAGTGTTTAGTTATTAAGATATAGGTATTATTTGCTAAATAAAAAGATATAGACCTTATTCTGTGAAATGTGATTTAGTAAGTTTCCTTTTTCACTTATCAGCTAGACAGTCACAAAATAGATTTTACTTTTTAAAGGTAACCTAAAACTTTTGTAGAAAGTGTGAGAAAGAGGGGCGCCTGGGTGACTCAGTGGGTTAAAGCCTCTGCCTTCGGCTCAGGTCATGATCTCAGAGTCCTGAGATCGAGCCTCGCATCGGGCTCTCTGCTCAGCTCTCTCTCTGCCTGCCTCTCTGCCTACTTGTGATCTCTCTCTGTCAAATAAATAAAATCTTTAAAAAAAAAAAAAGTGTGAGAAAGGGACAGATTAAGGAACTAGCTTACATGGAAAATGTCTTGGGGTCTACAACTGTGATAACAAAGACAATGTTACTTATCTTATCATCCCTTTTGAAGGTATATGGCTTGCAGATTATTTTTAAATGTTTCAGGATACCAGCGACTTCCAAATTTGGAAACGGATGGTTCCCTCTCTTTAGCAACCGCCTTACCCCCCTCCTCTGCACTACCAAAAGATATTAAAAATACCTCTTATTAAGTCTCTTGTATTATCCTCTTCCTGCTGTGTCCCATCTAAGCAGTGAACACCTGATGTTTTCAAGTTTCTCATAAGCCAAGCATTGTCGCCCATGGGTTTGTGACAGAGTCTGTGGGCGGGTCTGTGACTTGCTGAAACCAGAGCGGACATGAGGGGAGGAATAGGTCCACAAGAATGGAGTTGCTAAGGGAATTTTATTACTGATTTATCCTCAAACAGAAGGAACAAATAGAATCAGAGTCTGACAATTTAGCAAACCATCTTAAACTAGCAAAGATACACTTTGCAGTTAAACTTGCAATACTGTTCTTTGGGCTGTAATCAAGAACCAAGAAACAAAATCACGCTGACACTGTATCATTTGGAAGTAAACAGATGGCAAGTCAACGAACGGTCGTAGCCGAGCGCAGATACGGTCGTAGGCGAGCGTAGATACGGGTACTTCATGCGGGGCCAGCTGTATCGAGTCATTCCGACCTGAATTTTGCAGAATTCTTACCAAAATTCCAGTTGAAAAGTAAGTTCAGGGCTGTTACTCCTTTCAGTTTTTATTTAATTTTTCAAAATAATACATGCGCATAATTGTAAAATCCATGTAGTGCTCAGAGGCTTGTAGCAACTTAGACCGGCCCTCTGCCTCACCAGACTTGTTACCCAAAGGAAAACACATTCAGCTCTCGGAACTGACCTTTTTATGGCATTTATTTCTATTTCGAACTTGTCGGCTCATAAGCCATTTCTTGACTTATTATTTGTAGACATGTTTCCAGTGATTTTCCGTTACGGGAGAGAAGGATTTAGCTCTCTTATCCCAGCTCCTGTCTCATCTCTCCAACTCTTGTGAACTATTTACATCAAAATTCTGAGTGAAAGCAGTCACTGCAAACTTACTAGGACATAAGTATGACTCATGCACGATCCAGGTAGTATATTAATGATTATTTTTTTTGTATAACCTTTGGGTTTTTTAGTTATTAATAATTGCCCAGTTTTAAAAAATTGTTTAGTGTATGTACCGATCTTAAGATTTTTTAAATTTCTCCATTGGTGTTTATCTGCCATTTAGTATTTTTCCCCAGGTCAGGCATATCAGTGAATCTAAGGGTTTTGTATTTTTCCTGGCGTCCCCTTCCCCAACCTGGACCGGTCACTTCCTAGGCCTGCCGCACGTTGCCATCTCGACACTTCCCTTAGTGGTGTTTTATGTTGGGCCCTAATATTTAGAGTCTCCTACCTTCTGCATTCTCGCTTTAACAGGATGCATCCTCCAGGCATTAATGTGATTGAAAATTGAGGGATGAGTGGAGCCACGTACAGTGTTGGCAAAGGAGAAACTTGACACGTCCATTCTTGTCCGTTCGTTGTTGCTGCGACAGGGAGGCAGTGAGGGACGAGGCTGTCGGCGGAGGCTGTGTGCCCTTTGGGCTGACACCTGGCCTTTCCATCACGACAAGAAGCAGAGGGCGAGGACCTCCTGCCTAGTTAGCTTGACACGGCGACTGCCCCACTGCAGCTCCGGCTGCCGTTGCTTCGTTGGGGCGGTTGCACATGAGAAATCTGGGAGCGCAGAAGGCCTCCTGGGGTCCGAAACGCGCTCTGCAGGGAGCACTCTGAGGCTTGTTCCTGGGGTGGCTTGCACGGAACAGATGGGTCGGGGCGGTGCAGAGGGGAGAAGGGCCCCGGGGGGAGGACGGAACGAGAATGAAGGGGGGGCCCTGTATCAGGAGGTGAGCTCTGACTCATCTTGTTGCTCAGTTTTCCTGCTCTGCCCTCCTACCCCATCTGGCATTCTTTTTTTAATCAAATCGTGAGGAAAAGTGGTCACAGAGAACACGGCTGAGACTCAGTGGGCAGTGCTGAGAGGAAGGTTCTGGGCAGAATCAGAGGGGAGTTGGTAGTAAAACCACCTTAATCTCCGCCACATCAGTGGGAATCATCAGCCGTTTGCCAGCAACGTTTCCAGTTCCTCGGTGGACGATGACGTCAGAGCCAGACGGAAGGGCGGCGCGTTCTGCACGGTTAGGCCTCCCATAACAAAGAGACAAAAGGGAACAGCAGCTCCGTCAGCTTCCGGGGCTGCCTGGAGCAAATTACCACAACCGGCGGCTTCAGACGCAATTTTCTCCTTTCACAGTTCTGGAAGCCACAATTCTGAAATCCGGGTACCAGTAGGGTGGTGCTCTCGCTGGAGGCGCCACGGGAGGACCCTTCCCTGCCTCTTCCCGGCTTCTGGCAGCTGCTGCCCATCCTTGGCATTTCCTGACTTAGAGACTTAAATCCAGTCGTCATCACATGGCTTTCTGTCTCCATGTCTCTCCTTCTAAGGACACCAGTCACGTTGGCTTCAGGCCTCACCCTGCTCCAGCGTGACTTCATCCTGACTCCTTACTTCTGCAAAGACACTGTTTCCGAATAAGATCACATTCTAAGGTGTCTGAAAGGACATAAATTGGGGGGGGGGGGCACTATTCAACCCAGCACAGTAACTTCAATAAGAAGGCTTTTGTCACTTACAGAAAAGTTCCAAGATAAGCGTCTAGGGGTGGCCTGGAGGCTGCCTGTCTGATGGCTCCTCTGTCGTCGTCGTCAGCACGTGCCTTCCACTTCATGGTGTGTGAAGGCTGCTTAAGTTCCATCCATCACGTCTGCCTTCCACCTTCAAGAGGGAGAACGGGGGAGAAGAAGGGTTCACATGGCATGTGCCAATTGTCCTTCACACCACAATGCAGTATTTCTGCTTATATCACATTGGACAGAACTTTGTGGATGAGGCTGGGGACATAACCTTTTTTTAGACAGCTTTGTGTCCCGCTCAAACTTGGAAGAGAGAGTGGACGGAGATTAGGTGGGCAGCCAGGGGTCTTCCACGGTCAGGGTGGCCTTATCCTGCTTTCCCACAACCTGTGGGGTTAAGTGGATTCTTAAATGAATCTCCAGAAGTTTCTGTGTTAAGTGACTCTAAATGTTTGGACCGTGTTTTCTCTCGAAAACTGATGTATGTTTGTAGAACTCCGAGATGGCTGAAGAACTCCTCAAGTGACTTTTTTTTAAAAATAAAATCCAGAACTACTGCATTACTCTAGAAACTCGGGGGGCTGTGATGTTTCATGTGTACGCCTGTGTGAGCATGACTGTGCGACAGTCCCCGCCTCCCTTGTCCTGCTCGAGACTCCCCCCTCCGGAGGAACGAGTCCCCCTTCCCTTCCTGCGTCCGGGCCAGAGCATCTCCGTGCTGCTCCTCTGCCACGCCCTTCCCGTGTGGGGTCACCGAGCACCCAAAGCTGTGGACACAGGTAGGGTTTCTGCAACAGTCCGAGTGGACCTTCTCCAAGAAAACAAAAGGGAAAACCTTTTTTGGGCAGAGACACTACCTTTGCTAAAAATAAAACCTTTGGCCCCATAGGAAGTCTTCAGGAGGCCGGGACAAGACTGGAGGAGGACACTTTTCTCACCTCCCGCCACCACATGTCTCCCCTCGTTCGGTGAGTCATCCTCTTCGCCTTGACGCATGGTCTCTGAGTCACCTCGTTTCTTCGGCTGCCCGTTCCAAGCGTTCCGGCTGAGGTGAGCCCCCCCTCGACAAAGGGGGCGTTCTTCTCCAGGCTCTCCTCACGTTTCAGCCTTCTTGGCCTCAGTAGCACAGACAGGTGTCAGGGCCGCCCCCCAGCTGGAAGTATTTCAGCGGGCCTTGCAGAGGAGACGTCCCAGTAGGAAGGACACGGTCATGTCTCCGCGCACAGCGAGAACTTGGGGGGTTGGGGCAGGTGCGTGGAAGGGGTGCCTTCCAAGGCGAGGAGGGCGCCTGTGGTGGTTACGCTCCTTCACCTGAGCTTATCCTCGGATGTCTCCCGTCATATGTTCCTCATCTCGGAGTAGATGCATTCTGGATGGCCGGCATGGAGGAGGCTGGCTGCCTCACCGGAGAATCCCTCCTTTTTCTTGACGAAGTGAAAACGGCTAATTTTCTCAGACTCTCTGTAGACTTTGTGATGGACAGTGGCTGGTAAAACTCATGAGTGCCTGCCCCTCGACAACAGGCTGGTGTATAATTTGCACACTTGCTGACGTCTCACCGACTGTATTATTTTCACAACAATAACGATGCAGGATTGAAGGCCACGCTTGGCCTCCAGGCGCCCCCAGATGCGTGTTTTCTGACACAAATAAAC
>CM052897.1:118607158-118626260 GCA_028534135.1 Potos flavus | reverse complement strand
AAAAAAATATTCAGAGAAATTATATATTTTTATACCAGTTACCCATTGATGAAGTTTCTTAAATGCTTACCATTCCATTAGGCACTATGATAAATAGAATATCAGACGTCTCAAAAATGTCTCTAAAATATGTAAACAATAAAGCTAGTAAACAGGTGAAGGTGAAATTGGCCCAAAAAACACATTCAGAGCTTAGTGGAAAGGTTTTTTTCCTGACTTCTAGAGCCATATTAAAACAAAAAATTCCGAAGCATGAACCCTCTCATCCACACAAAACTCCAGATGTTCGATCCCTGGCTCCTCTGACACAGTTGGCGGTGGGTGACACACTCAGCTTGGAGTCCTCTGCAGTTTCCCGTTCTCCCCCTCCAGCCAGCCAGAGAGGGGCCACCGAGCACCCCCAGTCAGGGGGCCGAGCTGTGACACTGAATTTCAGGTGAGTCTTGGGAATCTGAGACAGGTCATTTTAGAAAAATGTTTTAAAATCCTTAGTCCGAGATTGGTGCTTGTCTAGAACATTTGCTCTAAGTTGTCAGAACTGGGATATAAAGAACTTTATCGCACAGAGAATGCTTCTCACAGCCACCCCTGGGTCATTCTGTGAACGGGACGGAAAGGCCCTCAGACCCCCTCCTGTCCGTACAGGAGCTCCGTGGAAACAGCATCCCTTCCCCCTTCTTTTCACGCACTTCCTCTGCTTTCCAGCACCCAAGGTAGAATTCTGTTCAATGAGAGGAATGGGGAAATATCTGGGGTCACGTGCCTGGGTGGCACGTCTGCCTTCCGCTCAGGTCAGGATCCGGGGGTCCTGGGGTCGAGCCCCACGTCAGGCTCCCTGCTCAGCGGGGAGCTTGCTTCCCTCCCTCTACCCCTTTCCCCCAGCTCGTACTCTCTCTCTCTCTCTCTCAGATAAGTAAACCTCTTTTTTAAGAAAAGGGAGATCTGGGGTCTTTGAGGGAAAGCTTTGGCTTTCCTGGTAAAGGGGAAGGATAGAGTTGGGCTGCGTCTCTCCCCATTCAGACTTGCCTGCCTGTGCCCCTGGCGTCTGCGAGGCAGCGTGCTCGGACTGTGCACAGAAGGCCACTCGCCGCGTGAAGGCCACTCGCCGCGTGGCGGGAGCCGAACACCATCGATTCATCGCACCCGCCCTGCGCTGCTTACCTCTGGGTTTCTCGTGAGAGAAAGAAGCCCTTTCTGTCACCGGAGTTTCTGTTCCCAGTGGGCGGAAGCGTCCCTAACTGGTAGGGAATTGGAGTGGCTCCCGGGATTTTTCTTTACATTTAATACAGAGCTTAGGAGGCATTGCTTCTTTGTCATGGTAGCATGTGTCCTCGGCGTTATTTTACGTGCCAGGCACTGGGCGAGACCAGCGACACGAGGAGGGACAAGATGCACGTGGCGTCCAAGCCACACAGAGATACGAGCTGGTATTCAGCAACGGTCGCTTGGTGACCCACTGACTCATTCCCTCGCGGGGACTGGTGCGGTGTGCGGTGAGTCCGCTCCCGGAGCGGGAGATACGGAGAAGGATGTCGCAGCTCCGCGCCGTTAGGGGCACAGCCCTCCGAACCCCCCTCCTTCATCCCGCGAACGTCGAGGGACGACGGCTGCGGCCCGGAAAGGCTCGGGGGCTCATGTCCTGAAGGAAAGCGTCAGTCAACAGCTTACAAAGTTGCTCTGCTTTGGGGTCGTACGCCCCAAAAGTTGGATTCGGGGCAGGAAAACAAAGGACGGGGCCTGAGGCGCCCAGTGGGCCCGCCGGCATGCCGGTCGGGCTCTCCCGGGGGCTCAGCCTGTGGTTCCGGCGGGAGCCGCGTCCTTGGGGCCTCCGTGGCGGCGGCGAGGGGAGAGCGGCGTGGGGGCCCCCAGCGCCACCGGCACCTGCCGTCGGTTGTCCTCGCGCCCCGCGGACGCGGCCAACGAGGCGAGCGGTGCAGAGGCGGCGGGGGACCCGCAAGCTCCTGGCTCCGACCCGGGGCCTGCGCCCGCCGCTCCCCGAGCAGCCCCGCTCCGTGCGGTCGGGGTGCTCCGCGCCGCGCCGGCCTTCCTCCCGGTGACCGCCCCTGGCCCGAGCCCCTTTGAGCTTGACGTCTGTCCTTTCGCCCGAGAGTACGGACGGCCTCCACGGCTACTGGCGAGGCGCCCTTACCCCGGACCGGACTCCACTCTCGCCTCTTCTTCACCCCCACACGCCGTCCTTCCCCCTGGTCCCCAACTGGCCTTCCATCGCGCAGCGGCCGCGCGGGGCCCCAGACACAACCACACGATCCCCCCGGAGCGCGGCACCGTCTAGAAATTCACTCCCGGCTCCTCCGTGAAGCCGTCTTTAAGCAGCAAGGGTCCCGTAAGAGCTGAAAAGCTCTTCTCAGATCCCATCTAGAAACTCCAGCAGCAGATCCATGATTTAGCTTTCTTTTTAGTTTTAAACATTTTATTGCAAAAATAACCCATGATTCGGAAGGTCTGGAAAACCCTTATTATATTGTATATTTTTTGCTGTCCTAATTGGGGTCTTTTTGGTTGGTAAGTAACCTCAGTGCCTTGGGACAGGACTCCGACTTGCTGAAAATGTCATAATTGTTTTTTTTATAGACTCCCTTTCTTTTAACCACGTAAAAGTTTCTATTTAAGCAAAAGAATAGGGAGCAAATTAAACTCATACTTTTGATATTTGGGGTTAAGTTTAGGTGACCAGTATCTATTTGGCATTTTAGAACTTGTAATTTTAAGGGACTGTGGCAAATGTGAGTATCCAGCAGACTGACTTTGTAATCCCACTTTAATATATATATATACATATATATATATATATTCACATATACATATACATATATATATACATATATATATATATATGTAGTTGATGTGGACTTGTGATTGACGTAAAAGGTACAATGTAACTTTATGAAGATCGTAAGCAATATGGGAACATCTAAAAGAACTTAAGAGTCACCATATTTAGTTGGTTGTTTGGGAGGGCTTGTGAGCAAACCAAAGCGTTCAGAAGTATAAAGGAGTTTATAAACGCGGTTTTAAATTGAGAAGGCAGTTGTTTAAATAACTAAATTTCTACATGGGACCTGTCATCAAGGTTCCCCTTAACAGTGACTGTTAAATTTTACTGTATTTTATATGATAAGGTTATAAGTAGAATAATGCCATTTTAAGTTAAGTCTAAAAACTTAAGGAAAACCCCAAATTTTGAATTTGGATAAAATGAGTGTTAAAAATAGAACTCCAAGCAGTTTTCCATATATATAAAAGCCACCCTCAAGTAGAGTAAAAATCTGTGCTCCTCTAACATTAGAGATTCTGTGTTCTCTTTTAAGCAGTCTTTTGGTCCTCACATTCGGCCAACAACTAATATTCTCTACATTTTACAGATGGGGAAACAGAGGCAGAGGAGGGCAGGAATGGGCAGAAGGAGAGTCGGTCACGAATCTCCCAGCAGCCCTCCAGCCTGGCTCGTCCACTTTTCCGTTTGCCTCTAAATTGTCCTTATCACGGGTTACGTGAAAGCCCATCGGGAAGACTTGCCCTTTTTCTCTGGAAGCGATTATGTGACTAATCTAAATCACAGCGACTCTTCGTGTCCCCTCAGAAGGCAGCAGCGTATTCGGGGCCCCTGATGGGGGTGGGAAGCCACCACTTGGCTGGAGCAGTCGACCCCGATTTCTGGGATAGAGGCAGCCTGGCTCCTCGGCATAAACAGTCATTAAGACAAGGCCGCTGAGGTCGCACGGCCCTCAGTTCCCAGCTAAGCTGACCCTCTGAGGACATGACTTCCCGCCCACAGGAGGAAGACCAGGGAGAAGCCAGCTCCCGGGGCAAGGCTGGGCCGCAGCGAGAACAGCGGCCTCGCTCAGGAGGCCGGCGGGGAGGCCTCGGCTCAGTCCGTGTGTGGCCGGGCACCCAGGGCAGGCCAGCTCCCGAGCTGAGGCCGGCTCCGTGGGCCGGGCCGTGGGGCGAACGCCGGCCTCCTCGGGAAGCAGACGCTCGTTAGAGCGCGAGGAAGAAACAACAACAAAAGCCTGCTCCTCTGTGGGCATGAGAGTGAGCTTCCCAAGAACCGCCGGTGACATTCTGGAGTTGAGGCCTCTGATGTTTTCAGCGGCTCCCTCTTCAATGCCACCCCAGCCCGGGCTCAGCGGGCTCCAAAGGCCGGGGTAAGCCCTGCGCACAGCTCGCACGGGCCCGCCACTGAGCTTGGAGCCTCCCTTCCCTGACTCTCCTGAAGAAAGGGTTAGCTGTGCCCGAGTGGCAGGGAGCTGGTCGCCTCGGGGCACACATTCCCAGCGGCCGAGGCCGTGATGGCCCGGGGCCCACGGAGCCGGAGCCACAAGGACAGTCGAGCAATAAACCCAATGGTCGCCCCTGCCACTGGGGACGGCAGGGATTGGAACAGAATCTGTCCCCTGGAGACGAGATCCTGATTTCTAAAACCAACTGGAAAGAAGATAATTACCTTCCAACCCAGTCAAGGCTGTACATAGGAATTGATTTAAACAGGAGGATTTGGTGGGGGGGGGAGCTTAAAGCATTTTTTAAAATTTAAATTCAATTAACATATAGTGTATTATTACTTCCAGAGGTAGAATTTAGTGATTAATCTGTGCTCATTCCATCCTGTGCCCTCAGTGCCCATCACCCAGTGACCCTACCCGCAATCCACCTAACTTCCAGGAACTGTTTGTTTCCTAGAGTTAAGAGTCTCTTATGGTTTGTCTCCCTTTCTGATTTCGTCTTATTTTTTCCTCCCTTCCCCTATGATCCTCTGTTTTGTTTCTTAAATTCTACATATGAGTAAGATCATATAATTATCTTTCTCTGATTGACTTATTTTGCTTAGCATAACACTCTCTAGTACTATCCACATCATTGCAAATGGCAGGATTTCATTTTTTTTTTTGATGGGTGAGTAATATTCCATTAAAATGGGAGGATCATTAGGAAGAAGACCTCTCTGAGCCCGGTCGGACTGATTTGGTGGGCACTGGAGAGCCCATGTCCTCAGTGCAGGTGGACCATGATGCCCCCCACCCTCCATAAACCTGTTGCCAGTTCGCACCCATTTATTTGGTTTAAGGAGTTACTCTCTGTGGTCGGCAGGATTCCCACACGGTCCCTGGGATTCCTGGCTGGGTGCACACAAATCTTCCTGTTATTCAGTCTAACACTAATCGAGGTACTGCCATAAAGGGAATTTGCAGATAAAATTAAGATCCCCAGTCGGCTGAGCTTAGAGTAGGAAGATGATCTACACGGGCCTGGGTCCTTTAAGGCAGGGAGTTTTCTCCGCGGGTCCTAGAAGAAGAGGTCAGAGGTCGAAGCATGAGAAGCAATGGGCCTGACTCGGTGGCTGACTTGAGGACAGGAGGTGGCCACGTGGCAAGAATGCAGGCAGCCTTGGGAGCTGAGAGGGGCCCTAGCTGACAGCCGGCAGGAAGAGGGACTTGACTCCTGCAACCACGGGAGCTGAATTCTGCTGATGGGCATGAGCTTAGAAGCAGGGTTTTCCTCCAGTCTCCTGATGGGCGCTCCACCTGCCACCATGGTTCTAGCCTCGTGAGACCCTGAGCAGAGACCCCAGTCTCACTGCGAGACTTCTGACCTACAGAATTGGGGGTGAATAAATGGGTGGTATTTTAAGTCACTAAATTTGTGGTGATGCTCCTCCTCGTGCTGCTGGAAATTAGGCAGTTCCCATCATTAATGGCAATTAGTAGCTGATTACACAGCCAAACCAGTTTAGGAGTTCTCTCATTTAGTGAGTTCTGCAGCCTCTGTAATTACTTTTTTAAGGTTTTTTTTACTTTTATTTTGAATTTCAAACTTACAAAAATATTGCGAAGAGGACAAAGAATTCCCAACCCCTCCCCCCCAATTCCCCAGATGTTACAGAAGCAGAGTACAGTCACTGCGTCTGGAGATTAATATTGGCACAATACTCTTCCTGTTTCGCCCTGTGTCCTACTAGCGCCCCCCGTGTGGTGTGGGGCGCCACCCAGGGTCGCCTGTTCCAGCAGGCCTTCATGCGTCTTTGGCCGCCTTTCAGCAAGAACACTTACTTCCAAAAAAAAAAAAAAAAGAACACTTACTTCCTCAGTCTCTTTGTCTTCCACGATTTTGACATTTTTGAAGAACTATTTGCCAGTTATTTTTGTAATGTCCTATATCTTAGGTCTCATGTTTCCTCATGGTCCAGTTGAGGTGACGCGTTTTGGGCCAGAACACTACACGTGTGACGTGTCCTCCCCAGTGCATTATATCAAGAGGCACCTGCGGCCGACTGGGTCCATCACTGGCGACCTTCACTTTGATGATGTGGTCGAGGTGGCTTCCAGGTTTCTCTGCCGTAAAGTCGCCATCTTCCCCTTGGTAATCCATGATTACCTTGTAGGAGATACTTTGAGACCGTGAATCTCCCGTTCCGCACCGCACGCACTATTGCTCGCTCATTCCAGCGCCCACTCACCGTTCCTCCGTGAAACAATGGTGTCTGTGCTATTTGCCAAATGGTGACTCTTCTAGCTCTGTGATTCCTTCTATATCTATTCACTAGGATTCTAATCATTTCCGTAAATTCTAGAATTTGTGAGGAAGAGCTTTCCCTCCTTCCCTAGGTATTTAGTCAATGTTTTATGTATTTATTTATGTGGGTATGGACTCACGGAATCTCAGTTTATTCTACGGGGCACAATCCATTACTACCACGATTTGTCTTCTTGCTCAGACTGACTCAGAGGAGCCCTTTCAGCTTGGCTTCTGTGGCTTTTGCACACGTCCTCGTCATCTGTTGGTACCTCCGCAAAATGATTCCTTAGTTTCTGGCACCACGAGATGTTCTGGGCTCATCTTGTGCTTTGCTATTCCAACTCTCCAGCGTCTCTTGGTTCTTTCCATCGGAGACTGGTATTTAGAAACCAACAGTTAGATGTGTCCATATAACTACTTGTAATGTTTACGGTTTTCTCCGATACTGTGGATCACTGATTCATTCATCGTTACACAGTTAGACACGCGTGCACCTGCACGCACATGCACACACACACTCACATGTTGGTAATGGACAGTTGAAGAGCTCATCCCCAGGCCGCTGGATTTCCTTTGTCCCACACAACCCCATGGAAGCTCAGCCCCAACGTTCCTGGGCCGGCCCATGCTCCCACACTGCATCTCCCAGATGCTCCCCATCGCTTCTCTCCTCTTCCGGGGCCCATCCCTCGCACTACCCTACGGGCCCTGCTTCCAGCTCTGATAATACTAGTAGTAATAATAATAGCAGCTACCTTCCATTGAGCACTTAAGCGAATAGGATTTCACTGAATCCTTACAGCAGTTTATGAAGATTACATTATGCCCATCTGACAGACAAGATACTGAGGCTCGAAGAGAGTATGTCATAGAGCCTAGGAAGCCGTGCAGGGATTCTTAGCCAGTCTCTTCTCCCCACCCCTGCTCTTGGTATGCACCCGTCCTCGGGCTGGCTGGCTGTAGGTCTGCCTCTTGGGAGAACCCCAGGAGTTGGAAAGCTTCAGGCCGCAGGAGCTTTAAACTGCCAGGAGCATACCATGCCAAGGGGCATAGAGTGGGAGGGGGAAGCCCAGCAGTGGGGACAGCCCCCTCTGGACTCCCCACACTGGGGAGTCTGGTAGAGGTGGGGACAGGGCTCTCAAGTACTGTATGGGCCCTGTGGTCCCTGTCCCCAGGCACACCTCTTCCTTCCTTCCTCCTTCACAAGCTCTTTACCACTGTTCCCTGGCCCCGATCAAAAGGTTCCCTCTTCCTATGGCCCAAATTCCTTCATTGGAGACAAAACCTTACATTCTACAACTAGAGAGGAAAGACTTGAAAATGCAAATACCTGCTAAGGAAAGGCTGTGGGAGGCAGGGATTTCCAGGGTAGAAAGTGTGAGATCTTTTCTATTTGAGTGTCACCCTCCCTTTGGAGAGAGCATGAAAGCCTTCGGTTTGGCCTAGGAACTGGGAAAGAAGTCTGGGAAGAGGGCCCTTTGCTTGCTGCAGTAAGACAACCAGAGGTTATGGGCCTGGCACTTCCTGCCCCAAGAGCCCCGGGGGGTGGCACCCAGCGGGGCATCAATGCCAGAAGAGAAGGGTGGTTCACGCCCCAGGTGAAAGGATCCCCAATTCTTTTTTTTTTTAAAGATTTTATTTATTTATTTGACAGAGATCATAAGTAGGCAGAGAGGCAGGCAGAGAGAGAGGGGGAAGCAGGCTCCCCGCTGAGCAGAGAGCCCGATGTGGGGCTCGATCCCAGGACCCTGAGATCATGACCTGAGCCGAAGGCAGAGGCTTAACCCACTGAGCCACCCAGGCGCCCAGGATCCCCGATTCTGATCCAGTTCCCAGGGGGCCCTCACCCCACAGCCCAGTTCCACACCCTTCTCTGGGTCTCTTAGTGCAGTGTGACACTGGGAGAAGTAGGGACATCCTTATCAATCGAGAAGCTTGCTCGCCATGCAAATTCTTGTACCGCGCCCTAGACTTACTAAATCAGAAACTGCCCGGAGGCCCAGGCATCTGTCACAAACCCCGCCCTCCAGCCTACTCTCCGGCCCCCAAGCTGGAGCGCGCCCCGTCCTCAGGACCTCAGTGACCAGATGATACTTCTGATGGCGACCATTCTAAAGTGACGGTAACCGGGACCTGGAGGAACAGCAACCCTTGAAGTCTCCCCCGCGGTTCCAGTCACTAGGTGAGATTTTCAGACACCACTTTGATGTGTGAAGAGCTCCTCAGAAGAGCGGGGTTAAATCAATAGTCATTAGACTGATGGCAAATGTCAGCGGACACAGTCGGCAGTTTGGAGAGTAATGACAAAATGACTTCACTCTATGGCTCATACTATATTGTTGACAGTGCCTGGGAATACATTCCCCACTTTAAAGCATTTTACTTCTTGCCTGCGTGTCCAAAACCAGAACACCATGCGCCCCCCACCCCCAGCCCACTTTCCCAGCCCGTACAGGGGCCTGGCTGCAATGAGCTCGTTCTTGGGCAAATCCAATTTTTCACACCTCTCTTTCGCTCCTCTCTTGTGCGAACTTGCTGAGGCCCTTCCCTCCCCGGTGCCGAGCACGAGCAGAAACACTCTTCGAGTTATGAAATGTCAACAGCAACCCTCGCTGGCGGGCTCTGATTGGCAGTGAAAGACCAAACGTCCCGGGATCATTAGCAACGCCACCCAACGTGTGAGAGGGCTGCGCTCCAGCATGACCCAAACAAGACGGCGATGAGTCCCATGCCCTCGTTTGTCCATAGGACGACGATGCTCCAAGTGGAGAGATCAGGCTCTGTGCGTGGACCTTCTGTGCCCCGAGAAAGCCACCCTCCCAGCACCTCCCCGTGCTCACGGGCCTGGAAGCTCTCCGAACCCCGTCATTTTGAGGCTTTTATGGAGGTTTCATTACGTTGGCATGACCGACCACTGGTGATCCGACTCCATTTCCCGCCCCTCTCCCCTCCCTGGAGGTGGACTGGTCGTATTGAAAGTTCCAACCCTCCAAGCATGATGCGGTCTTTCTGGCCACCAGGCCTCGCCCGAAGCTGCTTGCGGGCCCCCCCCCCCCACCTCCCCCCGTCATTTCGTGAGCGTGCAAACACTCCCTTATTCCTGCGCAGATTCCAAGGGTCCTGGGAGCCGTGCGCCAGGAACTGGGGACAAAGACCAAATACACACTTCTTACTGTATCACAATCAGCCACGTGCATCCACAAGGCAGTAAAGGTGCCAAGTACAAGGAAGAGAGGCCCACCCACCTCAAAGTGCACGTCCTCTGGCTTCACTGACATGTGCAGTCTTGCCCACTTTATCTGGCCTTACATAAAATTGGCTCTCCTTGGCACGTGAGTCCGTGGAGTAAAGTGCAAGTCCACCGAGTGTTACGGTTGTGGCAGGGGAGAGAGCAGAGGGAGTTGACAGTCTCTCAGAGCACTGAATCTGGCACACTCCCCTCCCTGCCCCCCCCACCCTGCCCCCATCCCTCACTTCCTTTTCCTCTGACACAGACTGACACCCACACTCATGAGGCCTGTGGCACAGGAGCTGAGGTCTGAGACCTCCTGATCCCAAACTCCAGCCAGGCCGGTGCAACAGTGTCTTTTCAGAAGGCTCTACCAGGGCCATGTCCCAAGCCAACTGACAATACCTTGTCTGAACTAACAATTACTTCCTTCTCCCCGGGTAGGGGCTCCCTTTGAATGTGGGGCCGGAGTTCCGACTACTACCCATAAGAAAGAGCAGGCCAGGAACTGATTCTAAGAAATGATTAAAAACAACCCACTGGCTATGACTTTTCAGTTCACCTGGACGGCTTTTTTCACAACATAGAAAGTGGGGGAATTGTTATTTGCACGAGCGTCTTAAATATTAGATCAGGAGATTGTTCCTAACATCATTTCTTTAAATTGCAATGTAATATAGCACTTTCCACAGGAATTAACTCTCAGCCTGTGAGATATTTGATGCCATCAAATAATCAGCATTTCTCTGGCGCTGGCCTTTACAGAGGCAGAATGAGTAGAAATGTGACAAAGGGCCTCCCTCCTCATCTCTCTAGGTCACAGTTCCTCAAGTCCCATTATTTATATTATTTTTGACATACTTAACGATCTGCGTGTGAGGTGCTGCTGCTCTAGGTTCCCGGGAAACAGCAGGGACCAAAGGAGAAAACTAGAATGTTTGTCAGAGGTGGTAATCGCTGGTTCGGTGCGGGGGGAATAATAAAGCGGGGCAGGAGCCCAGGAGGGGGAAGGGTTGAGGGTTTTGAACGCGGGGGGCCGGGGAGGCTACCAGAGACGCACTTTGCAGGGGGGACTCCCTCCACCCCTCGTTTCATTTCAGTTCCAGCCAGCCCAGCCCCTTGAGCCGTCCCCCTGTGCTTGGGGACGGCCAGATACGCGCGGGGTACAGTTCCCCAAACCCTTCCCGGGAGGGCGTCCGCGAACCACCGCCCCCGAGGGGCCGGCCCGCCGCGCGCCGGGAGCGCAGGGGTTAAGCGGCTTCCGCCGGGTCCGCCCCCGAGGCTGCGCCGCCCGCCTCGCCGCGGTTCCTCCCTCCGGCTGTGACGCGCCCCGCTTTGCCCAAATATGTCCCTTTCCCCCCCGCCCGCCGGCGCCCCCGAGCCGCGGGGCTGCCACTCGGACGTCGCCCGGCCTCGGAGTCCCCGGGCCGGCTCCGCGGGGCGCCCCCCTCCGCGATGCCCTTCAGGAAAGGTAGGCGCCGCCCCCGCGAGCCCACCGGCCCGCGCGCCGCCCCCGGCCCGGCCCTGGCCCCGGCCGCCCCCCTGGCGCCCCCCCGAGTCCGCCCAGCGCTCGGGCTCCCCGCGCCCCCCCCCCGCCGCCCCCGCCGCACGTGCCCGCGCCGGTGCGAGTCGCGCGACTTGGCGCCCCCCCCCCCCCCCCCGGCGCCGCGCTCGAGTCCGCCGTGCTGCCGGAGCGGGTTCGCGCGCGGCCCCGCTGCCTCGGGGCCCTCGGGGGCGGCAGCTGCGCCGCGTGCCGTCCGGGTCGCGCACGCCGGGTGCAGGCTGAGTCCGGGGGAGGTTCGGCCGGGGGCGCGCCGGCGGGGCGGGCAGGTCTGTGTGCGAGTCCCGCCGCCGCCCTTCTCTGCCCTCTGACTCTTGGGAAGTCGTCTGAGCACCCGGAGCCTCAGGGACGACTGCACAGGGGCCGGTGCGACAGTGCACAGAAAAGCCAACGGACGTGAGGTGAGGTGGGCCAGGCCTAGAAAGGGGCCCTCCAGCAAGACCTTCGCTGCGGGGGGTGGGGGGAGGACCTGCGTGGAGCGCCACCCCCCCTCCCCCCCGCCCACCTGCAGGCCTCTAGGCTCCTCCACGGGCACCTTCCCCTCCGCAGGGGGAGTGGTGGGAGCACAGGGCCTGTCAGCAAGCCCGGGACGCTCCTAGGGACCCCTACCCCGAAAGGAGGTTCCCTCGGTTGTATTTATTTGGCGTCATTTTAGGGGACGGTGAGGGAGACCCGGATGCTCCCAAGTCCTTGCAGGGCTGGGCTGGAATGCTCCTGGGGCGCAGAGAGGAAGACTCGATTTTACTTTGTAATCAGAGCCGTCTGACTCCTTCCCTGTTTTATTCGGGCTGGGAAGGGCTTGGGCTCCGGGGACCCACTGTCCCTCAGAACCCAAGGCTTCTGCACCCCCACCTGGGTTCCGTGGCCTGGTGAGAAGTGAGAGGAGGCCTCTACTCCCTCCTGGGTGCCTGCGACGGAGCTGTGTGGCCCTCTCCCTGCCCCCTCCGTCCCTGTCCTCTGGCCCTCTCGCCCCTTCCCTCATAACTCAGATCAATAGGTTCATGCCGTGGTTGCCGTGTTGCCCAGTTGGCCTTTGTCCCGTAAGCAGACGTTGCTAAGATGCCACCAGAGCTCCTGGTTGTGAAGGGGGATGGTTGGCACTCCTTGTTCTTTGGGGGACGGTGAGAAGTGAGGTAACCACTTCCGAGAGCAGGGCCGGAGAGCCGCGCGGTCCTCGGTCTGCTGAGGACGTTTAGTGCCCTGGTTGCTGTCCTCGGGGTCTCCACGATTCCCCGTGTGGCACGGTGCCCTGGCCTGGAGGGTCCCTCAGCCCTCACCCGACCGCATTTAGCTGCCGCGGGGACCGTGGAACCGTCGCCGGTGTGCCGAGTTTGTCCCTTGTCGCGCTTGCTTCCCTGTGGTCTCCGCTGGCAAACTCCCAGAAGGCAAGGATGCCCGGCAAACTCCCAGAAGGCAAGGATGCCCGTCAGCTTGTCCCAGCACTTGTCGCGGGGGTGGGGGGTGGGGGGAGAAGAGAAGAGGGGCTTATGCATCAAGGGTGAAAGAAGTGCCTGGGCCTGCTAAATGACTTTTTCTGTGTGGAGAGTGTGCTCGATTTTGGCATTGACCCATCGCACAGGCCAAACCTTTGCAAACTGCTCAATGGGAAGCTTTTTTTGTTTTTTAATCTGAAGAGAACATTGCCGGAGGGAAACCGCCGTTCCTCCATTCTGTGGATGCCCGAGGGTCCCGGGATGTGAGGAACAGCCCTGGCTCGGCGTTCTGGAAGCTCCGGCGGTCAGCCAGGGCAGGGACCGCGGAGGGCTTGGAGTCCGAGGGAGGACTCCCTCACTTCCTTGAGTCGTGGTCTCCGGGTGAGAAGGAAGCACAGGGGGGAGCCGTGGGGAGACCGGGTCTGTTCAGTATGTGATGGGACGTCATCTGGAGCTGGGGGGGGAAAGGTCTGCCGGGGAGGGGGGCCCAGCTCTCCATCCCCGGAGCTGTCCAGGTGGCGGAGACTTCAGTGCAAATACTCTTATACGTGTTTTTGGACTTGGAACCATCTGAAGCAATATATTAACCGTTCAAAGAAAGTTATTTAAAAAGCAGGAAAAGACTTTCCTGCTCTCCGCCCTTGCCCCCCAAGATGAACAGAAGCAGGATGGAGAGGGACTTCCTTCTAGCTAAGCTCTAGAACGTTACTGGATGGCTCATTCCCTTCCCATGTGGTGTTTCTGTGCCCTGACAGGTAAGACTTTGCGATCAGCCCCGTCAGAGGCCTGGCGAGAAACACGGGGCATGCTCGCGTATGGGGCGAGCTGAGAAAAATTTAAGAAAGGGACTATTACAAAGGTTTGGGTGAGGTGCAGAAGAGGCACAGAGGAGAGTACAGAACCCCGGGCATTACCACCGCAGGCCTGACGGGCTGAGGAGCCTGTGGCCTGATGGGAGCTGACCTTCCCTGAAGGATTCCTCCAGAGAACAAACCGGGAGAGTCAGCCTCTCTGCCCCTCCCTCCCTCTGACCTCGAGGCTTGGGCCCCTGGATGTCCTTGCAGGTCCGCCTGCTGGGACGCAGAGCTGGGCGGACTCACCGTGTGTGGAAGGTGGATCTGGTGAGACAAACGGGTAGCCAGCCCAGGATCTTAGGTGTTGGTCCTGTGTCTTGAGTGTGGGAGCAATGCCCCTGATGTCTTCTGAATGCAGAGTTCAGAGACTGCATGCTGCATCGTTCGTTCGTTCATTCATTCATTCATTCATTCTCTAGATTGATGCTTGCTAGACACCAGGCACACGGAAGGTGCTGGTTGGATAAAATCTGGCAGTTCCCTCCCTGTAGTTAGACCTCCACGGTCTGCCTCCCCGACATGGTCCATGTGACCGAGCGTGACCGGATGAACAGACGTGACTGAGACCGGCCCGCGCAGCAGCTGACCGTGACTGTCCCCCCCGGGTGGGTGGGGATGAAATGTGAATGCTCACTTCTCTTCTTGGATGGGTCCAGGGTGATGGTGGCCGTGGTGGGGGAACAGGGTTGGGTCCTCGGCCACGTGGCTGGAAGAAGTAGGTCTGGAGAAGTCAGCCTTGGGGTTGGTTCGAGTCAGAGGAGGAAATGTGCTACCATGAGAACGAGAGGCGGGCTGGCAGGAAAAGCTTAGGCCACGTACCTGCAGGAAGGCGACGACCGGCTGGGGAAAGCCGGGCCGGGCTGCGGAGGGAGGCTGGGGGAGTTCTCCCTCTGGGAGCCTCTCCAGGTAGGAGAGGTCTCGGTCCTTCTCTGTGATTTGCGTGTGGTTCTGCTCAGAGGCCGGGGTCTCGACGAAATTCTCGAGGGCCCTTCCTGGTGGACAAGTCTGTGACACTGGCTTCAGAGAGTAGGGTCCCGAGTATCCTAGCACCCCCCCTTCAGAGGGGACAGGGGAATAGCGGGTGGAGGTCCTGCCCGGCAGAAGCCAAACTGACATTACCGAGCACCCCCACCCCCCGAGTGCCCCCCGAGTGTGCACTTACCTCCCAGCTGCCCTCTGATGCACGTGGCCTTGTGTCCGCTGTACAGATGAAGGACACACGTGGCTCGCGGGGGTTATGCGGCTTGTCTAGTTCCCTCATCAAGCTGTGTGCTGAACAGGGCTGGGACGCACCCCTGCATTATGCCTTTCCAGCACGGCCCGGGATGGGACTGGATGGGAGGGGACGCGGGGTATGACTGCCGCCAGGCAGCAATCATAGAGGACGATAAGCCTGCTGTTAGGAACCAGCTACTTCTTTCACACTGGCCGTGAGCAGACAGGGTCATTGGGATCCTTGAGAGACCGATGCAGGGATTTCCTGGGGTTTGCCCAGGAAAACCCAAGCCTTCTGCCTCTCCTCAGGTGGCCCCAGGACACTCCTGTCATTGGTGCTGATCCCATAACCCCAGTTGGTGCCATGGAGCTGAGAGGGGCCAGCCAGATGACAGGCCAAGGCTGCTAGCTGAGCGGACCGGTGCCTGCTGGGTCCTGAGTTTCAGGGGTGCTGAGGGAACAGAAGCGAAACCCAGGTACCACCATCGCAAGGGATGCAGCCCCTTCGGAATTCCTGTGCCTCAGCCACTGGCAGCAGGAAGGAAATCGATTGCATTTCTTGCAGTTTTGCTCCCTGGGGTCAGCATTTTTGGACCTTAAGCTCAGGACCTCTCCTTCTTTTCTCTCCACTTCCCCAGCGGCCGTGCAGAGAGCAGATCCTGAAAAGACAGTTTCTAGGAGGGGCTGGGCTGGTGCGGTCCTTGCCGGCCTGCGCGCCCACCCTGCACTCTGGGGGTCTGTGTCTGCAGGCTGGGTCCTGGGGTGCGTTCTCCTCCCCCGGGGCCCAGTAGCTCACTGGACGAGATTAGGGCTCCCTGGGCATTTCGGAGCTCTGTCCCTCACGTGACCACAGCATGCTCCCTGAGGAAGGAGACCAGGGGTGATGTGTATGAAAATGCCGTGGCGTCGGGGAGAAAACTCTGGCCCGGGAGCTCGGAGAGCAGGTGGTGACAGGCCCACCTGTGTCAGGTACTGGCTGGTTGTCTTAGGCCAGAAGATGAGAGCATATGGCCTCAGTTTACCCATCTGGAAAAAAGAAGGTGTGAACTAAGATTCCCTCCAAATCTGATTCAGTGCCCTCTAATCATTGGTCATACAGACACCGAGTGTCCCGAGCTTCTTGGCCAAGCTGACTGCAGGGGCCAGAAGTGACCCCTCTTCAGGAGTTAGGGGTACAGAAGCTTCGTTGCCCCCCAGAAAGGACCAGACCCTGTGGCTCTTATTCCTGGCTACACACTTGGATTAACCAGGGAGCTTTTAAAAAAGTCTGATGCACCAGAAGTTCTGATGTAATAGTTTGGGTTGATGCATAGACAGACATTTTCATGAAACAGTACTTACCCCAGAATATACAGTACACCGTGATATTTTGTCGTCTCTTCCATTTCATTAAAAAGGGCTCTGGTCTGCTTCCAATAAATTGATTTCAAGGCCACTAGTGGGGAGTGACGCACTGTCTTGAAAGGACCTTTCTCTCATGATAGCTCTCCTGCAGAGGCTGGGAAGCAGTAAGCCGCATTTCCCAGACTCCCTTGCAGCTAGGGCTCTGAGCATGGTTTAGGGTCTTCTGCAAGATCCGAGTGGTCATGCTTCAAGGCTTCTGGTAGGTACGCTGTGCAGGCATCCAGCCTCTCCTGGGGGCTTTCTGAACCAGGCAGCCTCGGGCGGAAGCCGTGAATCTGGATGAAGGGATGGAGGCCCCACACACAGTCAGCCACCTGCAGGGGCCACATTCCCCTGCGGACATTCACAAAATAACCATTTGGGGGGACATTAGGAAAGGGAGGGTTATAGACTCGGTAGCTGAGGATGTTTAGTAGAAAAGGCAAGAAACACGGCTGGATGCCAGCCGACTGCCCCTGCCTGCTGGTACCTCTCCTAGCCGGTGGTGTGACTTCAGTCACTTCCATGTGCCCTTTAGTCATTCGGCAGACGTCTCTTCAGTGCCTGGTGGGCCAAGTGTGGGTGAAGAGCTGAGGGCACAGCAGGGACCACTGTAGGCTAAGCTGCCTGCCTCCGTGGGGCTTACGTTCTAGCGGGGGGAGACAGGCAGTAAACAGAGAAGTGAGTAGATACAGAGCGTGCCCAATGGGCCTGAGTGCCATGGAGAAAAAGGAAGCAGGAAAGAGGAGGAGGAGGGAGATGGGGACAAGCAGCTGTTAACTCGGACGGTCGCTGCAGGGGGACATTTGGGTAGAGACCTAAGGGAGTGAGGAGTGGACCATGGAATATGTTAGGAGAGTGTTCTAGCAGGGAGAAGTGGAGATGCAAAGGTCCCGTGGCCACAGTGGGCTGCATGTTGGAAGCCAGTGAGGCCGGAGCCGAGTGTGTGTAGGACACCATTCAGAAGGGCACCAGGGCAAATCCTGTAAATCAAGGCCCCTCTAAGGCCTTGGCCTCTAACTTGGGGTGCAGTAGGAGGCCCTTGGAGGGCTT
Organism: Potos flavus; assembly: GCA_028534135.1. NCBI lineage: Eukaryota > Metazoa > Chordata > Mammalia > Carnivora > Procyonidae > Potos > Potos flavus. The sequence goes on along the minus strand of CM052897.1, from coordinate 118,608,998 downwards.
AAGCAGAGGCATGGCATGAATTAACTTTGTACTGTTAGCCATATATGCAGCATGTGGCTGCCTTCCTGAGACTGGACTGCAGGGTGACGAGGGTGAATGAGGGAGACCAGGTGAGAGTGTGTTGGGCGAGGTCAGGGTGGGGAGGGGACAGGCACAGGGGACCACAGACCGCAGGGTTTGGGAGGAATCGGGTGTTCGGGAAGAGAAAGAGCGAGTCACGGAGGACTCCGGCGGCTGCTCTCGGTGACCCAGAGAGGTGCCGAGATCACGGTTGTTATCCTAACAGCTGTGTGGCCAGCAGGGACGGGGTCGGCTGGGCTGGGGGGGGTGGGTAACTGTGTTGACTAGCCTGCAGGAGTAGTGGATCTCCCCAGGCAGTGGTTCAGTTTGTATCCATGGTTCCAAAGGCTTGGGACTCAGCAAGGAGCCTTCTAGAAAGATCCGTTGTGCTCTGGGCCAACCGCCGGACAGATACTTTGTTTAAGAACAAACTGGCTTTCAGAATCAGGGTTGAGGATTATGGCCACACATGAGGGATGCTTCAGGTTTTGATGTGTTTTACCGCCGTGGATGTGGTCCAGGCCGGTAGAGAAGCATGGGGTGGGTTTTCATGTGGCCGGGCTTTCCGTGTCAGTGGTACCCCATTGCCGGTTAATTTCTGTCCCTTCTTCGGTTTCCTTAGCCTGTGAAGGGCTCAATTGTAGGGCAGGGGAAAACTCCACTCCAGAAAGGCTTCCTGAGCAGACTCGGCCCAGCCCTCAGCTGGCCGACACAGCCTCTGGGCCGGGGGACCAGCTCAGCCCGGCTTGCCCCGGATTTCCCCTGTTTGGCTTGGAAAATCGTGAGACAGCAGCAACCCTCCTCCGTCCCAGGATGGTCGGTCACCCCACCTACCTCCAGCCAACCGCGTGCCCCAGGCTCGCTGGCCTCATTTGGGGAACCGGGTTTTAAAACCACATTAACGCTTGAATAACAAAAGGAAAGAATCCAAGCAAATGTTATGGTCTCCGGCCACAGACCTGAAACTGTGGGAGATCGTTTCAAAGCAGTTCTGCCAACAGACGTATTAAGAAAATCAAAACAGGAATTTTGTCATCGCCTTGCCGCCTCATCATAACGGGAAAGGATTCTGAGTCTGCACATTGGCTTGTTTCTGTGTGAAAAACCTAAAACCTGAATGTCATGCTTTTATAGTAAAAAAGCGAGTCAGTCAGTTAGCGTCTGCTTTACCATGAATCATGTTTGCTGAACGCGAAGGGAGAACAGAAATGTGGAATCTACTTCAAGCCGAAACCGTGTTTTGTGCAAATCCTGGATTAAAGCAAAATTTTTTATTTGAAGTCATTTGAATGAAGCAAAAGGTCATGTTGTCACAGCTGCTTTATAGGACATTTCTTAACCTTATAAAACTTCAAAAAAATTCATTTTGGAGTACCTACCGATAAGTAATAAATGGCATGTCAATAAAATCATAATCCATGCGACAGAAGAACCAACTGTCCTGGGCGGTGAGATGGTCCTTTTTTCTCTGTGGTTATGTTCCTTTCTCTGCCTTCTGTTAGAAAGAACCAGGATTTTTTGTGGTTTTTTTTTTCATATTTTTAAAATTTAAATTCAATTAGTTAACATATAATGTATTATTAGTTTCAGAGGTTGAGGTCTGTGATTCATCAGTCTTATATCTTATATAATACCCAGGGCTCATGACAACACATGCCCTCCCCAGTGTCCATCGCCCAGTTACCCCATTCTCTCCCCCGCCCCCAAGCAACCCTCAGTTTGTTTCCTAAGATTTAGAGTCTCTTAGGGTTTGTCTCCCTCTCTGGTTTCATCTTGTTTC
>CM052897.1:118540176-118606658 GCA_028534135.1 Potos flavus | reverse complement strand
ACAGAGTGCAAACCATACAAACTAACCGGTGTTGCTGTAAGTCAAGATACTGGTTACTTCCGGGGTGGAGGTGTGTGCACTGGCAAAGGGCTCGGGGGATTCTGAGGCTTGAGCTGAGCACTGCTTACTCAGGTGTGTTTCCTGTGAGCATTCATGGAACCATGCGTGTTTATAGGGTTGCGCTTTAGTAATACGTTTATTTAAAACATGACTTGGGTGACAGGAAGCCTGGGCCCTAGTCCTCGCTCCTCCTAACTTGTGAGGGCCTCAAGCAAATAACCTCTGTCTGGATCCGCTTTCTGCAAAATCGATGGCTTGGACCCGACCACGGTTTGCAAATCTGTTGTGGCCCAGAACCATCTCTGCAAACAGAGCTTTGCCTGAAATCTAAATATGAAACAGCTCACGTGGGTTAGGATGAGATTGGGAATGACATTAGCTGGGGAGCTGTGGCCGCTGTCTGGCTGGGGCTGCAGGAGGCAGGCAGGAGCACCCCGACTGCACGCTCTGGGGGAATGCCGGGCTGCCTTTCCTGCACTGGGAGGCAACTCCGGGCTTCTAGCCGTCAGCCTATGGGGACCTACTTCAACACTTCATTGTTCTGTGATGTCTTCCTATGGGACAAATTTCCTAGCTCTGCTGTAAACTCTAACAGAGTGAAATGACTCTGGTTTTCCTCCTAGTGGATAGAGAAATTCAGAAGCTACCTGATGACTGAAATGTAGCCATTCACATTTTAGTATGAATTCCTTTTATCAGATTTCCCCCCCCTACATATCCTAGAGTTCAGTAAAATGGAGGTAGGGGAAGTTTTTGATGCAGGGATGAGGTGAGGATGGTGAGAGGGAGACAGTAAGATGAGAGTAAGAGTAACGTGGACAAGAGGAGGAGAGTGGGAAGGAAAAGGAGCTGGACGTGAGGGCGCAGTGCTCAAGTGGGGCAGCTTTGAATCCTAATGCCACTTTCTGGGAGAAGCAGGGCCTCCTAAGTCACAGGCCCAGCCCCTTCCCCAGGATCTCCACAGGCCAGCTTTCTATACCTAGCTCGCTGTAAGGGGCAGCCGGACTGGCCGAGCAGCAAGCTCCCGTCTAGTGGGCTGGAAATGGTAGTGCCACAGGTCCCCTGCTCGGCACCCCCAGATTCCCTCGGCACCCCTGCTTGGCTTCTGCCACAACAGGCTGGGACTAGGGAGCCTTGATTGTGGGGCCAGTGGGGGAGGGAGGTGAGACCCCTTGTGCTCTCACTGTCTCAGCTGGACCGGGCCCAAATGTGGGCGAAGCTTGTCATCCAGTCTGGGTCCGGGCCCAGGAGGGCAGAGGGCCGAGTCTCTGCCAGGCGGCGTAGCGCATTTACCAATGCCCCGGGGGCCCTGGTTGCTCCGCAGCGGGGTCAGCCAGAGTGGCTGCCTGTCCCCATGAACCCATCCTGTGAAACTCAGGTTTAGGAAGTAGCCACCGCCCTGCGGGCTTTTGAGCAGCAGAGCCCCCCCCTCCCCCAGCGCATGCGTGCACCTGTGCACGCGCCCGCGCCCAGCCCCGTCCCAGCCGCCCGGGTCCCTACGTGCCACACCTGCCGGACTCATCGTCGGGGACTTCCAGCCTGTCTCCCTGTGTGCTTCGTGAAGCACTGGGTGCCATAAGTGCCAAAAGTCTCAGGGGACTTTTTTATCCTATGATAGCGAGCAGGAAGTCATTTTGTCTGGAAACTACCTAGTAGTTGAATATCCTAAGGGTTTATCCAGCTTCTTTGAGAAGGCCAAGCCAGTTCTTCATTCTCATAAGCAAAACAAACAAAAAAAGGATTTTCAAGGCTGCTGAATGGCTGGTCACAAGCCACAGAGAAAAAAAAAAGTTGCAGATGCAGCAGGAACACCAAATCCAAAGGGTTCACTTGTTCTAGACTCTTGATTTTTTTTTTTTTTTTGCTCAGAAATCTCTCTAAAATACCTCCAACCTCCACTATGATTTTGTTTGCTGATTGTTTCCCATGCGTCTTCCCTTTGCCTCCTCAACAAGGTATAAAATCTTTGCAGTGGGGTGCCATAGACCGCTCCCACCGGCCTGAGGCTCCGCTCATGCGCCTGCTGGCACTGTGGCTCGGTATGGCGAAGACTGGAGTCTTTATTCAGCTAGCCACTGGACTCGCTTGAGAGGCTTCTAAGAAATTGCACTGCTTGAACCCCACCCAGAAGTTCTGATCTAATTGGTCTAGCATGGGCTTTGCAGACCGGGTATTTTTTTAAAAAGTTCTCTGAATGATTCTTACCACAGATGTTGAAAACCAGCGACCTATATTGTGGTTCAGACTAATCAGTGTGGTGTGTTCACTCTCTGCCCCCCTCCCTTGATTATCCAGCATATCAGGCTGGCATCTCCATTTACTGAAACCCAAGGCAGAAAAAACTTGATTTAAATTGCCAGGAGGCCAAGTTCTGGCTCTACGTGTGGACTGCAGTGGAAGAAATATTTAGGTGACCAGACTGGGCCCCAGAGGGCTTCCTGGTGACATTGTGTCACATCTCTGATCTGCCCACAAGGCCTTCCAGCTCCTTCTGTACATCCTCATTTGACCCCCTTGTTGCTTTGGGAGGATTATAGAAACAGCGGCTGGTTTAGTGCATAATCCACTTAGAAGGCATCCCAGGATGGGCTGTTTCTGCAGGGGGCTAAGCTCGTCCACTTTCCACGGATGCAGTGGTGTCCAGAGCCAGTGTGTCCTGACCTTGGCTCCATTTCTGGGGGCGCACGCTGCGGGGAGCCTCTGGTCCCTCTTTACTGCGTAATACATGTGTGATCCCTAATTTTGAGCCACGAATAACTGATGATCATCTCCTGCTTGTGAGGCTTATCATTTTAGGCAGAGCTGTCCAAATTGTACAATGTTTTGAGGGTCCCAGAGGTCACGACGTGATATGGGACTAAGCAGTTCAGTTTTCTGTTTCATATGGAAAGGGCTGAGCTGATCCAAGTGTTCCTCTAGTGAGGGCACGCACCGTCTCAGAGACAACACACGGGGATCTGTCAGTGATGGGACCTTGTGGAAGAAAGCTCCTTTCAGTATTAAATGTCAACCCATTTAACACTTGCAGCCGTGTCAAAATTACCTGTGGCTAGGCACAGCCTTGCTCCGTCCCTGGCCGACCCTGGCTGACTCAGGAATTTCTCCTTTCCATGCCTTTACCCCAACTTCCAATGTGGGGCTCCTGAGTTCTCTTACACCACTGTCCCCTCGCCAAAAACAAAGGGAGGTCAAAAGAAGACACCCTCATTTGTACTTGTTAACTGCTACTTGGTTAGTTGAGGGGGTGGACTCGGGCAGCCCCCTCCTCTGGAATGATATGGGGGCTCCCGATGGCCCCCCCTGCCTGAGGTCTCCTGGCAGGCCTTCCTTTTCCCTTGCCCCCTTTCACCGGACATATATATGCATTCCTAAAAAAAGGTTGCGTTTCTGGAGGCCAGTAGGGCACAGATCTCATCTGGACTGGAATCCTTGTTATGTGACCCGGTTTAAGAGTTTTACCTCTCGGCCTGCGCTTCCTTATCTGAAAAATACTGACACTTACTTACCAACGAGTTGTTGGGAAAGTATTTGCAAAATTTGAGCACAGGGGCTGGGCCAGAATCAGTGCTCAGTAGCTGGTGGCTCTTTTAATAATGATTGCTCTTGGGATTATAAAGTAGTTACTGTAGTATTACCATGTTATAATTATTATAAAATGTACAGGAAGGCGCACACACAAAACAGGAATGAGAATTGCCTCTAATTCAACCACCTGGATGTATCAGTTTTGGTGTGTAGAAACACCCAGTAAGTTTTAGAAAATTGAGATTCCACTAGCGTTAACTTTTGTGTGTAATTTCCTTGTCACCGTGTTTTGCTATTAGGAGTACGTCTTCTATATGGTACCGTAGAGATTTCAAAGAATTCGGTCACGGTGACCATGCCGCTGTGTGTGTCCTGTGCCATCCGAGTGTGCCGGCTTCTGTCTCCCTGTTTCTTGTTCCCTGGTGAGGAGTTTCGGAAGACTCAGTTAGCAGTGTGGCATCGGGTAGGGTCCTCGTCTGTGATGGTGCTTTCAACTTGATTTACACACACCAAAGGACACTCTTGTAGACAGTGCTCTGCCTCTCCATCCCCTGGGGTCTCTCTCATTTGGGGTGTCTTTCCAACTCTTGGGGCAGTGATCTGGGGCATCCCTGGACCAGGACGCTGAGTGATTCCGCCCAGTTTCCTAAAGACTGAAGTGAAGGGAGAACCCCTTCAGAAGGCAGACTGTGATCCCTCCAGAAGAAACCAGTCCCTTGAAGCAGACATAAGCCAGGAGAGGCCGTTCCCAAGCCCACCCAGAGGCCAGCGCCCGCCACCCACCTCGTGCAGGGTCTTGGTGGTGGGTGCCTGGCGTGCTGTTCCTTCGGCTTCCTCCTTCTGCGTAAGGTCTGGATAAAAGTTAAAAGTCAAGCATCGTGGGAGGGGGTGTGCTCCAAGCCATTTAGCAGTCATAGGATCAAACTGGAATGGGGGCAAATCCTTTTCTGAAAGGGTGGAGAGAACAGACCATAAAAACTGTCCATTGACGGAGTGAGGAGGGCGTTAGAGGAAGACCAGGACCTCCAAGTTGTCCCTTCTGATCTCGTTTGTCTTCCGTCTGGTGTGGCTGGACTGGTACTCGGTCTGAATGACCCCCCGAGCGACTCTGTGGGGTTCAGACCTCACCTGTTCACAGTGATGTTGTCTGACTGACTCTCCTGCAGGAGCAGGAGCCCCGGCCAAATTTTCAGTGAGGCTACTGGTGGCTACTGGTGGCAAAGTGGCCAAAAGCAAAAGTTTTTGATGGTGTTTTTTGTGATCTATAATAGGGAAATGATTTTAAGTAGAATTACTCTCAATTACATTATTAGCATTTTAATTAGGAAGTTCGTATTAGTAAAATTTTGATGATATGACATATTAACCAGTTAGGAATGCTTTTGGCTATAACTAACAGGATACCTGACCAACAGTAGCTTAAACCAGAGGGATGTCATTTATTGTTTACCGTAAAGCACTGGTCATACTTTCTTAGACCGTGCACAAAAATAAACTCAAAGTGGATGAAAGACCTAAATGTGAGACAAGAATCCATCAAAATCCTAGAGGAGAAAACAGGCAGGAAACTCTGTGACCTCGGCCACAGCAACTTCTTGTTAGACACGTCTCCAAAGGCAAGGGAAACAAAGGCAAAATTGAACTATTAGGACTTCATCAAGATAGAAAGCTTCTGCACAGCAAAGGAAACGGTCGACAAAACTAAAAGGCAACCTGTGGAATGGGAGAAAATATTTGCAAATGGCTTATCAGATAAAGGGCTCGTATCCAAAATGTGTAAAGAACTTATCAAATTCAATACCCAACAAAAAAATCCAGTCAAGTAATGAGAAGACATGAACAGACGCTTCTCCAAAGAAGACATCCAGATGGCCAGCAGACAGATGAAAAAGTGCTCAGCATCACTCTGCACCAGGGAAATACAGATCAAAACCACAGTGAGATACCGCCTCTCACCAGTCAGAATGGCTAAAAGGAACAAGACAGGAAATGACAGATGTTGGTGAGGATGTGGGTGAGAAAGGGGAACCCTTTTATACTGTTGGTGGGAATGCAAACTCGTATAGCCACTCTGGAGAACAGTAGGGAGGTTCCTCAAAAAGTTGAAAATAGAGCTACCCTACAATCTAGCAATTGCACTACTAGGTATTTACCCAAAGGATACAAACATAGTGATTCAAAAGGGCACGTGAACCCCAATGTTTATAGCAGCAATGTCCACAATAGCCAAGCTGTGGAAAGAGCTGAGAAGTCCGTCGACAGATGAATGGATATAGATATGGTATATATACACAAGGGAATATTACTCAGCCATCAAAAAATGAAATCTTGCCATTTGCAGTGACGTGGATGGAACTAGTGGGTATTACAGTAAATGAAATAAGTCAGAGAAAGACAAACACCATACAATTCCACTCGCATGTGGAATTTAAGAAACAAAACAGCTGAACATAGGGAAAAGGGAAGGAAAAATAAGAGGTAAACGGGGAGACAAACCATAAGAGACTCTTAATCCTAGGAAACAAACTGAGGGTTGCTGGAGGGGAGGTGGGTGGGGGAGATGGGGCAACTGGGGGATGGGCATGAAGGAGGGCACGGGATGGAATGAGCATGGGGTATTCTAGGCAACTGATGAATCACTGAATTCTACCTCTGAAACTAATACTACAGTATGTGTTATTTAAATTGAATTTAAATAAAAAATTTAAAAATACATTCTGGTTCAATGGGTTATCCAAATTAAAAAAAGAAATAAAAATTGTACCACTATTTATATCACACACAAACTAAATTACAGTTGGATAAGCCTTTGGTGGGCTCCATGCTGGGTGTGGAGGCTACTTAAAAAAATTGTTTTTCAGTCTTGATTTAGCTCTATTTTTAGAACGCTTTCCACTGGGCGAAGTGGAAGTGTCAGGGGAACAGAGAAGGGCAGTCGAGGGTGCCCGTTCGAATGTGGCAATCCCAGCGTTGCAAGCACCACACCACGCAAGCAGGCCTTGCAACACTGCACCCATTCCCGACTTGTCGGCCGCGGGCTCCCCTCCGCGCGTGCCCGTGGTGCGCTTGGCCTACTCAGCAGAAGGTGGTCTGCTGGCCAGTTCCCGTTTGCACCAGAGTCTAAGCGCAGGGACCTCCGCTGTTTGGATCTGGGCTCTTCCCTTCATTTTGTGTGTGTGCTGGGGGCATGTCGTCAGGGTGCGGCGGACACCCGGGGATGGAGGCCAGATCCCAGGGCAGTCAGGCTCGGAGGAAGTGCTTTCAGCCATCTCAGTCATCCACCTTCTACTCTTCCTACATTTGCGGGGTACTTCAGTCTTTCCGAGAGCATTTTCACCCATATCGGATCCGATCCTCATAAGCGCGGTCCCTGGAGCAGTTACGGAGGCCGTTTCCCATCCCCGATGGGAGCCCCCCAGGGTCACTGTAATAAAACCACCCTTCATCACACGGACCTATACTGAACACCTCCCGTGTGCCTGACCCCGAGGCTCTGGTGTCACCAGGATGAACAGCTGTCCCCGTTTTGAGCTGCTTAGAGTCTGGTAATTATTACCAAGTTTCTATTTCATCGAGAACAATTAGGATCATTGGAGAGTGGAAGAGATGCCGAGAGACCGTCTAGGCACCTCATCCGTGGAGGAGGGAACTGAGGTCCAGAAGCCCTGTGGCCTGGTGTAGTGGGGTGGGGAGCAGGGTCCAGGCTCCTCGCTCCCAGCCGAGCCCCCGCCCCCCCCCCCCCCCGACTCCCACTGGCTAAGCTTTGGAGAGCAGACAGGTCTGGTTCTCAGTAGTTCTCATCCATGGGTTCCTGAGATTTGCTTTTTGTTCTAGTATTTTCGAGTGCCTGGCTCATTTTGGTATTTATCATAGGTCTAATGGCATCACTCCATTAACTTCTCCCTGGACCTCAATCTTTTAACATTAGGAAACACATTGACGCTTTTAGTCGGCTTTGCTATGTGTGTGCTGTGTGAAGACCGCATTTACGCTGTTTTCAAGCCCAGGAGTGAGCTTCTTAGCCTGAAGATGGTGTGTTTTCGTGGGAACGTGACAGCTGTTCACAAATGTTGGACGGCAAGCCTCTCTTGCTGCAGTGGGCACAGGCTTGTTGTGTCCCCAGCAGCAGCATGAGAACCCTTGGAGAGTTACGGGAAGAGGCGCCCGGCTCAGTGTAAGGAGGTCTGGCTAGTTGCACTGTCTAAAAACAGATCAAGTTTCCTGAAGCCACAAGTTTGAGCCGAGGCTCTCCAGGAGGGCTGCAGAGAGGGATTTCTAGATTCGGGGTGGGGGACATGGCCTGAGGGACATCCGAGGTTCGGGTGGAGCAAGGTGAGCCGGTTCACCGCCGGGAACCCCTCCCCGTTCCTGCTCCTCATTTAGAGGCTGTTCCAGCAGCAGAAGACGGGTGAGGGCCAGTGGCGCACTTTGGAGCTTGACAGTCCTTTGCTCTCCCCGCCGTAGCCATTCAGCCATGTCTAACCTGCAAGCCTGAAAAATATCATTCAGCCAGGCAGCTGGAACCTGGGGCTCTGCTGTGAAGGAAGATGGGATGCATGACAGTTTTATGTGTCGACCCGACGGGACCAAGGGATGCCCAGATCTCTGGTCAGACGTTATTTCTGGGCGCGGCCGTGATGACCTCCCTGGAAGAGATTACATTTGGTGTGAGGGATGGAGTAAAGCAGATGACTCCCCCACCGCACTGGGGCATCACGCTATCCCCCGAGGCCCTGAATGGAACGAGAAGGTGAGGGGGGTGAATGTGCTCTGTCTGCTTGAGTGAAGACACCCGTCTCCTCCTGTCTTCGGGCATCGGTGCTCCTGGTTCTTAGGCCTTCACACTCAGACTGGATTACACTGGCTTTCCTGGTGCTCGCACTTGCAGGTGACGTATCATGGGACTTCTTGGCCTCCGGAACCATGCGAGCCAATTACTATAACATCTCTTCTCATACATACATACTTTCAGCCCTAAAAATAAAAATAACCAGGGGCGCCTGGGTGGCTCAGTCAGTTAAGTGACAGACTCTTGGTTTGGGCTTAGGTCATGATCTCAGGGTCGTGAGCCTGAGCCCCGCGATGGGCTCTGTGCTCAGCGCGGAGTCTGCTGGAGATTCTCTGTCTCCCTCTGTCCCTCCCCCTGCTTATGTGCTTGCACGCTCCCTCTCTCTCAAATAAATGAATAAAATCTTAAAAAAGAAAACCAGTTAGTTTACCAGCAAAATGAGTTTATTTGGGAATAGCAGAGGAATTGCAGTTTGGGACATGCACACTAAATCACAGGCAAACCTGGAGAGCAAGGGAGGGGAACATTCTTTCGTGGAGAAGAGAGGGGAGTTGGAAGGGATGGTTTTGTCAAAAGCCGGATCCATGGGAGGAAACTGGGAGTTTGAAGTATAGCGGCTTCTCATTGGCTGGGCTGTTGCCGGGCAAGGAGACAAAGCTTCCTTAGTCCCCTGGGGATGGTCAAGTCCGCCTCTTCCTGCGGGGGAATGTGGAGTAAGTGGCCCAGATAGTGTGTGCTCAAGAGCTCCCCCTTCTGGGCGTCCTGACTCCACTTAAAATGTTCCCCTTCCTTACCATCTTCCATCACTCCCTCCTCTCTCTCTCTTTCTTTCCTTCCTTCAAGAGTCCTAACACAGGAAGTAACGAAACCTCCCAAATATGTGATTGATTGCACTGCATGGGAAGGAATGGGCAAGGAGGAGGAGTGGGGGAAACCCTCCATTTTCTAACATAGTGCTCCTCTGCCCACCACCGCTCATGCTCTTGCTGCCCGGGGCCTCTGGTGGGGAGCTCTGGGCCGAGCGTGGCTTCTCCAACTATCTCAAGTCTCTTGGACTTGCTTTTCCTTACTCTTCCTATCATCCTCTTCTCCTTGGTCTAGTTAACTACCCTGTTATAACTTTAACAGGTTTCATAGCTTCATTTCTCAGATAGCTTTCTGTCTCTCATCTACTGTCATTGTTTTTTTTCCCCTTTTTATTGAGTTAAAAAATCACAGAATATAAAACCATTTAAAGTTTATTTTAATTTCATTTAAATTCAGTTAATTAACACATACTGTATTATTAGTTTCAGGCGTAGAGGTCAGTGATTCATCAATTGTATGCAACCCCCAGTGCTCATTACATCGTGTGCCCCCCTTAATGCCCATCCCCCAGTTACCCCGTCCCCCCACCTCCCCTCCAGCAGCCCTCAGTTTGTTTCCTAGGATTAAGAGTCTCTAGGGTTTGTCTCTGTCTCTGATTTCACCTTAAAAAACCAACCATGTGAAAGTGCACAATTGAGTAGCACTTACGCATTCACAATGTTGAGCAACCATCACCTCTGTCTCGCTCCAGAATATTGTCATCATTCCAAAAGGAAGCCCCATCCCCACGAAGTAGGCACTCCCCCTCACCCCTTCCCCCAGGCCCTGGCCATCCCAAATCTGCCTTCAGTCTCTATAGATTTATCAATCCTAGAGATTTCATGTCAGCAGAATCCTATGGTACATGATCTTTTGTGTCTGGTTCCTTTCACGTAGCATAATTGTATTAGTTTGCTCTTGCTGCCGTAACAAACCATTATCGGGGCTTAAACAACAAAAATTTATTTTTTCACGGTTCTGGAGGCTGGAAGTTCAAGATGAGATTTGGTTTTTCCCAAGGTCTCTCCTTGGCTTGTAGATGACTGCCGCCTGGCCATGTCCCCGTATGGTCTTTCCTCTGTGTGCATGTGGGCCTGGAATCTCAGTGTGTGTCCACATTTCCTCCTCTCGCAGAGAAGTTCGTCAAGCTGGATGGGGGCCCATCCTAACCTCATCTAACTTCACGATTCCTTCTCTAAATACAGAGACATTCTGAGGTGCTAGGGGTTAGGGTTCCACATAGGGGTTTTGGGAGGACACAGCTCCGGTCCATCACGGTGGTGTTTCAGGATTCTTCTATGTTTCAGTGTGCTTCGGTACTTCTTTCCTTTTTGTGGCTGCAGAGTATTCCATTGTCCATTGTATGGATGGACCAGGTTTTGTTTATCCATCCATCTGTTGATGGACGTGGGCCTTTGGCTCTTGTGAATACGATTGCTACGCCCACTGTCTCTTTACACAGAGAGGTTCCTGGCACTGGGGGATGGATGGGAGAAGAGGGCCAGGTAGCAGGTGTAATATTGTCCCCGACACTGGTGGCTGGGCGCATATTCAGTGTCCAGCCTTCCATATCAGGGTAGTGCTGGTGCCACCGTCCCCCGAAGCTGGCACACAGGTGTCTGGCGACAGGCTGTGTTGTTGCGAGCTTGCTGTGGGACGGTGGCGGGCTGTCTGGCTGCTTGCATCTTTCACAGGCTTAATCACCGTCCAGCTGGTCGCGTACTATTCTTGGCATCTCTGATCCATGGTGATGGATGCTTGATGGCTGAGTTATAGTTTTCTTACTGATGGAGAAAGAGCCTGAACTACCAAGAACAATAATGCCAGGGGCTCCAACTTATCCTCCTCGAATAGACCTATGTACAGTTTACCCAGCGATGCGCCCTGAAAATCTTTTACCTTCTGAAAGTCATATAGTCTTTTTCTTAGGAATGGTGAGTTTTCTTCTGTTTCCTTTTCACCTGGGATTGGGGAGAAACTGTCATGAGGGTCATAGAAGACCCCTACACAGGAGACATCTGGGGTCAGTAGTAGCCATGGCTTCTCTCTACTCAGAGATGTTACCTCAGTTGGTCTGGGTCTTACCACACTCCTGGATGTTTTCTTCAATCTCTCTTTGTTTTGTATCTGTTGTCTATAAAATATTGTCATTGGGAAACTACTCTGGCAAGAAACAAAGCCTTGAGTGTTCCCTGGGCATATCTCCATGCCGACAATGAAGAGAAGCAAGACGGCGCCGGCAGAGAGAAACATGGCTGGCTCTGTGTGGGTCTGGTCCTCAGATTTTTCTCTTGAGAACTGGATTTTAGCAGTGCATCCAGAGATAGTCAAGCTTTGGGAGGCTGAGTCGTGAACCAAACTGGTAAGAGAATGCCCTGTCAATATAGACTGCCCACTTGATACATTTCCAACTGTGGGTTGGAGTAACCATTCAAGGCAGCTCACCCGGGAGTTCTCTGTGAGAGAAGGCAAGTGGTAATTCCGTGAGAGGAGGTAAGTGGTAGTTCTCTCTGCGAGAGAAGGGGAGTGATAATTAGAAGGCTGCTGTGCATGGTGGAACAGAGACAGGAGAAAGTGGGTTACTGTGTCGGCTGTTCTCGAAGAGCTAAGGCAGCCTGATACATCGGTTTCTCAAAGAATTGTCCATCAATTTATTCTCACTGCAGCTGACAACTTTTCTCGTGATACGAGAGCCCCTTCCTGCTTCATAGAGCTCAGTTACGGGTTCCAACATCCAGCTCGTTTTCTGCCCCACCCTCCCCTCCCTCTTGTTTTCAAGCCTTTGAGAGAAATTTTCCAGAGTAAAGCTTTCTGGTTCGCCCTCCTCTTTCAGTTTCACAGGGATAAACATTATTTGGGGGGAGGCGTGGAGGAGGAATTGAGAGCCAGGTTGTCGGAAACACATCTCCATGCGGGGGCCTGTTTCTTGAGCTGCCATTCACTCCCTCTTCCTTATCAATCCAGATCAGAGGTTCTGGACCTTATGATTATTTCAGGGTCCCAGGATCATTGCGTGCATGTTATAACCTGTTCTTAACACAGCAACCAGAGGCCAGTCTTTAAACGAGTTCTTCGGTCAACCCCTGAGAGCCTACCGTGCGTGTGCCTCTGTTCCCGGCACTGGGGATGGCTGCATCAGCGAGCACAAATGTGTTCATGAATATGGGCTCCCTGTCCTAACGGGTCATCCGTGGTATTGCTCTGTCTTCTTATTGACCTCTGGTGGCTTCCTGGCTTTCTCAGAAGAGGAACTAGCTTTCCCGATGGATCCACAAGGTGCTACTTGATGGGGCGCCTCCTACGTCCTCACTTTGCAGCCCTCTGTTCCACTCACCCTGGCTGTATCCCAAATCAGGATCCCACTCCAGAGCCTTTGTTCCTATTTCCTCTCCTCGGAAGGCTCTTACTCCAGGTCTGGAAGGAAGCTCGAAGATGCCTAACACACGGAAGGTAAAAGAACCCCGTGTGTTATAACGTAACGTGGAGATGATGATATTTGGGGTTTATGACGTTAACTAAAATATATTCCTGATGCTAGTTTCACCTGTTTCTTTTAACTACTAGAAAATCGTAAGCTAAGATCGTAGCTCCTACGGGATGGCACAGAGATGTCAGGCTATTGACAACCTGGGCGAAGCAACCATTCTGTAAAACTGTATTATTGACAATAGAAATTTGAGATTTATCTAATGATTAGAATAATGTTGGGATGTAGGAATATTTCTTCTTTCCTTCTTCCCCTTTACTAATAAATTAGGACATTCTAAGACCTTTGGGAGGTGCCCAAGAAGCCCGAGGCTTCCTTTACCTCTTTTTTTTTTTAATGCTGATGCAGTTTCCTTTCACAAAACTGTTCTTTCTTTTTTTAAAAAATTTAAATTCCTTTAGTTAACATATAGTGTATTATTAATTCCACAGGTAGAATTTAGTGATTCCTCAGTGCCCAGACCATCACGTGCCCTCACTGCCCATCACCCAGTGACCCCATCCCCCAGCCCAGCTAACTTCCAGGAACCTGTTTGTTTCCTAGAGTTAAGACTCACTTATGGTTTGTCTCCCTCTCTGTTTCCCTGTCATTTTATTTTTCCCTCCCTTCTCCTCTGAGCCTCTGTTTTGTTTCTTAAATTCCACAAAGAAGTGAAATCATATGCTAATTGTCTTTCCCTGACTGACTTATTTCACTTAGCGTAACACCCTCTAGTTCTATCCAAGTCATTGCAAATAGTAAGATTTCATTTTTTTTGATGTCTAATATTCCATTGTATATATTTACCATATCTTCTTTATCCATCATGTGTTGAGGGACATGTGGGCTCTTTCCGTATTTCGGCTCTTGCGGACATGGCGGCTGGAAACATTGGGGTATTTGCTCTCCTGTGGTAATGACCTTGAACCTTTCCTACACCGTACTGTAAGGCGGAGGCTCTGCAGGTGTACCTGCTCGAATACAAAGATGTGTGAATCTCTGCAGGGCGGGCTTTGTTTTCCTATGTTAAGTAGCACCTTCCATGGTAGGGTCTGGTGAAAGTTTTTAGGTGTGAATCCTCACGGTAGTTTGTGAAGATGATTCTTCCATATCAGAGCCAAATTCTAAGTGATTTTTGAGACTGTCGTCAAAACCACTTGGATTCAAGATTTTGTCGTTGGCATTGTTATTGGGAAGGAAAGTGCACATCCCACTTGGAAGGCGGTTGAAACAGGAGAGGCTTGAAAGACTACCAGGCTCGTTGAAGATCATTTTTTTTTATTCCTTGGCTCATTAGCTATGTGATCACAGACAAGGAATTGAATATTTCTTTTTTTTTTTTTTAATATTTTATTTATTTGACAGAGAGAGATCACAAGCAGGCAGAGCGGCAGGCAGAGAGAGAGAGGGGGAAGCAGGCTCCCCGCTGAGCAGAGAGCTGGATGCGGGGCTCGATCCCAGGACCCTGAGGTCATGACCTGAGCCGAAGGCAGAGGCTTTAACCCGCTGAGCCCCCCAGGCGCCCAGGAATTGAATATTTCTCAGCCTCAGTTTTGTTAACCGTAAGGAACAAAGGGAGGAGTGAGTGAGTTTGTGTGTGTGCACGCACGCTGGGGGGACACTATGAAATTCCAGAGTGAATTAGTAATTCTGGCAAGGACCAGATCTTACTTGTCCTTATCCTCCCTGGTACAGTGGCTCTCGGTAAATACTTGTTGAATGTAGGAAGAAATGAGAGACGTTGACTTCGTTCTGTGTGTGCTCTCCGACTCAGAGAAAAACTAAAGAACCATGAGATGAATATGAAATTGCCTGATCTGCCCCCATTATGTGCGGACGTTTCCTACTGTCCCCAAGGGACCTCCCCACAGCCTGCATTTACCTACCACCTCTCTCTTCGTTCCGTTTTTAGTCTCAGACATGGACATTTCCCCCTCCAGTCTTAAGTTATGAGCTCTTGGGCGTGGGAGCTTTTTCTTTGTAATACTCAGCATGAGGCTGGGCACCCAGCACCGTGATGACTGCTGTTTGCACACCCGCTTCTCTTCCCTGGCGGGACCCAAGACCGGAGGTCCCGGCACAGTTTCTCCTTGCAGCAGCGGACGCATAGTCGCTGCTGTGAGTATCTGGTGAGTGCTAGATCCCAGAACGTGGGCAGTAGGCTTCTCCTTGTGCTCCTTTCCCCTCAGGGAAAGACGGGATCGCCGAGGACCTCTTGGAGCCCTCGACTGAACTCTGCATGACTATCTTTCTCTTATTTTGTTTTAGGCATGCACAACGGGGACACACTACAAACCCACTGATATTCTCCCAAAGATCTATGCAAAGCCCACAAGTAGAATCATTCCCCCCTAACTTAAAACACAACTTGAGCTTGATTCCGTTTTTCCACAGGTACAGGATTCATGCAAATTCTGTTTGTGTATGTGTGTCATTTGCAAAAAGCAAAGATGGTAGGAACATATGCAAATCACCGCAGAGTTCTTGACTGCCTCTCGGCCAGGTCCCTTCTCCCTCAATGCCTCCCCCAAGTGACACAATCTGTGTCTTTCTTTTTGTTTTTTTTTTTTTTTGCAGAATTTGAGGAAACTGAACTCTCACTGATTTTAGGTATTTTATTTTCTTAACACTTTTTATTTTGAAATACAAGAAGTTACAACATAGTTCATAGAGTCCCGTGGACCCTTCACCCGGCTTCCTCTATTGGTGACATCTTCCGTGACTGTCAAATAGCAAAACCAGGAAATTAACATTGGTATGATCCCGTGAACTAGACTGTAGGTTACGTGGTCTTTAGAAAGCACAGATACTTCGAAGCCACAAAATAATACTTTTACAACACAAATAATTTATGTCTTGGTCTTGGGCGAGGAGGTCGATGAGGAGTATAAGATACTCCGAGAGCAGCAGCCAGGCTTGATCCTGGATAAGAAACACCGATGGGCAGTTTTAAGAGCCTGGTCCCAAGCTCAGGGGCATGCCCTAAGGAAAGGAAAGATCTGGAGAAAGTGGAGAAACACAGCCTGGGGGGAGGGAGATGGAAGTTTGCCGTAGGGTTCAGTGGGACACCCGGCGCCCGGCTGTGGCCACGGAGGAATGTTGTCACAGCCCCATCATGAGACCTGTAAGTCCACTTGATTGGAGACAAGCATATGACCCTGGAAGAAACATAGCGATTTTTTAAATAGACTTTATTTTTTGGAGCAGTTTCAGGTTCGCAGCAAAGTTGAGAGGACCGTGTAGAACTGTCGTATGTCCCTGCCCCCCACGTGCACAGCCTCCTGAGTTGGCCACATCACTCACCAGCGTGGAGCATTTTGACTAAGGATGACGTGCGCGGACGTGTCACCCTCTCACGAAGTCCCCAGTTCACCTCGGGGCTCCCTCCTGGGCTTGTGCATTCTAGGAGTTTGGATAAATGTGTAATGATGTGAATCCACCATTACCGTATCCCACAGAGGAGTTTCACGGCCCTGCACAACCCTGTGTTTCTCCTGTTAACCGTTTTCTTCCCCCCGACCCTTGGCCGACCATTGCTCATTTTACTCTCCCCATAGTTGGGCCTGGTCCAGGATGTCGCAGCCTTGGAATCGTACAGCGGGGAGCCTTTTCAGACTGGCTTCTTTCACGTCATAATATGCGTGGAGGTTTCCATGGCTTTTCATGGCTTGACGGCTCATTTCTTTGTAGTGCCGAATGATAATCCCGTTGTCTGGGTGGACCCCTGTTTATTCATCCATTCACCTCCCGGAGCACATCTTGGCTGCTTCCACTTTTTGGTGATTATGAATGGACCTGCCAGAAACCTCCCCGTGCAGGTTTTGAGTTGGGTTTTCAACCCACCGAGGTGGCACCATGTGGACATCTGTGTCCGTGTTCCCATTCAGGTACGAGTGACAAACATTTAAAAAAAAAAATCACCCTCTCTCTTGTTTTTTGGATGGATGGTGAGGTAAGGGTTTATTTCAGTCTTTTATTTGGTGTCTCACTTCACTCTCTCAGACATGGGATTGTTAAAGGAGCAAAGGACGACACTGTGTCTAATTAACAACTTCTGATGGCTCCCGGCCTGCCGCAGCTTGTTCTCGCACTCTCTCGCTGGGCAGGAGGTGAGTATGGCGTGGTTGAAAGGTTGCAGTCTGGCTAGCTGCCACAAGACCTTGGAAGTGGGGTTCGCTTTTTGCTGTTGCTTAGCCCCATCGGGGAGTAAGGTCAGGGTTAGAGGACGTTGGCCAACAGAGGGAAGAGCGTGGCCAACAGAGGGAACAGCGTGCCACCATCATTTTCTGAGTTTCCGCCTCCCTAAAGAACTCTCTATAAGCACCAGCACCAGACATTACTGTGCAAGAAGGTCTTTCTCTGTTCTTTTCTCTCCCAACAGCTCAGCTGTTCTGGGTGAGATGGTCTGAAGCACAGTGCGGTCTTCCCTGTCACCAGACTCCACTCAGCACCCTGGGGTGAAACCGGGCCCATCACGAGTCCCCTGGGGGAACTATCAGAGCTCTGTGTCAAGTCCGGGGAAAAGAGTTAATAACTGGCAGTCTTGACCTTTGACCTAGCTCCTTAACCCCGCTCATCTCTAAACTTCCCCTTCCTCAAGTAGAGTAAAGGGCTGACTCGCCTGGAAGGTCCCATCTTAGCCTTACTTGTGCCCTGGACTCTGGAATCTTCCTCAGTACTTTAAGCTGTCCTGACTGCCAAATATCGATGTATCAGAAATTTTACATCCTCTGCAGCCTTTTCTGAAGGTGATGTCTAATCACCAGATCTGTGGCAGGGGAGTTGGTAGAGGGTGGCGCCGTTAGCAGAGCTCGGGAAAGAGTTAGGAGGATGTCTAAATCAGTGAACTCTGAACTAGTACATTCTTGGAATTCAGTTGCGGTGGGGTCGTTTATAAACGGTTTTGCAGTGAGGCAATTTTCTTCTCACAAGGACGCTACCCTAATGTACTCGAGGGTTTCGAATGCCGCACCTGTTCTAGCTGTCCCCTTGCTTTATTTTCAAGCATGAACCCGACCTCGTCCCACATTGTTTGCACTTAGACGTCAGAATCTGGTGGGGGTGGGTAAGTGAACTTCCGTTCCCCTGTCCCCCTATCAGGTGCAGGTGGTGATGAGGAAGAATTTCGTCTTTGCTCTGTAGTCGTGGACACACAAGCCCAAGGCATTGTTGCCACACAGGCAGGGCAAGTGAGGGGTCCGGTGGCCCGTGCCACTGCTTACCGAGGAACGGCAACTCCCCGGTGCCCTCAGAACCGGACCCTGCCCGACACATTATCTAGGTCAGGACATTAAAGACGCTAGCAAGGACCCCACTGTCCCTGAGCTGAAACCCACAGCTGTTTGCAAGCTTAGAGGTTGGAAGAGTGCCACCTCGTCCCTGTGCCCTGCCTGTGTGTGCAAAAAACCCGATGGGATGGTAGCAGGCACAGCGATTCTTCCCGGAGAGGCAAGTGTGTAAGCATGAAGGGGTGAGCCACAGCGGACCCCCTCCCTGACCCCAGTGAACCCCAGCCAGCAACTTTTCCCAGGGCTCCAGCGCTGGCTTGCTGCTGTTTTTCTCTTTGGATCATTCCACTCTTGTTTCAGGAGTGGAGTGGGACTCTCCCTGGGGCGTCTAGGGTGTCATCTCTGGCATTTGCTCCCACTGCAGAAAAACAAGTCCAATGCAACGCACTCGGGTTTCTGAACAGCTGCCCGAGCGCCGAAACCAGACAGTCAGCAAAGCTGTCAGAGGGAGAGCGGGAACTCCGGGGAGGGCCGCGGCGGGGGTGTGGGGGGGTGCGTGCCCCGGCGCCGTCGGGAAGCGGGGGGTGGGGGTGGGGTCGGGGGTACCCGCGCTGCGGACTACGTTGGGGCGCTCGCGGCGCCCCCTGGGCCCGCTGGGGTCTGGAGAAGGTGGGGGGGAAGCCCTGGCTGGGCGGGGGTGCCCGGAGTGGGGGTCGGGGACACCCGCGCGGTGGGGGACGCTCGGCACTCCCCGCCCCTGGGCGGGCTGGGGTGCAGGGAAGGGAGGGAGGGAGGCCCGGGAGGGAGGCCCAGGAGGGGCGGGGCGGGAGCAGCTGCGCCTGCCGCCGGGGAGCGGGCGCGGTCCAGCGGAGCCATGCGGGACGTGAGCGACGTGTGGCAGGCTCTGCGCAGACTGTTCTACTGCCGTGTGGATTTCAGGGAGCGCCGCCTTCTTCCTTCCAATCCCAGCACAGTCTCAGACGGAGGTATGCACCTCTGCCAGGCAGGGCACCGCTTCTGTGCTGATGTGCGGCGCGCCAAAGCCACATGCACGGAAGACCACTATGCGGGCGGCAGCCCCCGCTAAAAGCACCCCCGATCTTCACAGGGTGGCCACTGGCCTGACCACACGAATGTCCCATGTCCCTAGCTGATGCAAAACTCCCGAGGACCGTGGAGACAGGAAACACATACCAAAAAAAAAAAAAAAAAAAAAAAAATGGTGAGGAAGAGATGTGAGCTGTGCCGGATAAATGTCATGAATTTTAGGGATTTGCCCAATTAAGGTGCCACCTCCCGATGGTTTTCCCAGGGCTTACAGTCAGGTAATGAATTGCAGGTGGGAAGAGGATCTAGTTTTACTTAACTCTGCTGCTCAGAGAGATTAGGGTATACTGAAAATACTGTAAATGATGACAGCAAAGACCAAGATGACTCGGTCCATCTCAATCCGGCCTCTGGGGCTTTTCTGTCCCGGTCTGGTGCCCAGCCCCTGGGCCTCTCAGCAGCGAGGGAGAGGGGGGAGACCGGGTTCCAGGTCTCAGGGCTGGGTGTTGGGGGAGGAATGTTCAGCACAAGTCCAGGTTTCCAAAGGATTTAAGAAAATTGGGCCCGGCGTGGAAGAAGGACCAGGGAAGCCCCCTCCCCACGGGTGGCAGGGGTGGTGGTGGGTGAGACTCACAGGTATTATCAGGGAGCAGCTTTGGCAAGGGGTGACCCAGAGACCTGTGCCACACAGGCTTTCTTGTCATTCCCCTCTGGCTTCTCTCTGAGGTAGCAGAGACCCCCACCCCCGAATCCCCAAACCTCTCTCCAACCTGTAGCCCTAAGCCCTGGTCTTCGACTGTGCCTAACCTGGGATCGCGTGTTAAGAATGTAGAGTGTTGGGGTCTCACTCCCAGAGAGGCCGAGTCAGTAGGATGCATCTTAACCAGCATCCAAGGTGATTCGGCTGCGGGGGTCCACGCACCACACTGGACGGCTCCGCTTCTTTCTTTCCAGCACCGCCGAGGTGATTATTCTGGGAAGCTGTGCCGGTCATCTTTAGGGGACGTAGGAGGAAGCTCAGAGAGTGGGATTTTTCAGCCAGAGCTGAGTTTAGGGCGTCGTCACCGGGATTGAAGGAGCAGGGCGCGCTGCTGAGGCCGCCCTGCAGGGGGCGCCAGGAGGCCGCCCCCTGGCTGGCCCACCCCCCACGTGAAAGAGGGCTGAATCCCGAAGAATGCGTCCCCGCCCCGAGGCTGACGTGCGCGTAGCTGCCGGTCCCGACTCTTATAAGCCCGAGCGCCGCGCGAGGCATCCTAGCAGAGCTGGAGAGGCGACGAGCGGGAGGGAAGGGCGTCGGACTCGAGCTGGCACACGGGGACCGCGGCTGTCACTGCGCTCCGAGCATCCCGGTGGCTTCCCGAGTAGACGCGCCCGGCCCTGCGGCAGCTGCGGGTGCAGCCCTAGCCCCCTGCCCTGTCGCCGAGCCCGTGGAACCTCACGCCCTGGGCGAGCGTTCGTCATTTAGCACAAAGCACGTTTCCAAAAAGCGCACGGGAGAGCTCCTGCGCCGCGCTCCCGCGCACACAGCCCCCCCTTCCCCTTTGTTTCGGGGGTCGACAGGCTGCTCTCCTCCCCGAGTCTGAATTGTTCGCGGGGGGCGGAGGGCCTTCGAGTCTAGGCTGTGAAGATGCCCTTGGAGCTGACTCAGAGCCGAGTGCAGAAGATCTGGATCCCCGTCGACCACCGCCCCTCGCTGCCCAGATGTGAGTGCAGATTCGCGCGGGGGCCGGGCTGCCGGGGAGCGGCGCGCCGCGTGGAGAGCCAGGCCATTGTGTGGCGGGCGCTGGCGGGGCGCTGTGGTGCCGACTGCGCTCCTCCGGCGCGCTCGTGCCGGGCCGGGCGCCGCCCTCCGTGGCGGTCCCTGCGGGCCGGGGCCGGGCGCTTCCCGCTCCTCCCCGCGGGCGGGCGGCTCCCGTCGCTCCGGCCGCGGGGCGGGGACGGCGCGGGCTGGGGCGCGGGCGCTGCGACTCCCCCGGCCGGCGTCGGGGGCGCTGTGGCCCGGCCCGCCACCCCTCCGTGCTCCGCTCGACTCCGAGCTCCGGCTCGGCTCGGGGAAGTCCGAGCGCGCCCCGGCCTCCGCTCCGGAGCGCCGGGGGCGGGACGCGCAGAGCCGGGCGGGAAGCCTTTGCTGCGGGGACCCTTGGCCAGGGACGCCTGCGTGTCCCCCAGCCCGAGCTGCTCTCCCGGGCGCCTGCCGGGCCAACTCCGGACGAAGGACGCGGCGAGTCTTTCCGCACCCTTTCTCTGCCTTCGCTACCTCCCCTGCCTTTCTCCCTCCCTCCTCTCCACCTCTGTTTTCGTCGCCTCTCTCCCGCTTTCCATAGTTCTGTCCCCTTCTCTGTATTTCCATCTCTTCGTTCTCTGTTCTGCGTATCTTTAGTCTCCACTTCTCTTTATATTTCTATCTCCTCCCTCCCTCCCTCCCTCCCTATCTCCTTTCTCTCTCCTTTTTCTTCGTGTATTTTCTTTCTCCTCTCCCTCCCTCTCCCGGCTTCCACGTCCAGTTCCTGCGCTGGGGCTGAGAAGAGAGCTGCCTGGAACCAAGCCTGTGCTCCTGGGTTTGGGGAGGGTCCCTGGATCAGAGACCGCACATTCAGCAGCATTTTGTGCCCGCTCGTGAGTGCACACACATACACAGACACACACACACACACACACACACACACACACACACACACAATCAATCCACCGTGCTTGGAATTTGCTGGCAGTTCACCTTCCTGCCCTGTCATCGCCGGGAAATAACTTTGGAAAGGTTTACCTTATACCGTGGGCTCTGTCCCTAAGCTGCGGAAAGAGGCACCTATTAAAAGGGTGGTCCCAGCGGTTTGAAGGCACAACCTGCTGTGGAGGGTGGAGAGGGTCAGTCCAGTGCTGGGCGTTCCACTTCAGACAGGGTCGGGTTACCTGAGACGGAAACATGGGATCCTGTGTACAAATCCTCAAAGTGGCTTCTAGGCAGTGATGGCTCCTGAGCGCCAGGCCGCCTGCGGGCCTTCTCTGCTGCCATGTTTCCCGGGGGATGATCACTGAGGCCATGGTGACATCTTGCCACCTCAGGCTTTGCCCAGGTCTGAATCACCACCCCCCCCCCCCCCAGTGCCCCAGACAGGAGGCGGGGAGAGCTGGCTCTGGGGTGCTCCTAGGTCATCCTGGTGATGGGGACCTACCAAGGTGCTCCCAACACTGGGGGCCGCTCCTCCACCAGCTTAGCCCCTCTGCCGGACCCGGGGTGCTCAGGGCCACAGAAGCCTTAAGTACTGGTTTCTTTGCGAGGTAGCCAAGGGCGGGGGCCTCGCAGGTCTGTTTCTGGCTCCCAACCCTTTCACATACACTCCTAACTAGCTTTCTACGCTGCGGCTGACCACAGTATTCCCCGATCGGTCTTGGGGAATGCAGTGCCCGAAAGCAGGAGGGAGATGTGGCCATGGCGAGACCCAGAAACCACTGCGCCCTTTTGGACTTTTGAATAAAACCAGTATTTCTGGAACCCTTCGTAAACTGTAATTGGTCTTACAGATCTAGGTGGGCTCTCTATATGTACACATGTGTGTTTGTAGGTAAGCGTGTACACACGCGACCATTCAGTAGTCCATTCAGTAGTCCCCCGAGGTTCAGGGTGGAGGCGTGAGGTCCCGAGATTGGCTGGCATTTGCTCAGCTGTGTGAATCGGAGAGACTCACGTGTGCAGCTGTACTTGCTTCCTTCCTCCGGGCTTCGGAGACCCATCCATTAGATGCTGTCAGTCTGCACGTCTCGCACGCAGATGAGAGATTTGCCTAAAATCCCTGTGAGAACCATTAGGGCTTGGCGTGCGCCTGGGGTGGGGAGGGGGTGGGGGCTAAAGCTGATGGATTAAGTCTCTTGTCCCCGCCCACTCCTGGGAATCCCTGTGTGTGGTCGCCGGGTGTAGTCTCAGACACATTCTTTTTTATTATGTGACCTTATTTCAAGTAGTGGTGTCTTTCTGGGTTGATAAAATCACATTTGTCTCTCAGCAGAATGGGGAAAAGAGGGTGTTTCTTTTTGGAGCATCTTTCCTGGCTCCCTTCCCTCCCCCATCACCTTCCTCCCCTTCTGTGATGGTATTTGGAAACTTGGGTGGGTTTTCTTCCTTCTAAACCTGTTAACCATCTTTCTAAGTAGTGCCCTAATTGAGGGTCTGAGGCAGACTCCTCTGAGCTTTATTAATTACAAGACGGCATGGTGAACATTACTCTTCGTGTACAAAGAACAGTCAGATGACGACAGAAAGTTCCAGACGGGCTAGTTTGAGGATATTTCTGTGTCAAAGCACATCATCTGGGTGCCCTTTTGCTACACCCATGTTGCGATAAATCCTTCTTACAAAATCTGCAGTTTCCTTCCATTGCAAACTGTAGCAGGACTTACCAGGAAGCAGTTGACAAGGAAGTAAATGACTGGCGGGCAAGGGCGAGCAGTACATTTAGGACGCCATCACTAAAAGCTGAGAGCCCCTGTGTGGGCGTCCCGACTTTTTTGGGTGAGGTATTTGTCCCCTCAAAACCTGAGTTCTACAATCTAGCTCATGGGTTACGTCCCGTCTTCTGATAGACTTTCATCTCAGTAGGGGCTCAAACCCCTGGGCGGGGGGGGATGTTCAGGAGACGTCCCAACCTTATCTTTGAGTGGCCACTGCGGTTTGTAGCAGCGATTCTCAGCCCTGGCTGCACGTCGGAGTTATTTGGGGGAGGAGATTTTGGGGGGGAAGAAGTCCATCGTGGTGAGCCCAAGCCAAGCTGGAAATGCTACCGGTGGGGCTTTTGGTTCACCACCGATTGAGAACCGCCAGTGGAGTTTCAGGTGAAGGATTTCAGGTGAGAAAGACCTAGGCGAGCCCCAGTTCTGTCCGTCACTCCGCGTGCGGTGGGACCTGTCTTCACCTGGGGTCTTGCTTCCTTGTGTCTAGCGTGACGGAAACCATGGCAGCTCCTGCCGGCGGAGGCTGCTACGGGAAGCATTTTTCACATCTTTCGCCTTGTAGTCCATCCTCCCAAGAACCTTTATGAGGCATCCCTCCATTTCTCGGGCAAGGGGACTAAGACGCGGAGAGCCCCCGTAGCTTGGCCAAGGTCCGAGAAAGTGGTGGGGCCCTGCCTCGAGCACTGTTTACTCGGCTCCGGCTCTGTTCTCGAAGCCCCTCGATGGCTTGCCTCCCGCCGTTGTCCGATGATTCGCTGAAATGCCCAGTTCTTCCCTCTTGCCGGCAGACGCCGTGTCAGATTAGGAGGGCTGTTCGTTGGACAAGGGTTAGTTAGGCATGAGTTACAGCATGTGTGTGAAGTAATGGATGACCAATCACCTATCACCAATCTATCCAGCAGAGGGACAGGAGAGCTTTCTGGGCCTGCCTTCTCTTACCCCAGGGCCAAGTCCGTGAAACGCTCCCCTCGAGTCCTTCCGAGGTGGGGGGCTCACAGCCGGTGTTCATGGGCACAGGTGTTGGTGGACAGTGTTCGATTTGCTCTTGCAAACCTTCCTGTAGACACAGGGTGGGGGAGACTCCCGCCGGGACCGCCTGGGAAGTGACCCCGTCTGCATCCGCGGCTTGCCCTCTATCTGCGACACCCCTTCCGTGCGTTTTCCCAGAACTTTGCACCGAAGCACTATTACCTGCTTGCAGAAAGGACCACCAGTGACTTGGTATCTTTGGAAGTTGGCATTTTGGTGGAGGCCCTTTGGGTGGAAGGAGGTGTGGGAGCAATAGCAAAGTGTCTTCCAAAGGTTTCCTTTCTGAGCATGGGTTGTGGGTGTCGGTGTGGTGGGTGAGGACAGCTGTCGCGTGCCTGCTGGTGTCCGTGTGTTCCACGCTCTTTGAGAGGTGAGTCACTTAATCTGGGAGCAGGGCCGGAGCTGGAGCCCTCGAATGCAGCCTCTGTGCAGGGCGAGGGGGTTTCCCCTGGCCCGTCTAGCTGACCATTTTTAGGACTGGCCCCGCAGGTCGCCCCATAGGCTGGTGCTCCCTGCCCTCGGCAGCTGGCCTCCTGGTTGTCACTTGCTTTGCTGTGTCCACTGGCCAGCGTGCGTTATGGGCCGAGACAACGGTGCAGTTGGCCGCGGACTGTCAGCCCTTAGCGCGGTGCTCCTCAGGGACCCTGACTCCGGCCACCCCGTCCGGACTCACCCCCTGGCCACACCCGGCCCCACTGGCAGTGCTCCACACTCCGGAATAACTCTGTGCATTTATGCGCTCGTACTTCGTCTCTTCCCCACCCCGGACCAGGTGCTTGTCCACACAGGGACTGTGGCCACGTAATGCTTGGCGCTCACAGGGCACCTGGCACGTGTGTCCGTTGGGTGAATGAATGAATGCAATGACAGAGCTGAGCGTGAGCTCCCAGAACTTGGTGACTTTGTGCGGGCTCTTGCTTAAGTGTGAGCCTTAACCCTGGATGAGGCTTTTAGCTTGATCTCCATCCCCCTCCCCCTATAAGCCACAGTCAAGGTGCTTAGAGTTTGTGAACCCATCGGTCTTTTGCCCTTCAATGTAGCGAACATAGGTGTATCCCCTTAAACATGCTTAGGTGGACATCTGAATACATCTGAGTATAAAAACTTTGGGGGGGTGGTCAAAAGAAGTTAAAATGTTACACATTTGTATCAGATGAAATGAAACGCATAGGAACTTCTGGGAAAATTTGGTGTTAAGCTCCACACTTACATTCCCCAGTCCCTGAGCTGTGGGGGGAGAAGAGGAGAGAGCAGAGCGCCAGGGAGCATGGTAGGAGAGGTGGAAGGAGGCCCTCTTCTTCCGTGGGTTGAAAAGGTCTGCAGAGAAGAAGAAACTGAGGGTCAGGGGGGAACTGAGGCAGGGGCGGGCGATGATAGCATGAAGGCACTCGAGATCACCTGTGGGTTTAAAAAAAGAACGGGGAGGGGTGAAGGAGAGTAAGACTCACAAGTTTAGCCAAAAGGTTTCCCTGCTCTTGAGACATGGGAACACCAGGATGGCGGGATGGCTGTGGCCCCTCTTGCAGCTCCGCTGAATCTTGTGCGAAAAGCCAAAGGAATAGGGAGAATGGCTTCTGCTTTGCCGAATAAGAAAGTGATGATTTATTTGGGTTTGAGATTCAACTTGAATTCTCGGCTTAAGATCCTTACTCTGCCATGTCCTTAGGGTTTTCTCCCTCCCAGAGCATCGACTGCCAGGGATTTGTGCCTATAACGACTTGATAGTAGAACTAATCCCCTATTTGATAAATCGGTCAACCTCTGTCTCCGCCTACTTGGCATGAGTCCATCAGAAGTATCCGATACATGTGCACAGCTGGGGTGGTGGAGAGAGGAAGAGAGAGAGTGTGTGTGTGTCCGTCGGTCCCTGCATGTTTGGATGCTCTCGGGAGCAGCGGCATGGTGGAGACATCAGATACGACAGAGGAGAGCCGGAGTGGCTTGAGCGAAGGATTCGTAGAGTAAATATTGTTTTCGGGCCTAAGTGAGTGGACTTTTCTCGTGAGTCACCTGCAGCAGCCACAGTGCAAACAGTAGGGTCTGTCTCGTGTCCCTACTGGTTTTCGGAAAGGCCCTCACTTTTCCCTTCTTGCCCCTTGGACTCAAGAAAGCCCATTGGCGCTCCTTTGCTCCATTTGTGTGCTTATGCTGGCCTGTTTTCTACAAACTTATTTGTCTCCAGCCCCTGGGAGCTGGGGAATCCCAGCCAAGGGCTTTTGTGGCTCCTGAATGTCTGCTGGCCTCCTGATGGCCTTTCTTCCTCCTCACTCTGCCTGTAGCTTTGCCTGCATCCATGCGGCTGGTGCCCGGGAAGCAATGGCACGTGCCTGACCAGGAGAGCTAGCCTGACTGTGGCAGCCGGCGAGCCCAGGCAGGGTTGCCGGGCTGGAGTGGGCAGGTGGCTGGTCTCTTGCTCCCAACAGGTGGCCCCTGGCACTCTTGTCACCACAAGGCTGGAGTCCCCTTAGAGTCTCAAGGGCAAGACACCAGCCAAGGAAATACGACCTCGTAAAGTGTCCAGAACATGGTTCTTTTGGGTTCCTTTCTTAAAACCCAGGGGAAAACCTCTCTCCCTGGTGTTCTATTTCTTACTGAAACAGCTTTGCTACTGTTAACCTCACCTGCATTGGTATTGGGGGGTCCCTTCCTTATGCCCCCCCACAAAGTACTTTCTGCTTTGGGGTTCATAACAGGGTGCCTGGCTGGGTTTAGGGCCTCAGGGATCGGGCTGGTATTTGGGGTGGGGATAGTCCTTGCCACACATGTCCTGAAAGTAAGATGAAGACATGTAACTAGCCAGGCGGGCCGGGGGGGGTGTCTCTGTCAACAGGAGACGGTCTCAGCCCTGCTAGACTGTCAAACACCCAGGGCTTTGAGGTGGGAATGAAATCGGGATTTCTGCAGAATTCCTGCAAGTTCACCGTGGGGCACAGGATTTTGCTCATCGGCGTGCACTGCTCCATGGCCGACACCTTTCTTTGCTCCCCAAACAGCCTGTGGGCCGAAGCTGACCAACTCCCCGACCGTGATCGTCATGGTGGGCCTCCCAGCCCGCGGTAAGACTTACATCTCAAAGAAGCTGACTCGCTACCTCAACTGGATTGGCGTGCCCACAAAAGGTGAGGCCACGGGCCCTGGGCCAGGCGGTCACGTTGATTTCCGCGGTCTTGCTCGCCGAACCCTGACACTGGGGAAAAAATGGCTGCCGGGACCTTGCAGGGCCGCTGTGGGGCTGAGCTGTCCCCGGTGGTTGTGCGGGTCCCTTTCTGGCTGTGTCGCTCGCCACACTGTCTACGTATCCTGACTTTGTGTTGGGATGTCACCCCCCTCCCCGCCTCGCCCCCCGCCCAGCTCAGCCCGCCCCTCCTTCAAGAAGCCTTCTCTGGCCACAGAGTCTGTGGGGATCGGTGCCCCTCGAGTTCTAGTAGCATTTCATTGTGACAGTCTTCTATTGACTGTCATGGGCTCTGTGCCATTGGTTACCTTTTCATGATTGGTCTTTCCAACAACATGGCGAAGTGAGGTCGTCCGAACTCGTTCTGGCATCTGCTGTCCCCCACGGTGCCCGGCGCCGTGGGTCATCAGTGAGTGCCAGCCAGTGCTCTGTGCTTCCGCCAGGCGCGGCTGCGGGGTCAGGAGGAGAACGGCCGACCCGGACCCCGTGCTCTGCTGGGGACCGTGCGCAGAAATCTTTGCTCCTGTCGCCCCTTCACACCGTCTCACGAGGCCAGACTGCCCCGGGGCGGTGGGAGACCCGCTCTGGGAAGACAGGCCGCCCTGAGCAGTGCTGGGTCTGGGGGAAGCTGGGCTGCCTTCTCGGCTCTCAGCCCCGCACGTCGGGGTCCGCTTTCCGGTGTCCGTGTCCCTAGCGCCATCGCACTCGGGTTGGCGTTGGTGTGTTGGCGTGGTTGCCTTTTCGAGAGAGAGCTCCCGGATGTGCGTGGCTCCTTCGTCCCCGGGGCTCAGCGGAGGGTGACCCGTGTCTGCTTCCGCAGTGTTCAACGTCGGGGAGTACCGCCGCGAGGCCGTGAAGCAGTACAGCTCCTACAGCTTCTTCCGACCCGACAACGAGGAAGCCATGAAAGTGCGCAAGTAAGGCCCGGGCGGCCGCGGGGGCCTGGCCGCGGGTCTGCCCGGCTTCCCCGGGGGCAGGCTGTGTAAGAGAAAGAGGAAGCGGGCCTGTGGGCGGAGGTCCGGCCCCAGCTCTGCGGGCGAATTAGGATGAGCCTTGGTCTCGGGGGATTGCCTCCCGGCTTCATGTGCCCCCCGGGGGCCGGTTCAGCTGACGGCGACTGAGGTCGCGCCGAGAGCGGGTGTGTGGGGTCTGGGCCTGGCAGCTCCATGAGGCTGCCGGTCACTCCGTTCCTTACGACGAGTGGGGGGCTGCGTGGGCTTCCCCCATGGGCCGGGCTGGTCTGAGGCCGGCGTTCTCTTTCTCTGTGTTGCAGGCAGTGCGCTCTCGCTGCCTTGAGAGACGTCAAAAGCTACCTGACGAAGGAGGGGGGCCAAATTGCAGTAAGTCTGGGGAATCACGGGCTGTGTCCCCAGAGCCGCTGCAGGACGGTGCCCTGGAGGGAGGGAAACGTAGACGCAGGCCAGAGCAGTGCCGAGACCCCTCCGAGAGGGACGGGCCCCCGGCCTGAGAGCTCGGGGAAGCAGGTGGCTAGGGCGGCACAGGGACCCTGGAAGGTGGTGAACTGGGTGCAGACTCGGGGCACAGCTGCTTGGCGTGCTCTGCTCAGCCCTCCGTGGGGACCCAGCCCTCCAAGGCAGGCTGGGCCTGGGGTTGGCTCCCGCCGTGGGTAGCCGGGGTCCCTTCCGTGTGCACCCTCCCCTATGTGTTGCTGTTCGTTTGCTTCATGTCCCCTCCCACCCTCCCATCTGTGCCTGAGAGCCGGAGGCAGCGGGCGGGCCGGGGGGCAGGGCGCGGTCTCTCCTGGAACCACTTTTTTGGCTCACACCTAGAGGTGACAGGCCTGATCTACTTGTGGTTTGGTAAATACTATTCCTCTCACACTTGGGCTCTCTTCACTGCCCTTTTTTCTCCCTATCAGGTTTTCGATGCCACCAATACTACCAGAGAGAGGAGACACATGATCCTTCATTTTGCCAAAGAAAATGATTTCAAGGTGAGCCAGACTTCGTGTCTTGCTCTGGAGTGTGCAGGAGCAGGGAAAACAAGCATCTCGGGGACTGGCCGATGCCGGCATCTGGGACCCCACTGCTCCATGCCTGGTTCTTTACCTCCCACTGCCCTTGTCCTGCTGCCTACCCATTGGGCCTTACTGGTGGGGGCTCTGGGGGGGCTGCTGTGACTAGGATACGGGGAGGGTGAAGGACTCGGGATTGAGCAAGTGGTTCGTTTTATGTGTTTGGGTATTTATAACTGGGGTCCTTCCTCCTCAAATGTGATGACATCACAGTGACACCAAAGTCAGCCCTTTGTGTTAATCACATTTGTTGTTTCCTGACTTTTTGCTTTGCTTTCTTCCAGGTGTTTTTCATTGAGTCTGTGTGCGATGACCCTATGGTTGTAGCCTCCAACATCATGGTAAGAGCACGCAGGACCCCACTCTAGGGTGGCAGTGAGAGAAAAGTGGGGAACCAGGCCAGGCCCACAGCAATAACTAGACGCTGAGAGTGAGCTGGCTATCCCAGCTTGTGGGTTTTGTCTGAGGCGGGATCCAGGGAGGCAGGAAGTGCAGAGTGGTATTTAACTTAGAAGCATGTTCTGTGATCTGGACGGGCTTTATCTGGGGTCCTTGCAGACAATTGGCAGAAAGCAGCCTTTGCGGGACATAAGAGATAAAGCAGGGGACTGGGAACAGTTTCTGTGAGTGGCAGTAGCTTGGCAGCTGGCTGGGGACAGGGCTGCTTGGGACAAAGGACAGCTCACCCCTCCAGATGGGAAGGGAGGCAGCGGGCTGGATTCTTTAGCTGTTAAGGTCCTTAGTAAGAATGATCAAATATCAGTAAAACTCCTTAGGACACAGCCAACTTAAAAGGCAGAACCACTAAGTGTGGGAAGAATGGAGGCAGTGAAACAGTCTTCCTGATTTTGTATCTGCGACATTCCCTTCTCCTCTCCCAGTGCTGAGGGGGAGGTTTGCCCAGATCAGCTGAGGGAAATTGGCACCTTAATTTGATCAATTCTTTAATTTTGCCACTTGAGAGCAATAGATCATAAATGGAAACCGTTACCACGCAGACTTTACCACAGGTCACCTTCTCGAGTAGAGAATTTTCTCTGCAGCTTAAATACAGGAGAATACGACGTGTCTCTAAGGAAAAGCAGGTCCGATGCTTGTACAGGGAAGGTTCTGGTGTGCTGTGTGCAGTGTGCATCTTGGAGGGTTGCTGAAGGTTCACTGGCTTCTGGTATTAGAACTTTTCTCCAAGGCAGTGGGAATATTTATAAGTGTTTCTAAGAAATGAGTTCCTATTTCAGGAAGGGCTCTTCAGATTATGGATAATCAGTCCGGATTAGTTTCAGCGCGTCCAAAGGAAGAGGCTCAAAGTACAGGGATGTAGGACAGAAGTTGCTGTGATCTGAACAAAGGGTTATGCTGTGTTTCTTGGGTTTGGTTCTACTCTTCCACTTGGTAGTGAGGCCCGGTGCAGGTGCACGATGAAATTTTCCGCAGCGAGCAGTCCCCATGTGCTCAGTGGGGAGCTCACCCCTTATCTCGGGCTCCGTTGATACATCTGCTCATTTGCCCCATTTCAGAAATCTGTGCCTCTGTTTGAGCCCTGGAGCAGCTTTGGAGCTTGGGCCTTTCCACTGCGCTTTGTGGTGGCCGTGCTAGGGAGAAAGGGATTTGGGAACTTCGATTGTTTTTCATTGTGGTAAAATATACAGAAGACCAGATTGGCCGTCTGACCCGTGTATGTGTTCCGGCTCGTGGCATTCGGCACGCTCACATCTCCGTTGCCGCGGTCCCTCCACCTCCCCCCTCCCCAGCCCCCGATGGGCAGAACGTTTTCATCTTCCCAGACTGAGACTCTGCCCCGTAAAGCACTAGCTCCCCACTGAACTCGGGATTTTGAAGCGTGTCAGCCTCTCTCGTGGCAGTGCGAGCTGTTGTAGGGGAAAAGAACACCCGCCTTAACAAATCCTGAGTTTGCCTCCAATCTGCCCTGTTGCTCAGACCTATCACTTATAGGAGATGGCGGGTCCGAGGGTCATTTCCGCTTCGCCTCCTTCCCAGGAGAGCAAAGCTTTGAAAGGACGGGGCGTGTGGTGCAGGTGGAGAAGTACCAACTGGGGACCAGTTACAGGCCTGTGCTGCCCCATATGGAGGGGGGGTGGCAGGATGACACCCCAAAGTGCGCCTTTGCTAACCAGCAGCCTGCTGTTGGGGTGGGGAACGTCGCGGATGCTTATCTGGAGCTCGAATTGAGGGTCGGCGGTCTGGTGGCGACCTGGCGACTGGGTTGAACCTGAAACGTGGCCCATTCAGATGTGTTCATTAGAATCCTTGTGGGTTTCCTGTCTCTATCCTTCCAGGGACCGATCCTCTGTCTCCTGTGGGTGCTTTCCCGGTGTAATCATCGGGCTCTGACTCAACCCCTGGTGTATTTCTTTTTTTCCTCTTAAATGCCGGGTACGACCATCATTATTTTGAGCTGCTCTGTACTTTCCCTGTTTGCAAGCCCCAAATCCTGCTTCGTCTAAGCAGAAAGCCTTCCCAGCCAGTGTGATTCATCAGCTGCCCCTTTGTGGTGTTACAGGAAGTTAAAATCTCCAGCCCGGATTACAAAGACTGCAACTCAGCAGAAGCTATGGACGACTTCATGAAGAGAATCAGTTGCTATGAAGCCAGCTATCAGCCCCTCGACCCCGACAAATGTGACAGGTAATTCCTAAGAGGTGACCGTTTCTGAGTACCCTGCTTTAGTGTTTCCTTGCCGTCCCCACTAAGCGCTTGTCCCTGGATACTTTCATCAGCTTGCTTTTAAAACCTCGTTTAAAAAAATCCTTGGGGTCCTGGATGGCTCAGCTGAAGCATTTACCTTCAGCTCAGGTCATGGTCCTGGGATTGAGCCCGGCATTGTGTTCCCTGCGCAGTGGGGAGCCTGCTCCTCCCTCTCTCTTTCTCTCTCAAATAAATAAAATGTTTTTAAAAATAATATAGAAATCCTTGATTACGTGTCCGGAGTCAGTGTTTCAGGCGCCCACTGTGTCCGGGTGTGGAAGGTGCATGTCGAGCCCAGTCTTGCTGCTGTCCCTTCGCTGTGCCCTTTCTTTTCTGTTCTCTTCTCTTGCTTGGCTCTCCCCCTCTTGTGGGAGGCAGCGGCCTCGCGTCACGCCCTGCACGCCTGTCCTGTGCCTCCGGGACCTCAGACGCCGTGTGCGCCCTCACCGAGCTCACAGCCAGACGCGGGGGTTCTGTGGGGGCTGAGTCTCTGCGGGGGGACTGGGCTGTGCCGTCCGGGTCAGCGGCGTGCCTTCTCGTTCGTGCAGGGACCTGTCCCTGATCAAGGTGATCGACGTGGGCCGGCGGTTCCTGGTGAACAGAGTTCAGGACCACATCCAGAGCCGCATCGTGTACTACCTGATGAACATCCACGTGCAGCCCCGCACCATCTACCTGTGTCGGCACGGCGAGAGCGAGCACAACCTCCAGGGGAAGATCGGAGGGGACTCGGGTCTGTCCAGCAGGGGCAGGAAGGTAGGGCAGCGGGGGGCGGGGCCGGCTGCCGAGGGATGCGTGTGCTCCTGTGTGTGTTGTGCGCATGCGCGCCGGTGGGCGGGGGGTGGGGTCTCCCGGGTCTTTGGGGAGGGGGTGCCCGCGGGGGGCTCCTCCCCGCTGTTGTGACGACAGCAGGGCACTGTCCCTGATGTGGAGTGTGCCGCGTCCAGCCTGGGTCCCTCTTGTCCCGCGCTCCCAGTTCGCCAGCGCGCTCAGCAGGTTTGTGGAGGAGCAGAACCTGAAGGACCTCAGGGTGTGGACCAGCCAGCTGAAAAGCACCATCCAGACGGCAGAAGCGCTTCGCCTTCCCTACGAACAGTGGAAGGCGCTCAACGAGATCGACGCTGTGAGCGCCGGGCCCTGACCTTGGCCGTCGGGGGCGGGGCTGGGCGGGGGGCGCGCGCGCGGGAGAGAGAGGGCGGGGCGTCTCCTCCCGCCGAACCTGCCGGAAGTCAGAGCCCCGCAGGCGTGCGCGCGCTGCTGGTGGCTGCCTCGCCGTGACCTCTGCGTGTCCCCGCAGGGCGTCTGTGAGGAGATGACGTACGAGGAGATCAAGGACACGTACCCCGAGGAGTACGCCCTGCGGGAACAGGACAAGTATTACTACCGCTACCCCACCGGGGAGGTACGTGCGCCTGCTCGCCACCGGCCGAGGGGGGCGGGGGCCCAGGCGGCCGCCCTCCCGGTGACCGTGCGCAGCCGCCACCAGCTCTGGGCGGTAGGGGCACAAGGGCTCTCGCATGCGGCCTCCACGGTGCCCCTCCGGTGCTTGCTCGTGGCACTCTGGCCTCCCAGTGGGGCCTTCCTGAGCTGCGCCTTGTAAGCGGCTCCGGGAGCCCTGCCGTTGTGTTTTCCTGGAGCAGCAGCCAGAGTGTTTCTCTGACGAGTCCCTAACAAAACAGGGGAGGACAGCAGGGGCGATCACTCGCTGGGCTCGGGGGATCCCCCTTGGCTGCCGTCGAGAGGGCAGACCTGTCATCTCAGGTCATGTGGACTCATTGAGTTGAGGCCACCTGTGGCCTTGTCTGGCCGAGGGAGCACTGGACGGAGCCTCTGGAAGGTGGGGTGCTCTCGGGCTCTGCCGCAGGCCACCGGTTCCCTCGTGCTCAGGGTGCTGACCTCCTCTGTGGCCCTGGGCCCCCGTTCCTGGAACCTGATCAGTAAGAGAAAGAGAGTGGGCCACGGAGGGAGTGGCGTGAGTGAGAGCCTTGGTGGTCTTTTTGAGAAGCCACAGGCCAACCCCTTGTTTTTCAATTTCTTTTTATTGAGAGGAAATTCCATCATGAAAATTTTGCCATTTTGAAGTAGACAATTCAGTGGCACTTAGTATATTCCCGATACTGTGTTATCATTACCAAAAGTTCTAGAACATTCTATCGTTCCAAAAGAACCTGCAGCCTGTGACTCCCTGCCCCCTGGCCCTGGCAGCCACGGATGGACTCCGTGTCTCCTTGGAGATGTCTGTTCTGGCCAGCTCATGGAAATGGGGTCGTACAACACGTGGTCTTTCGTGTCTGGCTTCCCTCACATAGTGTAATGTGTCCGAGGGCCCTCCCCGCGTCATGTCAGGACGTCATTCCCTCCCTCCCCCTGTAGAGGATCAGGAAGCAGCCACGAGAGAGGATGGTTTACGTTCCTCTCGGAGGACTGCTGCTCCACATCCGCACCAACAGGGGATGGTCCCCCTTTCCTGGGAAGCCAGTGGGTCTCCCGGCGCCCACAAGGGAGGCACCACGGAAACACCACCGGCCAGGGACTGATTCTCAGTTGATTCCGTGTCCTCTGGTTTCTAACCGCAGGAGAGGCGTGGCTGAGGTGGCTGAGCTCCTAGCCCTCCCGCCTGCGCCTCTGCTCCAATCCAACGTCCTCGTCCCTCTGTCTTGCAGTCCTACCAGGACCTGGTCCAGCGCCTGGAGCCAGTGATCATGGAGCTGGAGCGCCAGGAGAACGTGCTGGTCATCTGCCACCAGGCCGTCCTGCGTTGCCTCTTGGCCTACTTCCTGGACAAGAGCGCAGGTGCTGCCGTCCTCCCGGGCTTCCTCTGGGTGGTGGCTGGATTAGGAGCCAGTCGGGCACCCCAGAAGGGAGGAGGGAGACTGGCCTTGGATTGGGGTTGCTGCAGACCCAGGCCTTCCCCACCCAGACCGCACGGGTCGTCTGCTCTGCTGCTGGGTGTCAGGGCAGGCCTCCTGGCCAGCCCTCGGGAGAGACGTTAGAGCCCAGATCCACGCACAGTCTGGTGGGCCTAAGGCTTCGTGAAACAGCCTCCCGGAAGTCCTCAGCTGCTCACATCTCGGGGGCTTTGGGCCGGGGGTCGGGGGCAGCTCTTTAGTCTACCTCTAAAGAACAAAGTGCCCAGAAAACTCATGAGACTTAAAATTTAGGCCTGTGTGTACCCAAGCTTCACTCGAATCCCCATGCACTTAAACTGGGGAATGATTTCTTTTTTAAAAACTCTAATGCATTGTGTGAGGCTGGGTTTGGGGTTGGTTTCGATCATGTTCTTTTGGCTGGGTGTTTCTTCTAGGGCGCCTGCCTTGAACAGGAGGGGCCTGTGTGTGTGGGGTGGGGGGAGACAGAGACACTTGGGCTCAGCTGGGACCCTGAGGGCGCCAATTCTGTGGCAGAAGCTGTCCCTGGGGTCCCGCGAGTGTCTGTCCTCAAGGCTCCTATCTCATCGTGGGGCCTTTCTCTTCTTTTCAGAGGAGATGCCTTATCTGAAATGTCCCCTTCACACCGTCCTCAAACTGACTCCCGTGGCTTACGGTGAGTGTGGTGCCGTGGCCCCGTGCCACGCCCTGCTCCCCTGGGACGGTGCCTCCTGGTGGGTCCGGGGCTGCAAGGGACTCGGCCCCTTGACCTGGAAGCCAACCCCTGTGCCCGCCCTCCCGCAGGCTGCCGTGTGGAGTCCATCTACCTGAACGTGGAGTCGGTGAGCACACACCGGGAGAGGTCAGAGGTGAGTGTACCCGCCAGCCCTCTCTCATCCTCCGTCCCGGAGTGGGGGACTCTGTGAGTGCCAGCCAGCGGCTGCGAGCCGGGGGAGGCCCCCACCTGGCGTGGCCTGCAACCGCGCACCTGTGTCCTTCCGCACCGGGTTCTGGCTGCAGTGGTTTGTTTGAAATCGTCCGGTCTTTGTGACTTCCTCCCTTGCCTGTCCTTTTCATCCACGTGTTCCTGCCATGTCTTTATACGTGGCTTCTTGGCATCTTCTTTTTCTTACCTCCCATGCTCCCCCTGCCCCACTTTCGATGTGACCCAGGAAGTGGGGATTCAGGCGGAAGGCACGGTCCGCTCTTGTGAACGTAATTGTGGCACAGGCAGTGTCTTTTCCGTTGGGGCGGCTGAGATGCCTTCCGTGTTCTAGAGCGACGGGTGCAGACGGGCGCTCAGTCACCTGTAGAACGAGCAAGAAGACGAAAGTCGTGGCAAGGAGGGGGGACTGGACTGGCGGTGCGGTTCGGGAAGCAGGGACTCGAGGATACGGCAGGTGGAAGGTTTCGTCAGGAGACCCTAGGCCTGGTGGCATCCGATTTCTCCTGGGGAGGCAGCCAGGTCGGAGCCCCCGGCGGGCAGAGCCGACCGCTGCCTGGGCGTGCTGGGGAAGGAATGCCGGATCTGCTTTCCGCCGACTGCCAAACCACGACCCTTTCTCTTCCACGGAGTGTGATGTTCCCGTCCGCGCAGGACGCCTGCCTCCCGGTTCCCAAGGAGCTTGGCTGGAAGATTTTGGCATGAAAATCGCAGCTTCCACCAGCCGTTGCCTGGCTGGCTGACCGAAGGGGACGGAGGATGGCTGGCCGGCCGTGGCCCCGTGACGGCCCCCCTTCTGAATGTGGGTGGTGGGGTTAGGAGCAGCCTCCCAGTCTGACTCGGCCAGCGGGGCTGGGCCTCAGCTGGGCTGATGGTCCCCGAGCCCCTCACTGTGCGGAACCGGGGCAGCGCCGTGAGGGAGACAGGCCTCTGCTCGGGCCCCCGGGCTGCCGGCTGCAAGGTCCCAGGGCCTTGGGACGGAAGTCCTCGTTCCCGTTGCGTTGTCACTTGATCGGAAGGCTGGCTTTGGCCCTGGCTTTGCCATCTCTGGCCACCTCCGATTTTCTGCTGCTTTGGTCTCCGGGCGGGGCTCGAAGCTTGCATTACTCGTCCTCAGCCGGGGTGTAATAATGGGGAGCAGGAGAGATCTCGGGTCTGCTGTGTGCACCCTGGCTCGCGGTCACCTGGGGTGGGCGGGGACCAGCACCAACCCCTCCCCAACGCCCCCTCCTGCGGTCCCGCCGTGGTTGACCCGCGCCTCACCCTCAGGCCTCTGCTCCCCTTTCACGGCTCTCCTGGGGGTTGGCAGCAGGGTCCTCTCGTCCGATCTCGTGATCTGCTGGTCTTGCTGTCCATCCCTCACCTGCTCTGGGAGTGTGGTGCTTGTCCGAGTGGGTGTCTTGGAATGT
This sequence comes from Potos flavus, assembly GCA_028534135.1. Classification (NCBI taxonomy): domain Eukaryota; kingdom Metazoa; phylum Chordata; class Mammalia; order Carnivora; family Procyonidae; genus Potos; species Potos flavus. The sequence goes on along the minus strand of CM052897.1, from coordinate 118,569,090 downwards.
TTCGGGAAAGGGGCTCCATACGTCCTTTGTTCTTGCCAGCTGGGCGTCACGGGACCAAATCGTGACCACGTGGTCCCAGGGCCAGTGACCACAGTCGGTCTCTCGAATCCATAAAATCCAGGAGCAGAGAAACATGTTTTGATCGGTTTAGGGGGTTTTTGTTTTCTGGGTTTTGGCTTGTTTAGCTCCCCACTCCTTGTAACTGTCGCCTTCTCTCTTTTGTCTTTGTCTCGCTTAGGACGCAAAGAAGGGACCTAACCCACTCATGAGACGCAATAGTGTCACCCCACTAGCCAGCCCTGAGCCCACCAAAAAGCCTCGCATCAACAGCTTTGAGGAGCATGTGGCTTCTACCTCCGCCGCCCTGCCCAACTGCCTGCCCCCGGAGGTGCCCACGCAGCTGCCCGGACAAGTGCGTTGACCCCTTTCCTTTCTCGTAGCCAGTGCGGGGCGGGAGGAGAGCCCCTGAGGGCAGCGGCGGCCTCAGATCCAGGCCTGCGGGTGCGGGTGGGGGAGGGGGAGAACACGGGGACACTCCCCCCCCCCCCCCCCGCCCCGAGGTTCGGGGCACCCTGGGGTCCTTCCTCGCCGACCACGGCTCCTTTCTAGGAGCTGTTCACGGGGCAGAACCGGGCAGAGCAGAAGAAACGGCCAAGTGTCTGTGCCCCACACACATTCCTGAGTACCTCTTTTCTCAAACAAAATGGAAGACGAAGGCTTAGTTCAGGGGTCTCCCTTCCGCTCTGGGTCGCGGGCCCTGCGAGGCCCGAGGACGTCTTTTCGGTCCCAGGCCGACGGCCGAGGCTCTTCCTTGTGTGCTCTCCTGTGCTCCCTGGCACGGTCCCCATGGGAGGAAAGCACGTTCTCCTCCAGAGCCGGGGTAGCGCCTGGGCGGCCGGACTCAAGGGGCAGCCCAGGAAGGGGCCACCTTCTCACATGACACAGGTGTCATGGGCTACCAAGTTGTAAAGTCGCCAAAAAGCAAAAACCCAGCTCGCTTTTACTCGTTCCATTTGCTGTGAAGACGAAAAGCTGACGGATGTTGGCTCTTCGGCATTCAGATTTATTTTCAGAAGAGTGGTCTTTTCCTCAGCGGCAGCCAGGACTTTCTTGCTGATTCGTGAGACCTAGAAATTCCCAGGCTCATATTTGGGGGCCACCTCGAGATGTCCCCCCACCTCCCCCCACCACGTCTGGGTCCTTCACGAAGTCTCAGGCCGAAGCTCATTTAAATCTCGTGGTGTCCGGACTGGGTGTTGTTGGGGGGAGAGTGCCGGGCAGCCTCACGCAGGCCGCTGGGCGTCTTTAGGCCTCAGTTTTCCCATCTGTGGAATGGGGAAATAGCACCTACTGCAAAAGGCGGGTCAGGCTGAGTGTCTCGCGTGTTGGTGTCCCTCTCTGGCCCCAGTTTGTTAAGATGTTACCTGGTCTCTTTATGAAATCCGAGAACTGAGGTGGTTTGTGGGTGACGTTTGGTTTCGGCGTAAATTGTGGGGTCAGGGTTGGAAGTTAGGAGGCCGCTGCCACAGATACTTGGGGGGGCCTGGCCTGGGCCCGGGTGGGGTGGCACATGGGGCTGTGCTGCGGGGTGACGGAGGACGCGTGGCTGGGGCTCCCCCGACTGACAGGACGGCCCCTCGAGGTTACCAAGTGGAATCCTCAGGAAGTCTGGTGGCCGGTGGGTGGGGCCCGGCGGGGAGGGCCCTCAGGGCTTTGTCCCAGCAGAGGGTGTCCTGGTTTCAGATGACTCGGAGCCTCTACACTGTCCCTCTACTGACTTCTCTCTCTCTCTCCACTTTTTCTCTCTGCAGCCTTTGCTAGGGAAGGCCTGTTTGTAAGTATTTTTCCCTGAATAATTTTGCTATTCGCACCTCTTCCTTCTTGCGTGCCGGTTCAGCCTCCTGCCTGCTAAAATGTGGAGGACGAGGACAGGGAAAAGATGGCCTTTGGGGAGGCGAAGGGGGATTCATGAATTTTTAGAAAAAGAGGCAAGAAGCAATGCGGCCCAGCTCCCTCCAGGGCGTCCTGCTGCCGCCATTTGCCGCCGCTGGCTTCCTGCACGTCCCTCGGACGTCCCCTGGCTAACTGCACAGTCCCAGTTACTGTTGGTACTTGCAGCGGTCTCTGGCTTGATGTAAATCTACGTTTTTCCGCTTTTGGCGCCAGGCTAGGTCTTATGCCTGATGCATCGTCTTGTAAGTCCTGTACCTGCCCTAGGAGAGGCCTTTCGTGTTGAAAGGAAAAGTAACCCAGGGCCTCATCTGCAATATAGGAGGACAGACTCGGGGAGGGGGTGGGGACTGTGGTGGGCCTGCAGCCCTGTGGGCTCTGCCTTCGGTCCCCTGGGGGCTCCAGAACCCTGGCACTCTGGGGAGGCCTGTTTGGGAACCATTGCTGTGGGTCTGGTTGTCCTGGACCAGAAGCTTAGCCTAAAGGGTCACGACCGGAATCGGGTGCAGCGCTCAAATCAGACCCATCGGTTTCCCCTGTCCGTCAGCCGGAGTTCTGCAGGAAGTTTCTAGTTAAGTGTCCGCTGGAGCAGAGCAGCTGCCAGAGAATTTAGTGTCTCCACTGCTGCGGGGTCCCCACCACGGAAGGAGCCGAGGCCTTCCGTCTTGGAGTTCCATTAACAGCCGCCAGGATCCCTCCCCTCCCCCAGCCCTTCAGGTCCCACTACCTGCCCGTCCTCCCTTTTGCTGATTGGGTGACCTTGACTGATGGACGCAGAAATGGAACTGGCTTGAGTTTAGCCTGTAAGCTTGAAAGTGTGGCTGGTTCTTGGAAAACGGTTGTTTAGCATCGTGCTTAGCTTAGATGGCCCCAATGGCAGCGAAATCTATTTTGCGATGCTTTACGGCTCACGGAGAGTGGGCTTGCTTGCCTATAGTCTGTGTCTTTGGGCCTTAGAATAACTCCAGGAGGTCTGTAGGGCAGTTCTGTCTTTTTTTACCAGTTGAACGAGGGTAAGGCACTTGCCTGAGGACGTCCAGCTAGTCCGTAGCAGAACCGGGACGTGAATGCGTCCGTCTCCCTCTCCCGAGGGCTGACTGCCTTCACTCCTGGCTTCTGGGAGCAGTCAGGTCCCGTTCACCTACCCTGGCCCGGGCACCTGACGTTTGGGGCCCGTGGGGCACTGCCCAGAGCTGCCTGGACGTCCTTTTTTTTTTTTTTTTTTTTTTCTGGACGTCCTTTTTAGCTCCAGAAGGCTCCCCCACACAGCTGCCCTCTGCAGCTACAGTGTTTCCTTACGGGTGGGCCTGTCTTTTAAATTCAGTCTTCAAGTCGGTCTGTCCCCTGCCGGGACCTCCCGGAAGCCGGCACCGTAACCGAGTGCTGCTAGAGCAGGCGCTCTCCTGGCGTGAAGCTAGCCTTGGGACCTGCAGCCTCTGCTTTTGCGTCCCGTGTGCATCTTGTTCCTTTTGAGCCGCGGCCCGGTGTTGCCAGGGAAGAAACCTTCCTGCCGGAGGGGCCCCTCGGGCGCATCCCGCCTTCGAAGGTGGACCTTGCCCATCTCTGCAGCTTGTAGTGCCTTCGGCTGGAATCCCTCCAGTTCAGCAAAAGTGTGTCCTCTGGACCCGTCCCACCATTCCACTCTGGGGTCCCAGCGTCCAGCCCCGCCTGGGAGCATGAGCCCGCGTCTGAGGTCGCAGGTACCCACTTTTCAGCGCTCAAGTCCAACCGAGCCCGGTTTGGGTCTCGGTTTTACTGCCGTCCATCTTTGGAATTCGGGCAATTCTAGCACTTCTGCTTCCTCGTCTGAAACGTGGACACGGGAACAGGACGAGGTGTTTCGATCACGAGAATAGAGATGTAGCGCTTAGCAGAGTAGCCGGCGAGGTCGGTGCCCAGGGGACACTGGCCCTTGTCACGGGAGAGAAGGTGTCCCGGGCATCCGGAGCCCGAGGCACTCGGGTTTGCGCTCCCTCTGCATTTGAATGCCCCCCCTCCTGTTCCTTCTGCACAGGCCAGGGGGATTTTTCTCGTGAACAGCGGGAGCACCAAGAGATTAGGGAGCAGGGAGACCCCGTGGGGGCTTCTGGGCCACAGCCACCGTGGTTTCCTGGTGAAACAGGCCACCAGCCTGGTCGGATGCCGCGCACCTGCCGCCCTCCCCTGCGGGCGGCCCTTCGGGCATCCTCGACTTTTTAAATTTGAAGTGCACACGACAAAGGAGATACTACTAAAGATGTTTTGTTTTGTTCTTCTTTCCCAACATGTTCTTCCCTTCCCCCCACTATGCTTGAAAGACGAACTGTCTGTCACATTTTCTCAAAGTTTTCTCCTTACTAATCTTGGCAAGGTAAATGATTCGGTGCATGTCCCTCTCTGTCCCCTCCACCACTCCCTGAGTCATGGCATCTCAGCCTGTCGGGGCATCTCGGTCCGTGTGAAGACTGGCCATTGTCAAGTCTGTGACTCATACACCCCGTGCCAGGGGACACTGTTGTTTCAGAGCAGCACCATTGTCTCGAGGTCCCTTCTCTCTCGCTCTCTCTCTCTTGCTCGTTTCCCTCCATATGGCCTGAGCCAGGGCACCATGCGTGAGTGATGTGACCCGTGCCTGCACGCCCCAGTGTCATTGTTGCATTTGTCCTCATTCGCGGGCGCTCAGAGCCGTGGGCGCGAGAGGTCCGGGGGCCGGGGGGAGCTCCCACCCCATCAGTGGCGGGCTGCAAGGCCATGAGGTCCTCCCGGGGAGACCCCCACCCGCAGACACCACCTCGTGTCCCTGTGATGGGAGGTGAGGCTGGCCTGGGCTGAGCGGGTCTCATCTCTCCAGGCGTCCCCACCGCGGGCCCTCGGTTCTGCACGGGAGCCCGGAGCGGAGGGGGCCGCCAGGATCCCTGCACCCCTGTGTGCCTGGCTTCTGCTCTCCCCTTCACCCCGCCCCTTGTAGATGGTCTCGGCAGAGACAGGATGGGAGAGAACACTTTGAAAAAACTGTGTTTCCTTTCTTTGCGGGGCGGATGAATTTAGGTAAAGAGTCCACTGCTGTATGCTGGCGGCTGCTGTCTGTCCCCACCTGATTGAAAAACCTTTTTTTAAGGGGGTTTTGATCCCGGTCAGCTTTGTAGGGGTGGGACTTCAGCAAGGATTGCTTTTGTTAGAACAGGAAGAGAGCTTTAGGGACACCGCCTGGCTTCCTTGCCTGGGCCCTCCCCATGCCGTCCCGCCGGCCAGCGGCACCCGTGTTTTGGCTGCCGAGCCCACACTCCTAGAACCTGGAGTCCAGGGGCCGGAGTGCGCGATCCACTTGGGGGAGGAGTCCTTCTGCCTCACTGGAGGGCCCCGGGCCCATGTCCTGCCCGGCTGCAGGCGGCTAGAGTCCCCTGGGGGCAGGCGGGGCAGTCTCAAGGCTCTAAAGGGCCATGAGCCGGAGGGCTCCTTAGGTGCTGGCGCTGGCTGTTGCCCAGAGTTCCCACAGGGCTGCCTGTTCTCCCCATGCCTCCTAGAGGCAGCTGCCAGGCCTCTGCCCCTAGGGCCCTCGCCCGGCCTTGCCTGGGCCCTTCTCCGGGGTGGCGCTGGGCTTAACTTCCACCGTGGCCCTGGAGCCTCCCTGGGCTTTCTTCCACCTGTTTGGCGATGACGCTCTCCCGGGATTGCGCCCTTTGTCAGAGGGATGGGGGTCATTTCAACTGCATGGCTTTAGTCTTAGGCTTTAGAAGCCTCATGGACAGGAAATAATGATTCCCCTTCCTCGCCCTCTCTTCTCCTGGAAACAGAACGTGAAAGGCACCCAGAGCGGCATTGACTCGAGGACACACTGAGGCTGACCCGGCGGTTCCATTCCAGTTCCGTTCCTGCAGCTTAGTTAGTGCTTTTCCCATCTCCCGGAGGCCAGCGATCCCAAGGACTTGTGGAATGGGGCGGGTGGTATCGAAGAGGGGCCAGCTGGCCAGAGAGAACCGTGCCCCCGAGCATGGCCGGGCGGCTCAGACCCCAGGAGGCCTCTCCCGTGGGCGTGCGTGCGTGCGTGGGATCTGTGCCGCGGCCGCCCCCATCCCGCACTCACCCTGGCCCCGCGGACCCTCTCCACAGCTCGGAAGGGACGATGAGCCCTGGAAGAAGAGCTGGGAGAAGGCCCGAGGAGGGGACGTCGGCCTCCATGCTGTTTTGTTTAGTTTCTGTGATCCTGACCTGGTACGTTCCCAGCGTGGGGAGAGGACGCTTGGCCCCAGAATCCTGAAATTAAAGGGGGGCCTAGATCCCAGTTGCTGAAGAGGAAACGGATGGTGAAAACTTTTACAAGGCTCTTCTGATCGTGGCCCAGGACGCTCGCTGCCTCGTGAAGAAAGGATTCAGGCCTGCGCCCGGGGCCGGAGATGGAGGGAGAGGGCTCTGAGCTAGCCGCACCTGTGCGATGGGCAGTCCCCTGGCCGCGGGGCCACACAGCTTCCCTCCTGGGTCTGCGTTCTGCCTCTGGAGGTGCCCAAGGACAGTCTGGCTGTGTCCGCAAAAGGAACTAATGTGCCCGGAGAGCCCCGGGGCCTCCCCTTCCCAGGCCGCTCTGCCATCTCTGCTCTCCTGCCTGGAGCGGAGGCACAGGCGGGAAGGCTCTCCGGGAGCTGCTTGCTTTTGCACTTTGTTAGCTGGCAGAAGGCGGACGGGAAAGTCGCACGTTCTTTTCCGGAACTTCCGTGTTTGGGGTTCATGCCCTCGGGGGCCAGAGCTCGGGAAGCCTGTGGGGAACGGGGCATGCCTGTGAGATGGGGAGCTCAGAGGGACCCCAGTTGACCAGCCGGGCAGCAAGTTTGGATCCTTGCCTGACGGACGCGGGAGGCGGAGCAGAGATGAGCAGGGCTCTGGCCTCCTTCCTTCAGGATGTTCCTCGTTGCCCTCTGCGTCTCGGGCGGGGACGGTGGCCCAGCCGAGACCCCCATCCCTGCGGCTGCCTCCTTCAAGACGCTGTCCCTGGTCTCCTGGCGGGCCTGAGCTCCGTCCTGCCTGCACACCCGGCTCGGGGCTGGGTTGCTTGGAATCCTGAAGAGAAGCACGTGCTCGCTTGCCTTGGTGGCTCCCGTGGCCTTTTTAGGGGTGATTCCGAGCAGGGCTTGTGGGGCCTGTGGTTTTAAATACGTATAGCTTCTGCCTTCTGCTTCCTCCTTGCTGCCTCCGTGGACTGGGGATGAGGAGGCGTCCTGAGACCCCAGAAGAAACGATTCGGAGACTCTGGTAGAATTTGTCCGAATGACCCTTTGAAGAATCTCCAGAAGCTGGTGCCAAAGGTCAGTTCCCTTGCTCGCCGTCTGCTTTCGGAGCCTGACAGTCTCGCTCCTTTGAGAGAGGAACCGGGAATGGGGTCGGGTGGGGGTGGGGGGCTCGGACATGCAGAGTGTGTTTCTCTGCTTGGGGTTCGGGGGGACTCTGGGACGTGCTTCTGATACCGCACAATCAAGGTCATGGGTTTCACACCGAAACATTCAGATCCTCCCCCGTTCTCCCCCAGTCGGGCGCTCTGCCCAAGACGATGTCCGTACGTCTGTGTCCTTGTGTGACCGGAGATGGGTTATTGTCCCTTTCTCGCCACCTTGAGTCTCATCAGCCGGCAAGTGTGCGCGCCCGAGCATGTGCTGGTAGGTTGGTCGTTTTCTCAGACAGAGGGGCCTTGGCTCTGCTCTCGAGAACGGCTTTCTGAAGTCCCTCTTCCTGGCCTCCCTGCCAGGCTGGCCACCAGAGCTGTTTTGACCCTTGCCACCGATCCCCCCGGGGCTGTGTGCAGGTGCCCTCCCCAGGCCTCCAGCTGCCAAGGTCTGTACCTACGGAAGTGAGCATCCTGAACATTTGCTTGTGCGCGCCCAGATGGGGCAAGAGGACATAAACACGGACGAGGAGAGAGAGCCCAGAGAGCCGAGGGCTTCCCGACGGAAAGCCGTGCTCTGACTATCGCCTTTCACCCCCTGCCCCCTGAAAAAATATCTGGGACCAATTTTGTTGACTTGGCATTGTTGTTTTGGGGTGGGCTCACCCCCATCCTTATTCTGTCCTGAGACCACGGGCAAAGCTCATCATCCGCGGGGAGAAGAGAAACAACCACACCAATGATGTTTTCGTTTGTAATACTTGAAATTTATTTTTTTATTATTTTGATAGCAGATGTGCTATTTATTTATTTAATATGTATAAGGGAGCCTGAACGTAGAAAGCTGTATAGATCGGGTTTCATTGTTCGTTGGTTGGTTTGGGGGCCTTTTACGTGTGACTCACGACTCCTCTGTGTTCTGTGTACTGTCTGAATTAATGACCTGGGATGAGGCTGTGCCAGCTTTCACACAGGGGATGCTTTTCAGAAATTTGTATATTTCGCAGTTGCCAGAACAATAAAATACCTGGTTGAAAGACGCCGACGAAGTGCACCTCTGATCCTTCTCTTGGGGGAGGTGGTGGAGGAGGGCAGCGAAAAGTCTTTAGTCAACCCTTGTGGTCCATGCGCCAAGTGTCTACTGCTGGGCTCTTGTCGTCGTCCTTTAAGCCGGACGTGCGGGCACCCACTGCCGACGTCGATCCACGCTGACATGGCTGTCCCTCCACCACACACAGAATGCCCCGTGTTCGTATCCCCTGGCCCCTCAGCGCCTTCCACAGCCGCATGCTCACTCACGCCAGCATGGCTGCACCGGATGGTCCCGGGCAGAATGACATTGGAGGGCATCAGGGTTCGTTTCTGGGTTCCTTTCATGTCCCTGCCCTTCCTCCACCCTCTTGTCCCCCCCTTTCCAGTTTCTACTGGGGAAAAAAAAACTATCGAGCTTCTGGGACCGCTGTGCCGTGCCTGAGGCAAGCTGTTTGACGTCAGCGCCTTCATCTCCACAGATGAGGACCCTCCTCGTGAGGCAGGGTTTGGGGCTGAGTGAGGACACGCGTGTGGCTGGAAGGCAGCCCCGAGCATTTCCTTCAGGCAGAGTCTGGATGACCTACAGTGCTGACAGTGGGTCTGATGTTTCTTCTGTGACCCCCACTGTCACACTCCAGAAATAGGCCTTGCTCCCAAATTAGCCTTTCTGCCTCCCTCACGCTTTCTCAGCCCTAGCTGTGAAGAGACTGGGAGTCAGCAGTTTGGCACCTCCGTTTTGAAGTGATTTCCGAGGTTATCAGTACCCAGCATGGCGGGGCAGCGCGTTGTGGTAAAGGGCCTTGCCTGGCACCCGGAGCGCAAACACCCACTTCGGGCCGGGCCTGACCCACCCCTCAGGCCAGACTCCCAAGTTGGGAGCCCACGGTGGAGTGCTCATTACGTGTTATGTGTTGGGTGTGGGGCCTAGGGGAGCGGCCTACACAGACGTGGGTCTTTGCCCCTAGACCAGGGCCGATCTCTCAGGTCCTCTACCAAGGAGATCAGAAGGCGGTCCCGGAAGAGGTTGTATGCATACTTCAAAGCCCTGGATTTACTGGGTGGTGGGAATCTCTAAGTATCATGATCTTTTGGGCAAGCTCTGAGATATATCCGTGTGTGACCTTGGGCCAGAGCTATAATCACTGAATAAATATTGACGAAACGGTGACTGGGTAGGCGAGTGGAGGGAGAAAGGAGCAGAAAGCTGCAGGAAGGTGGATGCCGGAGGAAACTGATTCATTACCGAGGTCCTAACTCTGAGCCAGACACGCCGTGGCTCTTTGTACCTTGTAAACCACACTAGGAATTCCCCGGTAGCAGATAAAGCCATTATGCCAAGTACTAACCGCTGCAGTGGTAAAGATTTAGTTAACCGTCTTCAGTGATCCTTCGGGGGGCCCCAAGAGGTAAGCGTGATGCCCATTTTATGGACGCAGAATTTGAGACTCAATGAGGGTAACTTCGCTCTTACCTTCGCAGGTAAATTTTAATGATTCAAATCCAGGTGGCTGGGACTCTAAAGTTTGTGGCTTTCGCCATTACTGAATGTGGTCTTTCCACCATAATGTGACTTAGCAGTGGAATAGGTGAGGGGTCTGCTCAGCGTTACGCGGCTTGCCTGGCAGGCTGGGAAGAGGGGGCTGTCCTTTCGGTCATGCTCCCTGTGGGGCCCAGCTGGTGGTCAGATGGTCTCTTTAGAGAAGTCGTCGGCAGCCCAGCAGGAGTAGATGGGAGCCCTGGCCTTGATTCCGGAAGTCCCCAGGTAATATCCAAAATCTCTCTGGGCAGGAGTTCCAAGAATTTTACCGGCACTTCCAAGAAGCAGCAGGTGGCATTGTGCCATAGAGGGTGGGAGGCCAGGGAGGGGTGCGGAGTGGGCAAGTGAGGGCTTAGGAGAGGTTTAGCTCCCAGTAAACAGAGCTGGTGGCCTCTCTCGGTGGGGCTGGGTGGTCCAGACCTGCCGGTGGGAGCAGCCAGCCAGTCTGACATCCGTCGCGCTTTGCCTGTGGCTCATTTAACGTTTTTCTCACCACCATTGTTGGGACTATTTCAGTTTGGGATTATTTAATAAGCAGAACTGGGAAGAATAGCCCTCTGTTTGAGAAGAGGCAGCTAATCAGATCATAACATTGCACCATCCATTTGACCAAAGTATTAAAAAATATCAAACTGTTAAAAAGGAGAAGAAAATATTGGGCGGACAAAAATCAAGCTTAAATGCAGTAAAAGAAACCACAAAGGAAATACTGAGATGCCACAATGTAAATACTTGAACTTCAAAGTCATTAACAACCATTGTGAGTAAAAAGAAAGCAACATGCTGAGAAATTTTGCCACAAATATGACCCGCCTCCTCCCGCAGTTATCCCAAAATACAAATTGGAAACACATCCAGAGTGATAAGAGAAACAGAGACTCTTCTAGATTCCCAAAGGTTTTTATTTCCTCTCTAGCACAAACCTCTGCCGTCTTTTAGGCTGAAGACAGGGCAACTGATGTGTGGTGGAGGTGAGTTCTGAAGGTTGTTTTATAAACTTCCTCTTGAGCTCGCGTTTTTCCACACAGCGTGAGTGGGTTTAGATCAAGATTTTCTTGGCACGTGAGCAGGCCTTTACAGTCAATGCACTGATGGCTCAGGTAATGTCTATATAGGCACTGGTTTCAGCCTATAGGTTCTGACATACTCCTAAGATCATACTAAAAGAGAACCCCCATAAAGACAACAGAAGCGTGTCAATGTGTGGTACTTCTGCTATTTAGAACTAAAGAGGATTGCTTGCACACTCCCGGAGAGAAGTCTCTGGAGATAATTAAATTACTCGCGTGCCAATGGCAGAAGCCTTATGTCTTTCGTGTGCAGGGATCATTAGCCCCTTCAGATTCAATGCACAGGGGCAAGTGCAGATTGGGGTGGGCTGGGTGGGGGGACTATAAGAAACCTAATGGTGGTGGGAGGAGGGTGGGCTCAGTGGAGAGGCATTCCCCATATACAACATGCATTACCAATGAATCCTCCATGCTGGGGGCAGGTGGGGGTACAGGTAAGCTGTCCTTTTTCAGTTCTTTGAGGCCTAAACTAAGCTGCAGGCATCGGAGTGACTCTACCTCCCACATGTTGGATAAACTGAACAAAAGATGTCTCACCTGCATAATCTGGCCGACTACATTTGGTGAGTAAAGGGGCAGAGGGGGCACTTAGGGCCTGGGTGCAACTCAGTTCATTTCCAAGTCCTAGCTGTGTGGGGCAAGGGGAGGCAGGAAGCCTGGTGTGATGAATTGACCGGGCAACCCCAGGCTTTGGAGACAGATGGTCTTGAGTCTGTCTCTGTCCCACCATATACCAGATATGTGGCCTTGGACAAGTTATTTAATTTATTTTCCATTCATAAAGTGGAGAAGTTCATACCACAATTTTTATTATAAGATTCACCATCAATTTGTTAAACTTTATTTTTTTTTCTTAAAGATTTTATTTATTTGACAGAGAGAGAATGAGAGAGCAAGAGAGGGAGGAGGGTCAGAGGGAGAAGGAGACTTCCCGCTGAGCAGGGAGCCCGATGCGGGACTTGATCCCAGGACCCCGGGATCATGACCTGAGCCAAAGGCAGTTGCTTAACCAACTGAGCCACCCAGGCGCCCTGATAAACTTTAAATGCAAAATAGAACAAACCATATGCACATCTAATGCAAGACAAAATTCAATTTTTGGATGTGTTAATTGTAGACAAAATTTCTCCTTAGAAGTGAAGAAATGCCATAATTACTTCTCAGGCTTTTTGTGAGGACCGAATCATATAAATGAAGAGAGACCTTGACAGTTCCTGGCACAGAGTAAGCTCTAAGTGGTAGCTCTTAATCTAATACTTCAAATGCAAAGTAGATATGGTTATTCCCACTTTACAGATGTGGAACTGAGGCCAGGAGGACTTAAGGATCCTGCTTGGTTTTGCCCAGGCACAACTGGGGGTAAGCCTGGATCTGTCAGACTGCAAAATCAGGCAGCCGAAGAACCACACAGCTGAGCCAGGCCCTGCCAGATGAATCACCAACCGCAAGACTGGGACTGAGTCTCATGTTAATTAGCAAGCAGGCTTTTGTGTTCTGGGGCTGTGGAAAGGTCTGTCTGCATTCAAATGAAGGGCAGATTTTTTTTTTCAAGGGCTGTGATTCAGGATGCTTGTAGAGCCTTGAAGACCAGACGGTCAGTGTCCGAGGTTCTGTGTTTTCCCCGTCCCACCTCTTCCAAACAGGGCCTGTAGACCAGCCTCTTTGGGGATATCCTATTCCTGGGTGTCCATGAAGACTTTCCCAGGGGTACATAATCCGAGATAGTTTTAGGGGAAGAGGTTTCCAGATCCTCAACTTCTGTACTCAGTCTTTCTAAAATAGCCTGAGAAGTTTGCTTACCTTCACAATTGCAGTTGTGTTTTTCTGCTTTGCAAACAGAAAGCCTTTACTCCACCCCCAAAGCAGTTACTAAGGTGCATTGCCCTGGGGTGGAAACACCTCCAGGGCGCCCAGCAGAGGGAAGCCTCCTTTAATGATTAACCCCTGGCACTGTGAACCCCCAGGGATTTCTTTCCTACCCTGGCTCTCTATTGAAGGAGGAGTTCCGCTGCAATTGGAATGTTCTGAATTGAGAACAAGCGAAGTTACTACAAGTTAGTAACTATAAGTTAGTGCAGTCAATCCCCAACTTTCTGTCTCAAGACTCCTTTACACTCTTAAAAATTATTAAAGACTCTAAACAAGGGCTAAAGAGCCCTTGTTTATATGGGTTACTTCTACCCATATGTAGTGTATTTGAAAGAAAAACCATGAAATTTTTAAAAAGTACATGTATTGAATAATTTATTTTAAAATAAACTCGTTACAGGCGTTACAGGTGGTAAACAACATATTGTATGCAAAACAACTGGTTTTCAAAATAGAAACTGTAGTGAGAAAAATGGCATTTCTATTTTTCGTAAATCTCTTTCCTGGTAAATTCTCATATCTGATTTGGTATTCCATCTGTTGTGATAGATTTATTGCTTGTGTTGAAGTATATAATGAAGATCTAGCCTCACACAGATATGTAGATGAATATGGGCAGAGTATATTAATACCCTTTTCAGATAATCATGAGTATTCTTCTTTGATCCTATACCCAAAGTGGACGCATTATAGTTTTTTAAAGTTTTGTTGGGGCGCTAGATCTGAAATGGATCAGTGAACTTTTCATACTTTGTTACATTAAGATTCATTCGGTTGATATTGCTCTTTGAATTAATTTTTCATCCACACATGATTATGTAACATCCAACATAGGTCGTTAGGAAAATATTAGTTCACTGAGTTATGGAGATCTTCTAAATGTTGACACACTTCAAAATGTAATATTAAAAAATCACATTGAGGGCGCCTGGGTGGCTCAGTGGGTTAAAGCCTCTGCCTTCGGCTCAGGTCATGATCTCAGGGTCCTGGAATCGAGCCCCGCATCGGGCTCTCTGCTCAGCGGAGAGCCTGCTTCCCCCTCTCGCTCTGCCTGCCTCTCTGCCTACTTGTGATCTCTCTCCTCTCTGTCAAATAAATAAAATATTAAAAAAAAAAAAAATCACATTGATTAACATCCCTCTGATCCTGTTAGAAAATCCTTAGAGCATTGAAAAACTATCAGTCTTGTAATGATAGATGTGTTTTCTACAGTTCTAATTTTTATTTGAAAACTTGAAATTTCTAACAAATACCGTCAGTCGTTTTCCATAGTGAGAGCTCACTGCATTTTCAGAGATTCTGGGTATGGTTTTTATAATTTAAACCCTTCCTTTTTTTTTTTTTTTGTAAAGTGGAAATCTGATAATTCCTATGCATAAATCCTTTCAATGGCTACTCATTCATTTCTACAAAAAAAAGGACAGGATGTTAGCATGATAACAAAGTCCCCAGTCCAAGGGCCCTTCCCTCTCATGACCTCAGGCATGTGATCCCAACTGCCACCATCATGAGCCATGCACTCCATTCTTGAACCTCTCCCCTTCCTCCTCTCTCTGCTTGGATCACAAATCTTTCCCTCCAATTTCACCAAGTCCCTCTAATCCTTTAAGATTCAATTTTAGATGTCAATCTTTGGGTCCGTCTTCCCTTACTTTTGTGATGGTTAATGTTGTGTATCAACCTGACTGGCCACAGGATGCCCAGATAGGAAGTCAAACATTATTCTGGGTGTATCTGCCAGGGTGTTTTTGGATGAGATTGACATCTCAATGGCTAGATTGTGTCAAGCAGATTGCCTTCCCTCATGTGGTGGGCCTCACCCAATCTGTTGAAGGCCCGAATAGTACAAAGGGCTGACCTCCATCAACTCTTTTGGGTCTCCAGCTTGCTGACTCATCCTGCAGGTCTTGGGACTTGTTAGCCTCCTCTCTCTCTCCCTTCAAATATAAATAAATATATATACATAAATTGTATAGACTTATAAACAGACCATTATATAGCCATATGACAACACGAAGCTGAGTGGGGGTGCTGAGACTATAGAATGTGGAGGGGTCAGGGTTATTCTCCAGAGGACCAGAACAAGTGGACTGTATATATACGTGATAAGTACTCAATAACCAACGGCAGAATGAATAAGATGATGGCGAATGAGTGAAGGAAGAACTTCCATTTGGGAGTTCTTATCCTTCTGTTTCAGGTTATTTCATACCTTTCTGTCTTTGTCAACCAAACTTTGTCAACCAAATTGTTTTTCACTTGATCGATCACACGTCATATTCTCGTCCGCCATTCTGATCATAGAGCATTTGTTAGAGAGCAGCCACCAATGGACAGGATGGAACCCAAGCAACTCTGCATTTCCTTCTGAGCCCAGGAGTCAGGTGGCATGGGCAGTGTCCCTAATTGTTTAGTGTAGTGGCCTTTAAACAGGCCTTTAGTGTAGTGGCCTGGGGCTTTAGGGAAGACCTTCTAAGAGGTAAGGGGAATAGCAATAGTTTCTAGCCAGCTTGGATGTTAAATCCTTGTGTATTCCTTTTGCAGATCTGATCTGAGAATACACCTCTTGTCCATCTCAAATCTCACCTAGCTGCATTGCTCCAGCATGTAAAAAAATTCTAGGACACAAAACAGCAGGTAAGACTCCCCCAATTATTTAATCAAGGTAGCATAAATCCAGGATGTCCAGGTTTTCTGTGCCTTACATATATTTCTTTACAGGGAGAATCATTTTGTTAAATTATTCTGAATATGATAGGATGTAGTGGTTGAGATAATGATCCT
This sequence comes from Potos flavus, assembly GCA_028534135.1. NCBI lineage: Eukaryota > Metazoa > Chordata > Mammalia > Carnivora > Procyonidae > Potos > Potos flavus. The sequence goes on along the minus strand of CM052897.1, from coordinate 118,553,498 downwards.
TTTGTTTCCATGTCTTGCCCTCTTCCATTTCTCTGCTGACAGAGAGTTCCTTGAGAGCAAAGCAGAGAATATTGGTAAGAAATACTGCTTGCTAAAAATTAAAAACATAAAAACATAAGTGTTATTCTCAATATTCTCTAGCTGGAAGGAAAAATACCTTTAAATAGTTGGAGCAGCAATATAGATTAGCCCTACATGGTCTTTAAAATGTGATGGAACTGTTTTCTAGAACTAAAAGTATTTTTCAGGAAACATTGAAAAAAATCCCCTCAGATAGAACTTCTATATAATTTCTTGCATTGCTGAAGCCCCAGGACCATGATGTCTGCATACCTACAACTTACTCAAAAATGGTCGAGTGAAAATTCACACACACACACACACACACACACACACACGAACAGTAAAGGAAATGGGATACAGTGCTGATGATAAGTAGGTCTGATGAGAGGTATAGAAGAGTACTCCTGCAACTTTGCAATATTCTTAGAATAGTCTTGCAAACAAGTGTTTTTTGAGTTGAAGTCAGAGGCATTTACTCTCTGAAATGTTCAGTGAAACAATGTACAACGTCAATACCAAAAACGTGAAATCGTACATTGTCTCTACCGCTTTTGATCTTCTGAACAGTTTTATCGAGCAAAATAGGGTAAATGGTTACATGTTCCTTTTATCTCTAGGAATGTAAAGGTCTACTTATTCAAACAGTTTCTTTTACAGAACTAAACTATGAAGGTGTCTACAGAGTTGGCTTTTTTTTTTTTTTCGCTTTAAATCAGAACTGGAAAAGACAAAACTCGGTTCAGTGTTTCTGACAAAATAGAAAAGGTGAAAACCTAAACATGTAGATAAAATGTGTAAAATAATTTCTTCTTAAAGGATTTCATGAATTCTTGGAGTCTGCAATTGAACGTGAGACTAAAACATATTGTATCAAATCATATCATGAAATACTTAGTCTGATTACTGTCAGTCCTCATATTTTATCTTCTAACTATGTAGTAATGTGTATTTCCTATTAACAAAAATTAAAATTCTGTGCCCACTGCCCAACATATTAGATTTTAGATATGCCAACCTTTCTTTTTTGTGAAGTATATGTAGAGAAAATCTGAACTTGATGGCCAGTGAAAGCAATGAAGCTACTTATTTTTATTTTATTTCTGTTTTATCTTTTAAAAACAAAACTTAAGAAATGGGAGAAAATATTTGCAAATGACAGATCAGATAAAGGGCAAGTATCCAAAGTCGATAAAGAACTAATCAAACTCAACACCCAAAAAAAACAAATAATCTAGTCAAGAAATGGGCAGAAAACACGAACAAACATTTCTCTAAAGAAGATGGTCAACAGACACATGAAAAAGTTCTCCCCATCACTCGGCATCAGGGAAATACAAATACAAATACAAATCAAATACAAATCAAAACCACAATGAGATACCACCTCACACCTAAGATTAACAAGCCAGGAAACGACAGATGTTGGCGAGGATGTGGAGAAAGGGGAACCTTCCTACACTGTTGGTGAGAATGCAAGCTGGCGCAGTCTCTCTGGAAAACAGTATGGAGGGTCCTCAAAACGTTGAAAATAGAGCTACCCTACGACCAGCAATTGCACTACTGGGTATTTATCCTAAAGATACAAATGTAGTGATCCGAATGGGCATGTGCACCCCAATGTTTATAGCAGCAGTGTCCACAATTTCCACACAAACTGTGGAAAGAGCCCAGATGTCCTTCAACAGATGAATGGATAAAGATGTGTGTGTGTGTGTATATATATATATATATATATATATATATATATATATATGTATATATATATCTTTATACACAGTGGAATATTATTCAGCCATCAGAAAGGATGAATACTTACAATTTACATTGATGTGGATGGAACTGGAGGGTGTTATGCTAAGTGAAATAAGTCAATCAGAGAAAAACAATTATCTGGTTTCATTCCTGGGTGGAATATAAGAAATAGGACAGAAGATCATAGGGGAAAGGAGGGAAAACTAAATGGGAAGTCATCAGAGAGGGAGAAAAACCATGAGAGACTTTTAACTATAGGAAACAAACCGAAGATTCCCGGAGGGGATGGGGTAACCGGGTGATGGGCATTATGGAGGGCACATGATGTGATGAGCATTGGGTGTTATATGCAACTAATTAATTATTGAACACTACATCTGAAACTAATGATGTACTATATGTCGGCTAATTGAATTTAAATTTAAAAAAAGATTCATCCATTCTGTTGAATAAATCATTGAGCAATTTAATGGGAGCCATAATGGATGGATCTTTCCTCCCTTTTTTGGTATTATATGCATCTACCTCCGTCGCTATCCAACACTGCAATAAATATATGACTCTAAGGAGGGACTCCCCCCCCCCCCCAAAAATTAAGATAAAAATAAAACTTAAACAAAAATTACTATTCTTACTTTACAGAGTCATTGTTTGTTTGGACTTGCCTAGGATGCCTGAGTTCTGGGGGAAACTGTTTACTCACTAGCTATTCGAATAAAATCCATGTAATTAAGGAAATATTCATCAAGTACTTACCATGTGCTGGCTGCTAGGATGCTGGCCATTTGCAAGCTAAGACCCCTAGATTTCTTATATATAAAATGAAGAGCTTAGACCAGTTTTTAAAAAAAAAACTTTTTTTTTTTTAAGATTTATTTATTTATTTGAGAGTGAGAGAGAGAATCTTAAGCAGAGTCCCTGCTCAGAGAGTAGAGCCCAACACGGGGCTCGATCTCACGACCCTGAGATCATGACCTAAGCTGAAATCAAGAGTCAGATGCTCAAACGGCTGAGCCACCCAGATGCCCCTAAAAACCTTTTATTTTTAAATATTTTTAGATTTACAGAAGAGTTGCAAAGATAGTACAGAGAGTTCCCGTACACCCCTTTATTCATCTTCCCTAATGTTAACAACTTCCAAAGATAGGGTACCATCATCAAAACTAAGAATCAACCTTAGTACAGTACTATTAACAAAACTACAGACTTTGTTTGAATTGTCTCCGGTTTTTCCTAGGTTTTAAGTTTCTTACCAGCTTTGCAGTTCTTCGATTTCCATGAATGACATGCCTTCCACTACCGGGAATATGTTCCCGCCTGAGTGGGCGGTGGTTCCCTCAGTTTCCACCTGACCTACAAGTCAGCATCATCCCAGCTCACATCTTCCTCATATGCCTTAACTACTGGGGGAAGATTTCACTTGGTTCTTTGGGTGAAGCCGGCAGGTTGAAAATATTCTCACCGTAAGGCGCTGAGAAGCTTTTTGTGCAGCCTGGAGGGGTTTGGTGCTAGTTGTTCCGGGGAGATTTTCTCATATGACTCGAGAGGGGGTGACCCGCTGCACGTCTGTGGAATGCCTATCACATGCGAGGCTAAGGCTTGTACGTATCAGAGCTAGAGAACCTCTTCCGACTTGGCCGCTCCCTTCTGAGCTGGCAATCTCGTGGGTTCACCAGGGATGCTCAGGTCTGTAAAGGTCCAAGACAGGCAAGGCAGTTGTGCAGAGAAGAAAGCAAGAGCTTCTGAGAAAGAAGGAAAAGAAGGAAAGAAGGAAAGAAAAGAAAGAAAGAAAGAAAGAAAAAGAGAGAAAGATTCCTTTAAAAAACCACATTGTAATGTTTGGAAATGGAGCAGCCGCTGGTCCCAGGACAACGAATTCAGCATCGTTTGTCTAGCTCCAAGATTTGAGGGAAGATTGGTCCAAGACTTCTTTACTTTGTTATTAAACCCCAGAAGGCATCAGTGGATGCAGCCTCTGAGGAATGACAAGTAGAGAGCAAGAAGAAGGGAGAAGTAAAGCCCCTGTGACAACTTCCGAGAAACCCTCCCTTCCCTCTGAAAGGGACCCAGGCCACCGTCTCTCTGAGCAAGCCGGACTTTGGGACCTGTCATCCCGATGTCCTTTGCACATTGGAGCCGTAGAAGCTGGGACATTTTCCTACCGGGGCCTCTTCTCTCTTTCTAATTCACTTTGCATCTGCTCACACGGAGCAGAGCGGGGAAGAAGGTGTGACATACATTGTCATTTGTCATTTTATAACTTCAGGGCTTGGGAGTTAACGCGCTGGCTCACTCTTTCCTCTGCTCATCAGGGGCACAGCGGGACCTCAGCTCAGCTGCTTGGGCCTCTCTGGGCCTCAGAGGCCACACAAAGAGCGTGACACCAGATCCCTTACCGGGACTAACAAAGCACCAGACACGGGGACGAAGCGAAGCACATTTAATGACCGCCAGACTCAGTTCTCCAAGGTAGCTGGACCACCAGAGGCCCCAGGAGGACGGGTTCGGTCAAAGGGGGAGGGAGTTTCTAGAGACACTGTGGTCTCCTTGGAACAACCTGCTTGCTCACTCAGTTTCAGAAAGACATGAACTATATTCCAATTCAGACCGTGCCCGAGAGCGTGGGCACGGCCCCCGGGAAAAGCTGTCCTCGATTGGCACTCCGGGTCAGTTGGACCCAAAATACAACTTGGCCCCAGTCAAGAATCTGGGTTTTCTTACACAAGAACGGCAAGCAGATTATAGGGGGACAAGTAATTCTTGGTCTTTTAAATCCGCAGCTCTCAAGGGATTAGGAACGAGAGCTGCAAAGGGCAGTTAAGGACAAAGGCAGGCTACAGTCCCGTGTGGAGCCCCGTCTCCCCGGGATGGCGCTAAGCGGAAGTGCCAAGGGCAGGGTTACGTCGGGTTCATTCGTCCATTCATTCATTCATTCTTTCACTCGGCCAGAATTCATGGAGTTCCTATTATGGTCCAAAACACTGTGCTACGTGCCAGGAGGAACTTTTATAGGAGAGGCAGCAGAAAAACATTAGTTCCTATCAGAAAGGAGGGTAGACACATTGTAATATGAGCTTTTTCATCATAGAAGCTTAGATTCCCTGAGGGCTGGGAGCTCTCAGGTGCTCTCGTTCAACTCCGCCACTCAGCAGATGTAGAAACGGAGGTCCACAGGGGGGACGTCGTTTCCGGCATGGGAGCCGCTGGGACCAAACCAACTTGACTCCCGATCTAGCTCTTTTTTTCAGTGAGAGTTACCTCCCCAGAAAGAGAGAGAAAACAGTGCCATGGGATGGGTCAGAGCTCTGTGGGGCTTTCAGAGAAGAGCTGTCAGCTGCCAGATAACAGCGACAACTGCTACGGCTGAGAAGACCGTTTCCTTCCCCTCCTGAGGGCTGACTCCTCTGGTTCTTCTCGAAGACTCTCCTCAGGATCCTGCAGCCTGCTGCTTCCTGCCGTCGTCGGCCCTGGGCATTCTCCTTGGGTGCTGCGTGGGGCTGGCTGTCTAGCCCGCCAGACCCAGGCTCCCGAGTCTCCTGCTGAAAGGGTGGATTTGCCATGGGACTCGCACCACGAAACTTGGCCAGTATTTCCCAAAGAAAGGACTGAAGGAGTTTACGCTCATTAAAACCACAAAACAAAACCCTTTAATCTCGGAGCACACAATCGCTTAAAAGAATGGCAATGAGCAGTTCTCAGGGACTCTAGAAGGCTAGAGAAAAATACGTCCGTTTTGCAAAGTTGGGTGCCAAAAGACCTCTTGAGATGGCAGCCCAGTGGCTGGTGAGGTTACCTCTCGCTATGAATCTGAAATTCAAGAAGTCCCAAACAAGGAAGAGAGAGGTCCGAGGCCATTATGTAGATAACCCAGACGCGATCTGCTTGTATTCATTCATTGGAAGTAGAAACAAGATGTCTAAGTAGCCATCCGGGCTGGCGGCAGGTCTTACCTCCTGGTAGAATGTCACGGAGGGACCAGTGTTTCTGAGGGGCAGAAACGTCCCGTTTGGTCTTGGGGGGAGAAACCATGGTCAGCTCCATAAAAAAGAGGCAACATTTCTTTGACTTTGGGGGCCAAACCTTGCTCTAAAATGGAAGGGCTTTGCATCTCAGCCTGATTTCATTGCTGAACAAAGCTCTCTTCTTTGTGGGGAAGAAGGAAGAGGACTCCAACAATTAGCTCTCTCAAAATGTAGGTCTATAAAAACAACTGGGAGGAAATAGGCGATGACATCCATCCGCCCACTGCTTTGGGCTAGTCCAGGGGAAGGCGAAACAAAGGAAAACATCAAGTTGGTTCAAGAGTTCAGCTCTCCACTAAGAGAAAAAGCCATCTCTCTTTTCCTGGCCAGTCCAGCACTCTGTCCCTGTTCCACTGCTGTGATGTTTCCTCTTCCAAACCTTCCCTGATTGACCCTTTCTAGTTTGGACAGGGGTATCTCCTATCACTTCAGCGGTCAGTCTCGGTGCTCAGATGGTTCTGGGAATCGCTAGAAGCAAGAACTTGATTTTCTTACCAGAAAATATAGGAAAAATGGTCCCAAAGAACAAACAGAAGTACTCTTTGAATGCCTGCTATGAGCTAGATGTTTAATCTTAGAACATTGCTCTCAATCTTCTCCACAGCTTTATGAACTAGTTCTGTGTTCTTTTCTCCATTTTATGTTGTTAAAAACAAGACAGTAGACCCCAGATGGAGTCACTTGTGCTAAGCCCCATGTCACCAAGCCAAGACTTAACTTGATAACAGTTTGGGCTCTCCCAGAAATGGAATCCTAACTTAGTCGATCATCTGCCTGACGGACCCCTGCCATATCCCTGCCATTGACCTTGCAAAAAACAACATGCTTTTTTGCCTAGTATAACCTTCTTGTTCCATCTCCATTCTGCTTGTAAAAGTCTTTCATTTTGCACACCTCAGAGTTCCTGTCTATCTTCTAGATTGGACGCTGTTCTATTTGAGTGGATTTTTGCTCAAACTCTCAAAAATTGTAATAGGCCTCAGTTTATCTTTTAAAAACATATACGAGACAAGTCTGGCTCAAAGGTTGAATTGTTTGAGAGGTTGAATAATTTGCCCTAGATCCCACAGATTGTCATGGGTGGGGGGGGGGATCAAACCAGGTAACCACGGTTACCAGGTGGCCATAAAGCCAACGTTTTTGTTGTTTTACTGGCTCCGACTTGATTAGAGAAAAGTCAGGGAGTTTGCAGAAAGAGGAGAGACCCCATGGGAACAATCTTGTGAGATGGGAGAATGGACCTTTTCTTTCATTTCTGTTCACGTGATTTCCCTGGAAATGTAGTCGCTTCCATTTTCCTGGGCCAGGAGTGTAAGATATGAATTTTTTTGGCTTGCAAATGCCATTTTCTCTGCTCTACTTGAGGTGTTATATTTGTAATTTTTTAAAAAATACATATCATTCCTGGTGTTGAATTCCGAAAGACTAACTCTCATGGGAGTGTGTTTAATCAATCGCTTCAAGAACATTTATTGAATCCCTACTACATGTAAAACACTGTATGTATGGATGTATTTATTTATTTACCACTTTAATGTTTTTTTAAAATTTGAGTATAATTAACACATTGTTATATTAGTTTCAGGCGTACAATATAATGATTCAACAATTCTATACATTCCTCAGTGCCATCAAGTGCTCATTGTTAATCCCCTTTATCTATTTCACCCCATCCCCCCCACCCACCTCCCTTCTGGCAACCACCAGTTTGTTCTGTGTATTTAACAGTCTTTTTCGTTTGTCTCTTCACTTTTCTTTATGAGTTTTGTTGCTCAGATTCCACGTACAAAGGAAATCATACGCTATTTGTCTTTCTCTGAGCGACTTATTTCACGTAGCATTATACTCTAGCTGCATCCATGTTGTTGCAAAGGCAAGATTTCATTCTCTTTTAGGGCCGAGTAGTAATCCGTTGGGTGTACATATACCATGTCTTTTTCATCCATTCAGCTATTGATGGGCACTTGGGCCGCTTCCACATGTTGGCTATTGCAAATAACGCTGCCATAAACACAGGAGCGCATATATCTTTTTGATCTAGTGTTTTTATTTTCCTTGGGTAAATAGCCAGTGGCAGAATTACAGGATCATACGATAATTCTATTTTTGATTTTTTGAGGAACCGCAGTGGCTGCACCAACGTGCATTCCCACCAGCGGTGCATGAGGGTTTCTTTTCCACCACATCCTTGCCAACACTTGCTATTTCTAATTTTTCAATTTCTTTCTGATTCAGTTTTGGAAGGTTATATGTTTGTAGGATTTTATCCATTTCTTCTAAGTTGTCCAATTCATTGGCATGTCACTTAATATATATATATATTTATATAATATATAATTATAATCCTTTGTATTGCTGTGGTGTTGGTATGTATTTCTCCATTTCTGCTTTTATTTATTTGAGTCCTCGCTCTTCTTTTTTTAACGAGTCTGGCTGATGGTTTATTAATTCTGTTGCTCTTTTCAGAGAATGAGTGCCTGGTTTCATTGATCTGTTTGTTTTTCTTTTTTTAAATCTCTATTTCATTTATTTCTGCTCCAGCTTTTTAATTTCCTTCTTCTACTGGCTTTGGGTAAAGCACCATATTGAATGCTGTGAGAGATACAAAGATCTGTACATCGCCTGGGCCCTCAGTAGTGGGAAGGAGAGAAAATAGTTTAATTTAACGCATAAAAGTCTAACCTAAACCATTAGGGATTGGATGAGCTTGTTGACTAAGCCTGTGCTTCTTAATTCTGGCAGCACACCAGCATCACCACGTGAACTTTACCAAGTGCTGAGGTCCGGGCCTCACCCACAGAGGTTTGGTTTTAATTGGTCTGGATGCGCCCTTCCCCCGCCTCCCCGTCGTGGTTCTTCCAAGTTTCCCAGGTGATTCTAACATGGAGCCAAGGTTGAGAACCACTGAACTAACCCAAACTGTCTTTTCCAATTCTCGGATTGCATAAGTCTAAATCGATATAAGGAAACCTTGGATGAAACCACCAAATTAAATATTTTATCTCAGTGACTCCTCACAGGGATTATTCATCACCTTCCATCAGTCTACGGCAGACCCATCCACCCACCCATCCCCATCTCCTCCATCTGCACTCACCGGGAGGAGACCTTTGCCCCCTCTACAATCTAGTTGGTAGACTACTTTGAATCCCTAGCTCGCAGTAGCTTTTTCACAAATATGTGTTGGTGAGTTTATCCAGTGTATCTTTTCCTTCCTCCTCTTTTCCAGGTGTTGGGGTGGGTGGGTGTGACGGTCTCTTCTACATTCCTCTAGGAAGTGGAGTTCTCTTAGGTACTGGCAAGCCCTGAAAAGGGAGGCATGCAAAGTGCTGTATGGGAAGGTTCATCTGGGGGCCAAGGCAGGAGGAGTTACATTTAGGAGAGCCTGGATATGGCAGGAGGGAGGATGTTGTAAGAATGGAATGGAAGTTGATGAATGAGAGAAATATGAGAGAAAAAGCTTCAAGTTGTAGGGGAAGATTCAAAGTCATGTGTAACTCCAACGCCTGAATTCTTTAGTCTCTGGCCTTTGTGTAATTGGCCACAGGAAGCCGCCGTCCCTGCCCAACGGCTAATATACAAATAATGCCCTTTGCCTGCAGCTCTTATCCTGGTGTATTTATGAATATACGTTTGGCTCTTGGGATTCCTACACTGGACTTTGTTTTATCTATGAATGAATGAGTTAGTTCAGAAAACTCATGCCAAAAGTCATGGTATAATTGGTAACGGATGCCCAGGACGTGCACTATAAAAGTCTCCTTGGTGACTTTTTTGGTGGTGTTTGTGATTAACAGTAGTGTCTGCTTTCTGATTGGTAATCGGATAAGTAAGCATGTAAATCTTTTGTTTTAAAAAGTTTGTCTCTTCCAGTCTAGTGATTCAGCATCTAGGAATCTGTCCTAAGACATAAATGCAGTCAAAGATTTATGTAGAAAGTTACTTATAATATGGATAAATTTAGAAATGATTGAAATGTCTTCCATTAAGGAATGGTACCGATAATATACATGTATGTAAAATCCTGTATATATGATTATAACAGTATCTGAAACAACTAAGTGGCCATCAATATAGAATTGGTTACAGAACCATGATATGCTCGCACAGTGGAAAACAGCAACAATTAAAAATAATGAGATAAACATACATGTACAGATTTGAAAAGATCTCTAGTACATATTATTGTATTGTACGGTGTCATTTATGTCCTATATATGCTATTATATATATTATGTTCTTTTTTTTTTTAAGATTTTATTTATTTATTTGACAGAGAGACAGAGATCATAAGTAGGCAGAGAGGCAGGCAGGGGGAGAGGGGGAAGCAGGCTCCCTGCTGAGCAGAGAGCCCGATGCGGGGCTCGATCCCAGGACCCTGAGATCATGACCTGAGCCGAAGGCAGAGGCTTTAACCCACTGAGCCACCCAGGCGCCCCTATATATATTATGTTCTAATGCATAGAAAAAACTTCTTACATATAGAAGGATGTGTATCAAACTGTAAATGCAGGTAAGTTAGTTTTGGAGATAAAGTGGGTGGAAATGATAAAGCAGGACCTTTGTGTTTTACTCTAGAAACTTCTATATTTGGTTCTCTTACAAGGAGAACAATTACGCCCATTATATATACAATTAAAAATAGTAAAATCTTGGGGTGCCTGGGTGGCTCAGTCTGCTTTTGGCTCAAATGATGATCTTGAGGTCCTGGGATGGAGTCCCGCATCGGGCTCCCTGCTGAGTGGGGAGTCTGCTTCTCCCTCTCCGTCTGCTCATCCCCCTGTTCATGCTCTCTCTTGCCCGCTCTCTCGAATAAATAAAATAGAATGAATAGTAACATCTTAAAAAGTCTTGACTTTTGGTTTTCTGCCTATGTATTTTCTCTTGGAGCTTGGCTGCTTATTGCAAGATAAAAAACAAGTCACCTTCTGAAAATCTAAAGCGTTTTCATAAATTAGACGAATGGGGCTTGAGGTGAGCGGGCTACCTGGTGAGGTTGCGCCCGGGAGTGGGGTATGTTTGGTGACGAGAGCTGTTAGCTCAGAAAGAGCACCCCCAGGCTTTGACTTCGTTCCCCCATTCTTCTACCTGGGTCGCTGGTGTAGAGAAGAGAAAGCAAAGGGTGGAGCCTGGTGGGGGGGTGGTAGGGGAAAGCAGGGAGAGCCTTTGGTGCTAGCCAAGACGAGGGAAAGAGCACAATCTTCAGGCAGCCTTTAGTAAAAAGTAGCATGTCTTACTTGGGACCAGAAATTCTTGGTCTTTTAATGCATGTACTTTCCTCTTCATCCCCTTCTGATGATGAACTTGAGCCCATCAATCCACAGTGTGCTCTTTCTCGATCAGGAGTTGAAGAATGGAATTCCTGCAGGGACCCTGGCTCACCCGTCCAGCCCCTGGCTGGTAGGCCGTACCTAGGCAGCGGGAGAGGGGACCCAGGTGTCCAGAAACACAGAGCTGGCACTCGCCCCGGCAGCCTGGGGACCACACTGGTCTCCGACTGCGTCTGCCCCTCTCTGGCTCTCTGATGATACCTGGGAGAACCCACGTTCACCTGGGACAGAGATGAGCCTCAGAGACAGGGTTTCCTGGTTCTGTGGCCAGTTGGCACTTTCTCAGAGTCAGTTGTGTAAAAAGCGAGTGTGTTTTTTGTGCAGACCAATCGGAAATAGTTGTTTCCTCTTAACCTGGCATTTTTTGCCATTAGTTCTCCTGAGCCCCGTTTATAGCTCACGGGGAGAGTTTCCATCTATTTGCATCTCTAACCCCCATTAACTGAAATAAAATTTGATCAACCTCTTTTTAAAAAAAATCAATCAATTTTAATGCAAAAATGCAGGATATATGTTTTGTCTGGTTAAGATTCTTTCAACAGGTGTCTCTCCTTACGACGGTGCAAACTTGAGAGAAATAAAGAGTAATTTTTTGGTGGTTTTTTTGGTTAGTGTGCAGAACTCTGCGAGGTCAGGCAAACGTTGGATGGGCTTTGCTGGAGGCCAGAGCTAGCTGGATGTGTGGATTTCATGGGGGTGAAAACCCCGTTTTGAACAACATCAGTCTGGCTGGCAATGCCCTAGGTTCTTGCCTGGAGGGGCGGGGTGGGCGGGCCTGATGCTAAAGCCACAGGAAAGGACATAATGCTGCTTCCCCTTCAGGACCTTCAGCTTAGCTAGGTGTGGGGAAAAAAAAAAGTGACAACAACATTCAATAATAATAATAATAATACCATTAGTAGTAATAATAACAAAAAGAAAGTGTTGGCAGGTGGTCAGAGGGGCCTTGCCGGTCACCCACATTTTCTCTTGTGTTCCTTGTATTTCTAATAACAGTAACAATGTAGTCTAGCCTAAAGAGCCCCAGGCCAGGAACTAGGAAAGAAAGTAGGCTGCAACCTCTGACTTGCTGCTTAATGGTCTGCTTTGGGGTGAACCACTTAAACTCTGAAAACTTGTATCCCCCACGCCGCGCCTTCACAGTCTGATGGCGGGGGTCCCCTTCTACCACTAAGATTCTAGGGTCTGCGCCCTCTGCACTTACTTAGTCTTTTGCTCCTAGCATCGGGACCGAGAGGATTTTCTGAAGATTCATTCTCCCCTTCATGGATGGTTTGGCCCAGCATCCAGCCAACCAGAGGCAGTGAATTGGCTGGGACTAATTGAGGATTTTTTTTTTTTTTTCCCCAGGACAGGAAGAGGTGGGTCAGTAGGAGACTGAGAGGTGAAGGTGAGTCAACCTGTTTTAAGTTTGTCTTCGCTGATGAAAAAAAAAATGATAATGTCTTTGCTAGGATGTGAGTGCTAACAGCCAGGGGAGATGGCTGTGCTCTGTCCCCAGGTGGTCCCAGGTTGGGGTGCCGGGAATATGTCTGCAGTGTTCTCTCCTGTTCCACGAGGAGGCTCAGGTGTGAGGCAGCGGGGAGACGCAATCACCACACCTCGTTTTTCGCTTGTCGGCTGTGTTGGAAGTGGACTGACTTCCTTAATCACCCTGGGAGGCTGCAGGAGTGAGCTGCGCCTACACTCAGGCACATTTAAGGTGATGGAGATTTGTCATCCTGCAACTTCATTTGGAACTATTCAGTGAGTGGAAATCCATAGTTAGAGATGGGGGACGAGGAAGGCTTTCAGACACCGATAGATCAAATTCACCCAGAAGGAGAGAAGAGGGAAGGAAGGAGATCACTGATGCCTTAGGTTCTGTGCCAAGAGACAAGGATGTGGAGGAAGTCTCTACTCTGGGGATTCCCTGGAGAGTAAGAGAGTTTAGCTTATTTTTAAAGGCTTCCTAAACAAGAGTTCCAAACAGATTTCCATACATCCTAGCCGTTTGTTTCCGAAAGAAATATTCAACCCTCTTGGAGCCCTTTTCTTTCAGGAAGTCCCAGAAAATTTCCCAGTAGCATCAGTAAATGGAGTCTCTCCATCCTCCAGAGCTCATTTTTTTTATTTTGGACCATCCAAGGAGCTGGAGAAAGGTTAGACGCTGAGA